>OX104117.1:2000210-2319993 GCA_944474755.1 Limnoperna fortunei
ATTATGATGTTGTGTATATATATTTGTATCTGTAGAAGTTATTTGTACGCAAAAAATGATTTGAAAAAAATTATCCGATGTTGCGTTTCTTTTTTGAGTGAGTATACTTAATATATACAGAACTTGATTCCCTTGATACTATTTTGTATTTTACTACGCACTCTCGCCTGCCTATTATAGGTAATGTTTTGGGGTTGATATGGGTTTATGTGACTATCTTTTTGCTATAAAATCATAACAACTCTTTATGAGAGAGAAAAGGATTAAAGACAGATTTCTATGAAGGCGTCAATTTGTAAAATCCGACAATTCACTCACAAACTTGACATAAGTCTTTCTTTACTGGACATGTTTAATATTAAAATTGTTTAACCAAATTACATTCAAATTATTTAATTATTCAGTCGGATGAAACAGAAATAGTTTCACGTACTCTTAAATCCAGCCAAAACTGGTTTGTGGAAGATTTTACCAACATTTTGACATGAAATATTCATATTAAATCATCAAGGAAAATAAACAATATTTGCCGAATCATAACTTGCATAATACACGACACATGCGTTACCAAATATAAAATTGTATTCTTCTACTTTTGATTCATGTAATAAAACATTTCAGAATGACGTATTTATATTATGTTTAAATGAGATAAATGTACTTAACTTGTCGCGTTATAATTTCCTAACAATGCTAACACAGGATAACCTACACCCTACTGCTAACTTTTAATCTGAATCTGTTTGACGTTATATTAACAGATTTCTTTCTGCTCTGTAATGCATTACGTACTCTGTGGTGTGTCTTAGTAATGTTAGTTTCATGTTTTATTACTTAATATGCATGTAACATTAAGGCGTGCATTTTGAGTAAAGGATTGACTGTGATTCTCTAAAGCATTATATTATCATGCTTAGTTATAATTCCTCTATTCACGACAACCAAACGGAGAAAAGAAGTATATTGGAATTGTAGCAACAGTCTGTTTACATCTATGTCCTTATAATGAATACAATAATTATAAAATGAAACTTTTTTTTATTTATTATGATTTGTGCTTATGTTTCTTTCTTTGATTAAATTGTAATTGATTCTGCCTCTAACGGGCACCTTTAATACGTAAATAAAAATCTGTTTTGTTCTTTATTTCGAATCGCAAACACCAAATGTACCACTGTCAACTCATTTTTGGCAGTATGTTGCTCGTCCAACATGTTTAGTCTCTCACATGCAATAATAAGTAAATAAGTATATGAAATTTTTTGTATTTACAAACTGGAGTTATATTCTTCGCATGCGAATAAAATGATATGATAAAATAAATAAAATGATATGTCATATGTTTTTTATAAATCAAGGCAATAAACATTGTTTCATTCTTTATATAAAAAAACAAAGCTAAAAATTAATGTGTTAAAAATCGTCAAAGGTCCATAGTGTCCTCTTCGATACACCAATGATCAGGCATTGCATTATGGATTATAATACAAACTGTATTGGTAAGGTTTATTTATAGTTTTAGCCCTCAGCAGAAAATGGAAGACACGTGCATATTCAATTATATGTACTAATTAATTACAAATGAATAACTGATAGTAAAAGATTTAATGTTTCCGTGCATTATTTATAGGGAAATAAAAGTTAAATTACTTATTCAGTAATTGGTGCTAATAACAATATATTATGTTACATCTTTATTAATAGCATATTTGTATTATAATTGATTATGTTACGCAATAACAACAACCATTAGGAACAAAACCGGCTGAGCATTTTGGGTAGCAAAGATCTCCGTATTTCTCTTCGTCATTTTTGCAAGTTTGTCTTTCGGATAATGTCATTTTGATACCAACATCTGTTTTTCTGCATGTACATCCGTCATCATGATACCCGCTCTGACATTGATTATTGCAACATCCAAAGATAGTGCAACAACAACCTTTTCCATAAATATGAGCGTCACTCCAACAACTAGTGCCGTCGTCTCTTAGACCTGCGGAACATGGCGCTTTATCTGGAGTACGTCCAGACCCTCTCCAGTATGAACTTGTTCTTTTTTCTAAATCTTTGCCTGAAAAATTAAATCCTTCAGTTAAATATATTTTGGCTCCCAAATTAAAAGATATCACGGAAATATAATATAATTCGCATTGCTGAGGGCAAATCTCTGCTCAAAATACAAACAGATCTGTATATTTCGGACCTATTATATATAGATCTGGTAAATTTCGGACCTATTACATTTAGATCTGGTGTATTCCGAACCTAGTATATTTAGATCTGGTGTATTCCGGTCCTATTACATTTAGATCTGGTGTATTCCGAACCTAGTATATTTAGATCTGGTGTATTCCGGACCTATTACATTTAGATCTGGTGTATCCTGGACCTATTGCATTTAGATCTGGTGTATTCCGGAAAAAGTACAAATAGATCTGGTATATTCCGGACCTATTACATTTATATCTGGTGTAGTCTGGACATAGTACATTTAGATCTGTTGTATTCTGGACCTAGTACATTTAGATCTGGTGTATTACGGACCTGTTACATTTAGATCTGGTGTATTCCGTACCTATTACATTTAGATCTCGTATATTTCGGACATATTACATTAGATCTGGTGTATTCCGGACATAGTACAAATAGATCTGGTATATTCCAGACCTGTTACATTTAGATTTGGTGTATTACGGACCTAGTATATTTAGATCTGATGTATTCCGGACTTATTACATTTAGATCTTGTGTATTCCGGATCTATTACATTTAGATCTGGTGTATTACGGACCTATTACATTTAGATCTGATGTATTCCGGACCTATTACTTTTATATCTGGTGTATTCCGGACCTATTACATTTAGATCTAGTGTATTCCGAACCTAGTATATTTAGATCTGGTGTATTCCGGACCTATTACATTTAGATCTGGTGTATCCTGGACCTATTACATTTAGATCTGGTGTATTCCGGAAAAAGTACAAATAGATCTGGTATATTCCGGACCTATTACATTTACATCTGGTGTAGTCTGGACATAGTACATTTAGATCTGTTGTATTCTGGACCTAGTACATTTAGATCTGGTGTATTACGGACCTGTTACATTTAGATCTGGTGTATTCCGTACCTATTACATTTAGTTCTTGTATATTTCGGACATATTACATTAGATCTGGTGTATTCCGGACATAGTAAAAATAGATCTGGTATATTCCAGACCTGTTACATTTAGATTTGGTGTATTACGGACCTAGTATATTTAGATCTGATGTATTCCGAACTTATTACATTTAGATCTTGTGTATTCCGGACCTATTACATTTAGATCAGTTGTATTTCGGATCTATTACATTTAGATCTGGTGTATTACGGACCTATTACATTTAGATCTGATGTATTCCGGACCTTTTACATTTAGATCTGGTGTTTTGCGAACCTAGTACATTTAGATCTGGTATATTTCAGATCTAGTACAACTGGCAAATTCGTACTTCTTAGCTTTCTTTCAGCGAAAAAGAAGGATGCTAAACTATTCCTGATTTTTATTGTCACATTACAATACATAATTATAATTTGTATAGTATTTTAATTGCAATTTATTTTAATACTTGTGTAACCTTTTTTGGTTGCTAACATAAGGTGCCTTTTTGTTCGCTAGTACAAGACTTCATATTACAAAGAAAAAGGTTTTAAAAAAATCCTACCTTTTCCTAGCTCAAATTGTACTGGTTTATTGAAAAATTCGTCAGCATGTTCCACTTGTTCGCTACTTGCACTGTTAATTCGTTCCAGAAGTGCTTTTAAGTTTTCTCGGCCGTCATATTGCGTCGATATTACTCCCAGAACAACTGAGAACAGAATACCAACCACCACTAAACCTTGCATTCTATAAAGAAACATTAATTGCACTTTTTGCAATAATTTACATATTTGCCGCTACAAATAGTAAAATGCAATAACTTTACACAAAAATGTCCCTTCTTTGCCGAAAATTGTATATTTGTATCAGGTAGTACATCTGAAAATTAGTGCTTTCATCTTAGAAAAACGAAATATATTTTTTATAAAATTTGCCATGTTTTCAATAGCACCTCATCATAACCTTCTATATTAAAACGGTTATATAAATTGTTATATAAAAAATTGTTTTAGATACAATTACAGCAATATAAATAATACCTAAATTTACTGTACCTTCTTTTGTTCGCAAAAATTCTCTTTTCCTAGTGTGCTGGATTCAGTATTTTTGCTGCTTTATATGGTTTGGCATTGCCTACACAAATTCTACACAAATATGCTTGATTCGTGGAATTATTAACAAATATATATTTTTATTATAATGCCAATCCCACGCAATTAGATAATATCTTTGATTTACAAATGTAAATGGAAAGGAATACGTCATGCATTCATTTCTGATTTATGAAAAAAGTACAGTTAAAAATTTAATATAGAAAAAGAAGACATTTGTCATACACATAAGAAGCCCAATGCATACTTATATCGTAAAATACATGTATATATAATAATTACAATCAAAGCGATGAAGTTATAAAATGAAAAACTTGTTTTGTTACTGGTTATTACATGAATAGAATTTTGATTAGTCTAAAAACTACGTTCCCAACAGTACTAAAATTGCATCAAAATAAGGTTATTTTGACCGCTGTGCAGTTCCACTGCTCAAGCGGTTAAGCTGAATCCAATATTAACCTGTTTTATGATCTGATTCATTCATGCGTTTGTCACAAACACTCAAATCTTGTCAACAACAATGCCACTCTCCGACACAGAGAACATAACTGGTTCCCAGATATAACCTATTTACTGTGGGACTACATTTGTCGTCTGTCCGTGACGTTTGTAAACAAAGAATGCATGATGTTTCTAAAATAATACACGAGATATTATTTATTTTTATATAGTCTATTTATACACTTTTGATACAGTGTTACATTAAAATTACTGCGTATGTACGCGACGCTTATCCGCCATGAGAGATATCTCTAATGGCGTCTACCAATGTGTGGCAGAGGTGATTGTGGTTGACTTGGATATCCAGAATCCTTTGCGTGGAGATTGCAACAATGCACGCGTCTGCTGTTAACATATTTGCTACAATAGACGAAAATTTGTTGGTTTTATTCATGTAATAAAACAGTTACTGACTATTAATATGTGGTCGCTATCAGAATTTCTTAACCTTCCAAAAAGTTATATTCACCTCGCGTAGCGGCTAGGTAAATTTTACATTTTTCTAGTTGGGAAATCACGAAAGCGACCTATATCAAAGTCAGTAATTGTATTAAAAGTGTACATGGAAGAAATATTTGTATCGTTTGCTTAACTATTAAATGATGTTGAGGTGAAAAACTTAAAAGATAATTTCGATAAACTTAAGTTTATTGTAAGTTGCTTGGCTGTCAATGAAGTGCTATTCAAAATAAAAGCTCCATATTTCGCCGACCTCTGCCGTCTTTATTCAAAGCATATGCACAAATGAATATTCTGTCATTTGTGTATATGCCTTGAATAAAGACAGAAGTGGTCGTTGAAACGTAGGCAAAATATGGAGTTTTTTATTTATTATTGTATAGTTTTTAATACAAAAAGCAATATATTCTATAAAAATTCCCCATTATATTAATTATACATTATATATTGTAGATATATAGCTCTTATATTATACAATTAATGACTTTGATATAGGTCACTATCAGGATTTATCAGCCAGAGAAATGTAATATTCACCGAGCCGCTAGGCGAGGTGAATATACATTTTGAGGGCTGATAAATCCTGATAGGGACCGTATATCAAAGTCATTAATTGTTTTATTACATGAATAAAACCACCATCTCCATTGATCAGAAAAACTGAGGATGTATATTCTATTGGAGCGCCTGCTTACATTTTGAAATTGTTGTAATGTTAGTTACCCTTAATATGTTTTATTTAATACTGCATTTCGATATCAATTTGCTGATAATCCTGAAATTCCAGTTTCAAATATTGAGAAGAGTATAATTGAATGAATATATCGCAGAACCGACGTGTTGTTTACACACGATGTATGTATAGCTAACGTCATTGAATTGTGTACAATTAATACAATCGATTTGATTGGACGACTGAATTTATTAAGACGGCTATTCTGATTGGCTAAAACATAAAAACCAGGTAGATATCGGATTCCGCTTGACTACTATGCAGCGGAATCGTGCAGCGTACAAACATTTTATGTAATTTTAGTACTGTTGCGATTTATCGTGACCCGAAAGTTGTTTTTTGACAAATCAAAACCACGCAAAATTCTATTCATGTAATAATTATGGATATTGCACTCTGTTTAATGGAAAATATGAGCATTAGTAAATCTTGTTTATCAATATAACAAAATGCAATGCTTTTCACAATTATGACATATATAACTCAAAGACGAAATCCAGTCATTTCTTTATTTTTTATGACTGCATATGCATTGACAATTTTAAAACTAAACATACAGTTTTTCAGAAATATTTGTTTAAATGCATTTATAGGACTGTACATAATGTGCATGATGATCCATGAAATAGTTAACATTAAAACTGTCTTAATATTTTTATTAACTTCTTGGTTTAAAATTTTTTTTAGAATATATGTAATATTGTCTACTTTTTAATAAATCCATGTTTATTCATTTCGTTGAAAATTATCAGAAACATAACCGGATAAAACAAATATAAAACTTGGCTATAATAATTAAATGCACTATATATTTACTTACAAAGTCTTTTAAAGAGAGAAACTACATGTAGTATCTTTTGGTTACACTTGAATTAAAACTGTCGAACCAGTGGGTGTGATTTATAATGTAGCATTACAATTTGATAACAGGAATTTAAAAACAGTTATACTTGTATTGCATAAAAGTAGGTGTTAATGAACCAAATCGGTATAGAAAATCTTCGTTTGTAGGTTTTTAAATGCGTTTTACGTTTTTTAGCCTAGTATTAGCTATTTATAAATCTAAATGTATTTATTCTCATTAACAATATATTACTAATTAGACACGTGTTGGCTTACGTGACTTGTGTGTTTTTACTAACAAGCCTATATTATTTACGAGTTGTGATGGGGTTAATCGAAAACTTTAATAAAATCGAAAAATATAATTTTGGTGGTACGAAGCCACCGCGAATTATTGAACCAAGAAACATATTTCCGACACCCAGAACGCATAATCAACAACGTCCAGTACTAGATGCATTCGTAGCTTTTACAGAGTTTTCTGGACTAAGCAATGCAAAGATGATAGAAAACGTGTGGTTTTTATCATATATATTGTTTCTTAAATTTTTTTTATGTTTTGTCGTAATTATATGACGTTATTCCATACGTATATGCTGTAGATAGTTCATTGGTTTCTTCATTACTGGCTGTGGGCAATTATATGTTTTGGTTTTATAATTATATGCAGTGGTTTTGTGATTATGCTCTGTTGGTTTTAATTCTATGCTGTAGTTCAACAATTGTATGCTGCTGTATGTATTTTTTATCATGTTCATTTATATCCCCTTCAAATAATACGAGAATACTGTCAGAATCACAAATTTTGATAGACAATTTTATGAAAGTTTTATAATGGTTTATTACAATCAACAAATCATAGTCTAAGAAACCGTCATACTCAAGAACCAACAATCGAAAATATAGTACTATGCAAATTGACAAAGCATGAAATGCTGTCTTCACGAATCGCTAGTACAACGATCATGATAAGACTACGAAATTCGGAGCTAAATCGCCTACCAATGTGAATTCCTATTGTGGTATCGAATGTTCTAGACGATGGAGTTTCCTATATTTTGAAACTTCTGTCAATTTCCGAAAGCACTATTTACAGAAGAACGTGTCAGTTTCGATTAAGTAATAAGCGACAATTATATGCCAATTGTAATACATGTAAAGGCTCATGAGTACCCTTTAACATGCTTTAACCTCGTAATAGCACTGCACTTTAAGTGTTATAGGAAGGTCATAGATGCAGTTAATTTCATCAAACGCAGTTTCAAGAATGGTATTCCTTTCTGCATTTATGTCATTTTTTGCATTTTCCAAACTTTGCAACATATCTTCTATTTCAAGTTTACTTCCTGTAACAGCTAAATGTGTTTCCACCAAAAAAAAAATTATGAAATCCATTAGTACTTACATAAACATATAAAATTCATTCTGTATCTATCGGTGTTTGTCTGTATCAGTTTGTCCTTGATATTTTAGTTGCAACCACTGGTGCTTCTTTTAGTGGACTGTTTTGATAAAAAAGGTCTTTAACATTTGAATTATTTTGCCTTATATTTTTGATTTGAGCGCCACTGCGTCTTCAGAAGAGGCAGCCCGCGTCTAACATAGTTAATATCATAACTTTGATAACATTTAATTTGGAACCACTGGGTCAATGCCTCTGCTGGTGGACTATTAGTTCCCGAGGGCATCACCAACAAAGTAATTCAATAATTCTCTAATTGAAAGGCGACTTATCAGAATTTGGTTCAACTCTTGTAGAATTGTGGTGATGAAAGCTCTTCAACATTTGACTGACTTGGTCTTTCAATATTTATGAGTAGACTAATGGTGTCTAGCGTATTAAATTTTATAACCTTGGTATATATGATAACATTTTAATTCCTGCATGTGTTTTGTGAATATATATACTCTTCCTGATAATATCAGAAATAACAGATTTTTTTATTAATCTTTGGCATCAAATAAAGAATATGGTTTCATTTTAATAAATTTTTTCAAGATAAGTTGTTTGAAGTAGCATATTTTGTACCAATCTTCGTATAATTGAGAACTGGAAATTGCTCCTGACTGTTTGAGTTAATACCTGGATCTGTAAGCTCATCACTGTCATTGCAACTGTTTATCTGTACAAGACCAGGTGTATTTCTGTAATTCATGAACTAAAACATGCAACCATATGACACACTTTGCATTCACCTGTATACCAATGTTACTTTTACCACATTTGATTTTATTGGTGAAGTATTGAGGTCATGCTAAATCGGACGAAAATACATGTATATTTTGGCCTGTTTCTTAAGGTATGATTTTACTCATAAAATTCTACTGACAATTAATGTCATTTGACGACAGTTTTCTGTACAATTCAAACTTTCAAACGTTCAAAGCCTTCACAATTTGTTTAATTGAAGGAATCCAATCTCTGTCTCCACATTTTATATCATCAGTTGACATTTTGCTGATAACACACAATTAGTTGTCATCCACTTTACACTGAATTCTTTTTTACCCAGCTTTAAAAGCACACTTTTCTTCTGATGATGGAGTATTTATAGCGCTATTACTTGCTAGGTGTACAACAGTCTCAGACCAAGCTCTTTTCCACAAGGATTTTGGTCCATGATAGTGTCATTGTTCTTTTCATGGCATTGTTGGAAACCCACGGCCGGTTGGGTTCTCAATACCACTAACCGAACGTGGAAATATTATATATGTTATCGTTTTCATGAATATTAATGGTCTTTTTTCTATTTGCTAGCATTTGCGTTGTAATAAGATTTGACTGTGAATCATGTTTGTTTTATGAGGTTCAACACGATTTCTTCTCTTTATCTCTGTACGCAAACTTTTCTGTAAAACGCATTGGATGTTGTTATTCCAACAGACTCATAAATTGTGATTCTGTCTCAAATTTATCTTTATGCAGATTTATGTGCACCATTTTTTTTTCTTATAAGGCTGACAAACTTTTCTGGGAGACCCACCATTTATCGTGTACAAACCTATACCTGAAAATAAGCTTCGATATGTGAATCCGTTTTGTTAACCTCAGTATTCAATGGGTAACCACAACATATAACAAAGTTCCAAAATAATATTATGAAGCTAAAACGGAATAGGAAAACATAATGATGAAGCAACAGCATAAAAGGATGAAACAGCAGCATATAGTTACGACACCACAATATGTAATGGTGGAACAGTAGCGAATGATGGAACAACATTATTTAAGAATTGAATGCATTCTTTTGATACTTCATTTACATATGACAGCGTTGACCGAAGCACTGACTTCATGATGAAAATATTTCGGTCAACGCTTTCATACGTCAATGAAACTTGAAAATAATGCTTTTAGTTCTTATATTTACATGATATATTATTTTTAAAATATCCGGGGTCCTGATTTAAATCGTGCTCAATGTAGTTTTGTTGATTATAATTACTCCGAGCTGTTTGTTTACTGTTGACGTCGCCAAGGAAGTGCGTGCTCTTTATAGCTACCGGTTTTATTCAGAAATGCAAAGAATGATTCTTCGTCATCTCTAACGGTTTGAACCAACAGAAATCTAGGATATCGATGAAAGACATACGTAATGTAAATATCTAATAATAAAATAACAGCATACTATGTGCAATGATACATCTCTCTCGGTTTTATTGATTACAGAAATGACCAAAAAATGTGTGTTACATACTGCTAGGCATGGGTACTGTGGTTTTATAAAATATGGTTGCAGATAGTTTTCCCAATATTTGGTTTCAGTTTACAGTGAATGTGCTACAATGATTGTTGGCTACACATATTACTCACAAGTGGTATGTGATGCCTATCCATTTTAATCAACTAACCAACTCACATACTACAGTAATGGAAGCAGGAGGTTTGGAATTCCATAAGACCTGGTTCAACCCACCATTTCTTTGATTGATTGATTGATTGGTTGTTAATCCATTTGAACTTCAGAATCAATGGTAGAAAACCCAACAAAACATATATTGGTATAATGGGATGATGCTGCATTTGAGAGTGATGCAAGCTGTTCTGCTTACAAATCAATGTCTACAAGAGAATATAATGAAGATAACCGTTCATGGGAATTATGAAAGACAGATGGCAAGGAGACAGTCCATGCAACAAATCAGAAATTCAAAGGGGGATTACAATATACACATTCCAGACTGGCAACAGTAATATTAGAAACAGTTGGCCCGATTGATCTGCATTGAGGTTGCAAAATAAACTCCGATAATTACGCTCTTATACGAACACTTACCAGATCTTTCGGGGTTTGTAGATCTTTTATTATTTAGAAACAGTAAATGGCTTTATACAAGCATTAAAACTAATATCAAGACCCATCATAATGTCTAATCGTTTCTGCATTATTTGAGTGAAAGATGTCTTATGCAGATGTATTTCACTTGTTGATATTACTATTGGATATGATTGTCCTCTTTTTTATATACAGCATATGTTTATGCAGAACATCTGTACAAATGCTCTGGAAACGATGTCTTTGGATTCAGATCGTACTTAAAAAGCAAATAACTTATAACAATTCCACCACTATTTGAACATCTGTTCAACCATATCATGGCAAAAATGGTATAGAACTTCTGAAGGGATAACATCAACCTAGGTACAAAAACCCCTTGTTTGAATAGTTTAGTAGTCAACAGCAGTGAGTGGTCTAGAAAATAGGAATACCGATCGCAGGATCTAGAATAACGTATAAGTTGCGAAATGTATACGCTGGAGCTGCTGAACTGTTTGCTATCGATGAACGGAAGTTATGGAAAGTTGAAGTCATCACGTTTGTCGTAGAGTTTAATTTGTAGTTTTCTAGGGTCTATATACAGAAGTAGGTCTTAATAGGAGGCCGATCAAACTCGACTTCAGTGTTGACACGCATCAGTTTTTCATTGCATCAAAAATCATCTAAAGGATTCGCTTGGTGCGTTTCCTGCAAGGTTGGTTCTAACAGACCTTGTGGTTACGTGCAGTACAAGCAGAATATTTTATTGCACTAAATTCTTATTATAATTTATATTTAAAAAAATTAAAAGTTTTCATCTATTAATATTGCAGGCAATAGTGTTGACTTCAAAAGTAATTATTACGTCTATACAATTACATGTTGCATTGTTGGTAAGAGGAATATGTAGTATTTGCCTAGTGATTATGTTTCCCCTTCCCAGAATGGGGAGACATATTGTTTTTGTGTCAGTTCTTCTTCTTATTCTTCTTCTTCTTCTTCTTCTTCTTCTCATACAAAGCTTGTCCAGCTCATAACTTTTTTATCCTTTGATATTCAGCTTTGATATTTGGCATGTAGATGTATCACCATGAGACGATGTGTCGCGTACCAGAATGACCTTCATATGACCTTGACCTTTGACCTCGAGGTCAAATTAATACTAATTTTACATGCAAAGTGTGTCCGGGCCATAACTTTTTTTATCTTTTAATATTCAGCTTTGATATTTAGCATATAGATGTATAACCATGAGACGATGTGTCGCGTACCAGAATGACCTTCATATGACCTTGACTTTTGACCTCAAGGTCAAATTAATGCTAATTTTACATGCAAAGCACGTCTCTGGGCCATATCTGTTTTATCCTTTGACATAGGCCTTTGATATTTGACATGAGGATGTATCATCATGAGATGATGTGTCTCGTACTAGAATGATCTTGACCTTTGACCTCAAGGTCAAATTAATGCATATTTTACATGCAAATCGTGTCTTGGCCATACCTTTTTTATCCTTAGACATAGGGCTTTGATATTTGACATGAGAATGTATCATTATGAGACGATATGTCATGTACCAGAATGACCTTGACCTTTGACCTCAAGGTCAAATAAATGCTTATTTCATATGCAAGCGTGTACCGGCCATAACTTTTTTATCCTTTCACGTAAGACTTTGATATTTGACATGTGAATGTATCATCATGAGACGATATGTGAAGTGCCACAGTTACCTTCATATGACCTTGTGACCTTGAACTTTGCCCCAAGGAATATTAGTTGGATTCATGGACCTATGCCTTTAAACTATCTTATAAAATACTTTCGAGAACAATTTACAAATTTAAGAAGAAGAACAAGCTCACAAAATCAAAATGTGAACATTTTCACAGTGAACACTACCCCAGTAGGAAATGTATTACAAAATCTTACAGAAAGGACGGTATCTGGGGACCATTGGATTGTTTTAGCTGTTGGATTTTAGTAAATTGAGGTATCCTAAAAACGAGATGGCTATTGAATATATTTCAGATGAGCAACATAGAACATTGCCATTTGGTTCATTAAGATGGAACACCTTTTTTTCAAAACAATATATTGAAGCCAAATCTTGTAATTTATTGCAATAACACCCGCATTGCATCAAGATAAGGTTTTTTCGATTTTTAGAATAAATTATCCTGTCTGATGGTACTGAATCGATACACTACACATTCATATTGTTCAGCTCCAATGTGTATACTTATTTGCTCCCATGTAGAAAGATATTCCTAGTACTTATATTTGCCCCCAAATAGATAAAACATCCACGTTGTTGATACTATGGAAGGGGAGACATCCGTTTTAGCGCGCTAAAACAGTTTCAACTAGTTAAATTTGTCTTCAGTAAATCAAAACGTGTTTATACACGGTTTTTAAACTTGGTTATCTTTGTAAAATAAAAACATATTATATCAAATGTATATTTAAGCATAAAGACATGTAGGATTGTGCGACTGTTTTCGTAATCAATTTGTAGCCCAAGCTTTAGGGTTTACCAATGGAGTGGGTTTTTTTAAACTCAAGTGAGGCGTCTTTGCATTTATAATGAAGTCTTGTGTACTATAGCTATATGAAAAACCACTTTGTTAATATAGATATATTTCATTTGATTTTTATTAATTTGAAAGCATCCTTGTCAAACACTTCACGGTTTTCAACACTTGGTTGATTCGGTCTATGCACGAAATTGGTAACTTGAATGTCCTTTTGGAAATTAACTGTTATAACAGGTTGCATTTAACTGTTCCACAACATCTACAATATTATTGTCAACGACCAAGTCTACCACTTATTCTAAAAAAGGAAAGTGAGTTGATTATGAATAACGAAGAGGCAAATGAATAGCCAAAGGAAAATGGTTCATTTTCCAATCCGAATAGCGAATTTATTTATAACACGTGTGTTTTGATTGGACAATAACACTTTAATTACGTCACTTCAGAGGAATTTATGAATTGATATTTCCCTGAGCGGTCTAACTTTTTCAGAGAAAATGTCATCAAAAGATACAAATTGCATGTAAACAAGATGACATCTTTCTGTAGTATCGTAGATCCAGGAAACAATATTAACACGGTTGAGATTTCAAATAAAATATAAATGAATAAATGGAGCTATTAAGTTCATAAGGTTACTATACTCACTCAAAAAAGAAACGCAACATACAAAAAATGGGAACTTTACTTCATATATTATTTTAACAATTTATCATGTAAATAATTGATACAGAAATGTAAACATTGGCACACTTCTTGTTCATGGAGTTCTTTTACCATGGAAATATAACATTGTGTCGCATATTGTCAATAAATCACACAAAAAATGTCAGTATCTTGTTATATTTTATAATGATTATGGGTCAGAAAATGATAATTAAATTGATTAGTCTAGGCTGGTCAGTTTCCACCCGTGTAGATCTTTCTCATGACCATCAGGGAATTGTAAGGAACATCAAAGAGGTAGAAATCAATTAATCACGTCTCTAATTTTTATTGCTATTTTGATAACTGCTGACCGGAGTAACTGTAAAGTTCATTTAGATTTCAAGATAAACATTGTCTGACATTAAAATATGTTTAATAGTCCAGTCTTAAGGTTCATGTTAGAGAGATAGCTATTGGTAATTTAAGAATTTTTAATTACTATTTAATGATGATTTGGGAGGAGTTTGTAGTTAAAATAAATGTATCTGTTTGCATGAAGACAGGAGTATAAAAAGTTAGAGCTATTGAAGAACATGTATTGAGTGTAGAATACGATAGTTATATTAATTGTTTGATGTCATAGTTAATGGATTTAATAAACATACGTTTGTACAACGGATTATTTAATTAATTACTTAGAGTTGAACGCCCAGTTTAAAGATGAACAATCAAGTTGTTCCCCGTTGTTCACAATCTGTTGTGCCCACTATTTGCTTGTAACACAGTTCATCCCACAGATGTTCAATTGGGTAAAGACCCGGAGATCGTGATGGCCAACAGATCACATTGACATTCTGTTGCTCTAACAAATCTACTGTTACACGTGCTGTATGTGGTCGGGCATTGTCGTGTTGAAAAAATTCTCTTTGAGTGTTAATTGCGGGCAATAAATGCGGCCGTATAATTTCGTCTCTATACCTTACAGCGTTAAGATTGCCTTGGATATGTATCAGCTGTGTGTTCCCACATCATAACACTGCCTCCGACAAAATTGTCTCTTTCTGCAACACAGTTTTGTGTAAAACGTTTATTTTGGCGCCTCGTACACTCGTGTGCGACCATCTCGCTTTTCAAGCTGAAAAAGTGACTCATCGCTGAACCACACTCTTCTCCAGTTCTGTAAATTCCATACACGAACAGTAGTACACCATCTAATCCTTGCTCGGGGGTGTTGGCGTTTCAGTGTTGCTCCGACTAAGGTCTTTTTGCACGCAATCCATGAGAGCGTAACCAATTGCGTACTGTCTGTGGTGATATACGGCGCAACCCAGGGACGTTTACAGCTGTTTCTGTTGCAGCAATAGTCCTGCTCCGTAAATCGAATAATCTAATGTAACGATCCTGCGCCCGAGTTGTAACACGCGGGCGCCCTGAACGTAGTCGGTCTGTTGTAGTACCAAGCTGCTGGTAGCGTCTACAAAGGCGTGAAATTGTGCTACGATTGACATTGTACGTTCTGGTAACAGCATTCTGTGATTCCCCGGCCTCGATTCGACCGATAGCGATATTCCGGGTAGCAGCATCTAACCTTAGCATAGCGTCACCTCATCAGAATTTTATTTTATTAATGCAGTCAAGAACAGAAATAAGGGGGTTTTATACCGATTGTCTGAGTTTAAAAAATACCAATGATTTGCACGTGAAAGTCGTCCCTGTTTTTAGCAATGCGTAATTCATAGTGTGTTCCTGATTTCGACCACAGTCATTCACGGGTGGATGAACTTAAATGCCTTCACCTGGAAACCTTTAATTAAGGTGTAATTTTGATGTTGTGTATATATATTTGAATATGTATAAGTTATTTGTACGCAAAAAAATGATTTGAAAAAATTTATCCGATGTTGCGTTTCTGTTTTGGTTGAGTATACTTAATATATACAGAACTTAGATTCCCTTGATGCTATTTTGTATTTTACTACGCACTCTCGCCTGCCTATTATAGGTAATTTTTTAGGATTGAGATGGGTTTCTGTGACTATCTTTTTGGTATAAAATCATAACAACTATTTATGAGAAAGACAATGGTTAAAGACTGATTTCTAGGAAGGCGTCAATTTGTAAAATCCGACAATTCACTCACACACTTGACATACGTCTTTCTTTACTAGACATGTTTAATATTAAAATACACAAAATTATTTCACCAATTACATTCAAATTATTAAATTATTCAGTCGGATGAAACAGAAATAGTTTCATGTACTCTTAAATCCAGCCAAAACTGGTTTGTGGAAGATTTTACTAACATTTAACATGAAATATTCATATTAAATCATCAAGGAAAATAAACAATATTTGCCGAATCATAAGTTGTCAATTCCCTACTTGCGGTAAACAAGATTTATCTCCCATTTGCAGAGTTATCTGTTCATTAGAGCAGGTACTTTATAATACCTACTGTGGGTAAAAAGTAGTTTTTCTACAAAATTTTTTTATTTACATATAGCAAAGCATCCGGTAAAATTTATTATGATATGCAAACTAATTCTGCAGTTTTTTTAGTTGTACTGGAAGAGTCAGTCCACAGACATTATTTTAAAAAAAAATAAAAACGTGATTTTTCCCCATCTGTTCAATACTAGATACCTGCTGTTATGAAAGACAATTCTTGCAAATGGGAAGTAACTCTTGTATTCCGAAAATAGGGAATAACTTGCATAATACACGACACATGCGTTACCAAATATAAAACTGTATTCTTCTACTTTTAATTCATTTAATAAAACATTTCAGAATGACGTATTTATATTATGTTTAAATGAGATAAATGTACTTAACTTGTCGCGTTATAATTTCTAATAATGTTAACACAGGATAACCTACACCCTACTGCTAACTTTTAATCTGAATCAGTTTGATGTTATATACTGTCACAAATTGTTTCTTCTCTTTAATCTGTGGTGTGTTTTTAGTAATCTGAGTTTCGTGTTTTATTACTGAATATGCATGTACCATTAAGCTGTGTATTTTGAGTAAAGGATTGACTGTGATTCTCTAAAGCATTATATAATCATGCTTAGTTATAATTCCTCTATTCACGACAACCAAACGGAGAAAAGAAGTATATTGGAATTGTAGCAACAGTCTGTTTACATCTATGTTCTGATAATGAATACAATAATTATAAAATGAAACTTTTGTTTATTTATTATGATTTGTGCTTATGTTTCTTTCTTTGATTAAATTGTAATTGATTCTGCCTCTAACGGGCACCTTTAATTGGTAAATAAAAATCTGTTCTGTTCTGTTCTTTATTTCGAATCGCAAACACCAAATGTACCACTGTCAACTTGTGTTGGCAGTATGTTGCTCGTCCAACATGTTTAGTCTCTCACATGCAATAATAAGTACATAAGTATATGAAATTTTTTGTATTTACAAACTGGAGTTATATTCTTTGCATGCGAATAAAATGATATTATAAAATAAATAAAATGATATGTCATATGTTTTTTATAAATCAAGGCAATAAACATAGTTTCATTCTTTTTTAAAAAACAAACCTAAATAAATAATAGTTTAAAAATCGTCAAAGGTCCATAGTTTCCTCTTTGATACACCAATGATCAGGCATTATATTACTGATTAAAATACAAATTGTATTCGTAAGGTTTATTTACTGTTTTTAGCCCTCAGCAGAAAATGGAAGACACGTGCATATTCAATTCGAATCTTACAGTAGTCACTATACCAATTTGTTCACAAAACGGATAAACCTTGACCTCGTGTTTAAATTTCCTTGTTGACTTTAAATTGGTCCAATGTCTGACAATAAGTAGATTTTTTATTTATTTCTCAGGAATGTTCTACATTTAATTTATAAAATGTGCAATGAAAATTTAAAACTAAACATAAGGTTTATCAGATATATTGTTTTTTAAATGTATTTATAGGGCTGTAATGATGTGAATTATTACCCATAAATGTTGTATATTAAATTCATCTTTATATTGTTTGGTTCACTTCATTGTTTAAAAAATGGTTTAAAATATATATCGTCTACTTTATTTTAAATATAGAAAGTACATGCATTATTATTCGGTTACACTTAAATTAGAGCTGTCTTGCTAAGGGGTGTGATTTATAATGCAACATTACAATTTGATAACATGCATTTAAAAATAGTGACACTTATATTGCATAAAAGTGTGTGTTTTAATGAACCAACTCGGCATTTTTGTATAGAAATAAGAAAAAAATGCATCTTCATTTGTACTGTTTCAAATATACTTTACACCTTCAACGCAGGACGTTTCAATTCAGAACTTTTTTAACTGTATGAGACAAACAAAGTTCTGTAGGTTAATGAAATATTTTAAAAGTCAAAGCTTAGTATTAGCTATAACGTTTGGGAAACAATTTCAATTATTGATAATTAGATACGTGTTGGCTTTAAGTAAATAGTATGTTTTAAATAACAAGCCAATATTGTGTATTTGTGATTGGGTCAATTAGCAAATACAGTCGGTATAGTAATAGAATAGAAAAAGTTGATTCTACGTATCGACTTTGTACAGAAAATCAAATATGGTTATATAGAACTGCCTGGACTTATTGGAATAAAAAATATACATTCCAACTTACGGAACGTGTAAACACAGTGCCCGGTGATAGATCAATTCGTAGCTTTACAGAGTTAATAGACTAAACAAAGCAAAGATGATAGAAACAACAAGTACAAAAGAATATGTTACGTGTGGTATTAGATTTCCTGATAAAGTAGCCAACTCCACTTCATTTTTAGCTTGAATATCTCCGTTCGGTAATTTTGTTTTTTAACCTTATTACATATGTACTTCCACTTTGTACAAGAGGTTCATAACAAAAATCTAGCTTTGCTGGTTAACAAAATGCAAAACGGTATATTGACATTAGTTGATGTTGAAGATACTTTTGATTCATTCCTGACATAACAACTTTACAAACTTTCATCTACAAACATTCATCCTACAGCGGGGTGTGTTTTAATGTTGTTGATCCATCATTTTATGCTATAGTTGTATCATTATATAATGTAGTTTCTTAATTTTATGCTGTAGTGGGGTAATAATATGACGTCATTTTGTAAATATAAGCTGTATTCAGTTCATTTGTTTTGTCATTAATTGCATTCTGTAATTATTATATGCTTTGGTTTTATAGTTATATGCAGTGGTTTTGTTATTATGTTCTGTTGGTTTTTAATTCTATGATGTAGTTCCACAATTCTATGCTGTTGTATTATAATTATATTTTACCGTTCTTTTATGATATTGATAAAGGGTAATGTTTTTGTTATATATAAAGGAAATAGTTTTGGTAGACGGAATCCTGATTGTTAACCACAATATCAATGAAGTAACATTATATGTTATTCCGGTCTTAGGCATGGTATATAATGTCACATTTACCGCTTAAGATTTATTTTACATGAAATCATTGGAATTGTGACTGAACAATGTCAAGGAAACAGACCATGCAACAAAAGCCTAAAGTCAAAGGGTGATTACCAATAGACACCCGATTCAGTGGCTCTAGACTAGTAAGCACAATAGTCGAAACAGCTGGTCTAGGCATTTCACATGAAGTAAAAATGTCTAAATGTCACATGTTAAAACAAATTGACACACTTCACATCGAACACTGAAGACCAAATTTTTCTAAACGGAACTGATGGGATAAAGTCACCTAATATGCCGATCTAGACGAAGACAACGTATAAGAATGATAATAAGACAAACATGTACAGGTTAGCAACATGTATTGTTACACAATGGCTTTCTTGAGACCAACACCCAAAGAAACAAACGTAGATACAAGTTTATTTGGTAAAGTCTAAAATACCAGTGCTGGAAAATGCCAGTATTTATATACATAAAGATATATAATTAAATATAATATTACTCAACACACAATTTAACAACATTGTCACAAACACAATAAAGTAATCATCCGAACACCTTTCAACTTGTCTCTATTTCGCGAATGAATTGTCCATAAGTGTCTTTTATGCCTCGCTTGATGTAATCACTCAATTGTCAAATTCTGTTTCTGGAGTTATCTCCCCAAACAACATTAACTTTATTTTATCAGAATAAGTCCAGAACCATAAAAGAAACAAGAAAACATAAAAATGGGAAATGTTAAGAAACTTCTGAAACAGCCTTATTTCATACTTTGGCTTAAATATTTTGACAAGCATGGGAGAGGGTGTCCCTTGAATGTTTCAAGCACTCCATTTATCACCAAAAACTTAAAAACCGCAAGTCGGACACATTTAAGGTCTTCACCGTTGGTCATTCCACGACATTTTCTTAAAGAGAGTCTCAAGGTCAAGTTCTGTAGTGACCTTTCCCTTTTTCCTCAAATTAAGCTAAACCGTAAAATAAAGACTGAAAATCAAATAATGAAAAGTGATCATCTCATTAAGTTACAACTGTATCGTGATATGACCGAACAGATTTGATGACTCCGTGGGTAGCATAACTCTCATAGATAGTTACGGTAAAGCTATTATAGTCCAAAAATCAAAACCATAAGCCGAAAAGACATGTTGTCTTCACCGTTGATCACCTTAAGTCGTGACCTTCAAAATAATGACGACCTTGACCTTCGACCTTTAACCTTGTTACCATTGTAACTCGAAAGCCGTAAAGGATAGATTAAAAGTCAAATCACATAATATATATTTCATTAAGTTGTTTTTCTTTTTGACGGAAAAAAATTTGAAGACTCTTTAAATGTCCTAACTCCCATGGGCATTTACCATATAGTCGTTGTCGGGAATAACTTTAAAACTATTAGTCGTAGAGACCAATGGACATTTGAAGATTTGACCTTACAAACAGCATTTACTTCCGGTTTACAAAAAGTCATTTGTGGTTGAGAAAAGTTCTTAGCAACAATATGAGTTCTGATTCAGGACATTTTCTATCGAAAGTTATCACTTTCGCTTTAGAAAAGTCCCATCCAGTTTTCAGAAAGTCACTAGCGGTTACTAAACTCCGGAGAAGCCATATGTTTTCGGGTTTAGGATAACATTTATGTCAAAAGACATTAACTTCTGTTTGATAAAGTTATTGCAACCATATATTTTTGATTTCAAGAAAACATTGCTCTAAAAAATATTCTATTACGTTTAAAATCTTCCTAGCAATTTTATGTTTTCAAGTTTAAAACAGTAGAGGAAGAAAAACCCTTTCTCTGAGAAAGACCTTCTGAATGTTCTTAACCAATTATCCTTATCTTTATTTGTGCCATTGTCCAATCTCCTTATGGGCAACTACTAACTTAAATACCCTTCCATCTACATTTATGATTTAAAGTATCTCTATATTACGAACAAAGACTAAGGATTAAAAAAGGAAATAACTCGTAAGGAGCACAGAGGTTACGTGAACACGTTTACGTACAGAAAGATTGTTGGTTTGTCTCAACGGAATTAAACGCCAATTTCAGCAACGTCATGGCGTCTATTTTTGGAGAGGGCATGAAGCCGATGTATGTATTAAGGTAAAAATAACACATTTGATCAATGACAATAAAAACAAACTTAGTTTCAAAAAGACATAAATTGATTTATTAAATCAAAAAGTATAACTTATGACCCAATATTAATCGTGGTTGATAGATTATCAACACAGACGCAGGTGCACATGTGATCAATCATCTGCATGGTGGTTACAAAATAATCGCCGAAAACAAATAAGTTGCAATATATGTCTTTCAGTGCTCATCTGCTTAAATATTTGATCAGCGCCCTAATTACTATCTAATACGACAGTTACCAAATCTTTCAGAGTAGGTATTTTTCATTTGGTCTATTATTATTTAAGAAACAGTAAATGACTTAAGACTAGTATTAAAACAAATTTAAAGACCCATCATAATATTTAACACATTGAATCAAGAGATCAGTGCACTCGTATTACACATTGAATCAAGAGATCAGTGTACTCGTATTACACTTTGAATCGGGAGATCAGTGTACTCGTATTACACATTGAATCAAGAGATCAGTGTACTCGTATTACACTTTGAATGAAGAGATCAGTGTACTCGTATTACACTTTAAATCAAGAGATCAGTGTACTCGTATTACACTTTGAATCAAGAGATTAGTGTACTCGTATTACACATTGAATCAAGAGATCAGTGTACTTGTATTACACTTTGAATCAAGAGATCAGTGTCCTCGTATTACACTTTGAATCAAGAGATTAGTGTACTCGTATTACACATTGAATCAAGAGATTAGTGTACTCGTATTACACTTTGAATCAAGAGATCAGTTTACTCGTATTACACTTTGAATCGGGAGATCTGTGTACTCGTATTACACATTGAATCAAGAGATCAGTGTACTCGTATTACACTTTGAATCAAGAGATCAGTGCACTCGTATTACACTTTGAATCAAGAGATCAGTGCACTCGTATTACACTTTGAATCAAGAGATCAGTGTACTCGTATTACACTTTGAATCAAGGGATCAGTGTACTCGTATTACACTTTGAATCAAGAGATTAGTGTACTCGTATTACACATTGAATCAAGAGATCAGTGTACTCGTATTACACTTTGAAGCAAGAGATCAGTGTACTCGTATTACACTTTGAATCGGGAGATAAGTGTACTTGTATTACACATTGAATCAAGAGATCAGTGTACTCGTATTACACTTTGAATCGGGAGATCAGTGTACTCGTATTACACATTGAATCAAGAGATCAGTGTACTCGTATTACACATTGAATCAAGAGATCAGTGTACTCGTATTACCCTTTGAATCAAGAGATCAGTGTACTCGTATTACACTTTGAATCAAGAGATCAGTGTACTCGTATTACACTTTGAATCAAGAGATCAGTGTACTCGTATTACACTTTGAATCGGGAGATCAGGTGTATCCGTATTACACATTGAATCTTTAGATCAGTTGCACACGTGATCAAGCGATCAGTTGTACACGTGTAACACATTGAATCCAGAGATCAGTTGTATCCGTATTACAGACTGAGTCGAAAGATCAGTTGTATCCGTATTACACATTGAGTTGAGAGATCAGTCGTATCCGTATTACACATTGGATCGAGAGATCAGTTGTACATGTGTAACACATTGAATCGAGAGATCAGTTGTACACATGTAACACATTTAATCGAGAGATCAGTTGTATCCGTATTACACATTGAATTGAGATCAGTTGTATCCGTATTACACATTGAATTGAGATCAGTTGTATCCGTATTACACATTGAATCGGGAGATCAGTGTACTCGTATTACACGTTGAATCAAGAGATCAGTGTACTCGTATTACACGTTGAATCAAGATATCAGTGTACTCGTATTACACTTTGAATCAAGAGATCAGTGTACTCGTATTACATATTGAATCAAGAGATCAGTGTACTCGTATTACACTTTGAATCAAGAGATCAGTGTACTCGTATTACATATTGAATCAAGAGATCAGTGTACTCGTATTACACATTGAATCAAGAGATCAGTGTACTCGTATTACACTTTGAAGAGATCAGTGTACTCGTATTACACATTCTATCAAGAGATCAGTGTACTCGTATTACACTTTGAATCAACAGATCAGTGTACTCGTATTACACTTTAAATCAAGAGATCAGTGTACTCGTATTACACTTTGAATCGGGAGATCATTGTACTCGTATTACACTTTGAATCGGGAGATCAGTGTACTCGTATTACGCATTGAATCAAGAGATCAGTGTACTCGTATTACACTTTGAACCAAGAGATCAGTGTACTCGTATTACACTTTGAATCAAGAGATCAGTGTACTCGTATCTCCCGTATTACACTTTGAATCAAGAGATCAGTGTACTCGTATTACACTTTGAATCAAGAGATCAGTGTACTCGTATTACACTTTGAATCAAGAGATCAGTGTACTCGTATTACACTTTGAATCGGGAGATCAGGTGTATCCGTATTACACATTGAATCTTTAGATCAGTTGCACACGTTATCAAGCGATCAGTTGTACACGTGTAATACATTGAATCCAGAGATCAGTTGTATCCGTATTACAGACTGAGTCGAAAGATCAGTTGTATCCGTATTACACATTGAATTGAGAGATCAGTTGTATCCGTATGACACATTGGATCGAGAGATCAGTTGTACATGTGTAACACATTGAATCAAGAGATCAGTTGTACACGTGTAACACATTGAATCGAGAGATCAGTTGTATCCGTATTACACATTGAATTGAGATCAGTTGTATCCATATTACACATTGAATCGACAGATCAGTTGTACAAGTGTAACACATTGAATCGAGAGATCAGTTGTATCCGTATAACACATTGAGTCGAAAGATCAGTTGTATCCGTATTACACATTGAATTGAGAGATGAGTTGTATCCGTATTACACATTGAATCAAGCGATCAGTTGTACACGTGTAACACATTGAATCCAGAGATCAGTTGTATCCGTATTACACATCGAGTTGAAAGATCAGTTGTATCCGTATTACACATTGAATTGAGAGATGAGTTGTATCCGTATTACACATTGAATCAAGCGATCAGTTGTACACGTGTAACACATTGAATCCAGAGATCAGTTGTATCCCTATTACACATTGAGTCGAAAGATCAGTTGTATCCGTATAACACATTGAATTGAGAGATGAGTTGTATCCGTATTACACATTGAATCAAGCGATCAGTTGTACACGTGTAACACATTGAATCGAGAGATCAGTTGTACAGGTGTAACACATTGAATCGACAGATCAGTTGTATCCGTATAACACATTGAGTCGAAAGATCAGTTGTATCCGTAAAACTTTGAATTGGGACATCACTGAATCGATATCTCCGTTGTACACATATAACACATTGAATCGATATATCAGTTGTACACATATAACACATTGAATCGATATATCAGTTGTACACATATAACACATTGAATCGATATATAAGTTGTACACAGTCATATAACACATTGAATCGATATATCAGTTGTACACATATAACACATTGAATCGATATATCAGTTGTACACATATAACACATTGAATCAATATATCAGTTGTACACATATAACACACTGAATCGATATCTCCGTTGTACACATATAACACATTGAATCGATATATCAGTTGTACACATATAACACATTGAATCGATATATCAGTTGTACACATATAACACATTGAATCGATATATAAGTTGTACACAGTCATATAACACATTGAATCGATATATCAGTTGTACACATATAACACATTGAATCGATATATCAGTTGTACACATATAACACATTGAATCGATATATCAGTTGTACACATATAACACATTGAATCGATATATCAGTTGTACACATATAACAAATTGAATCGACAGATCAGTTGTACACATGTAACACATTGAATCGAGAGATCAGTTGCACACGTGGAACACATTGAATCGAGAGATCAATTGTGTCACATTTGGACTTAAGTGTAGTTTTTTTGTAGTCCAGACTTGGTACACATTTCTGTCATCGACGACTCCAATTTAATTAGACCTAAAGGAATTTAAGAGAATTTGAATAAGTCTGAAAATGCTCAAAAAGACATATTTGACTTGAAGGCATATTTACATCTGGTTTTAATGAACAATACACAAATAAAGAATAAAATCAATAGATAAAATCACATTTCAACCTTATGTGATACAGAGAATGGAAATGGGATATGTCAAAGAAATAAACCAACCAAAGAGTTAAGGGCGTGTAAGGATTCGATTGTGGACTATTTCTTTCTTATAACACGTGTGTCGTAGATTTAAATTTGATAAAACGAATACAATTGTAGTGCCTGATAAGCCTTTTCTTTTCTCCCGATGAATCTAACAAAATAAATGTAAAAAGAGGGAAAAATAAACATATTTTTTTAACTTCTTAAACCATCATGATGCACATAAACAATGTGTAGAGGTGCGATACCGTAATTGGTTGATCGGGTGACCCGTGATACTTTTTCAGATATAAACTCTGCCTTCGTTTTAATCTTTAGAAGAAAACCAGATTCGTTTTTGTTGCAATATTTATAAATAACATTTAATAACTTGATAAATTTCCCTGTCGTCGCCCAACTCTAACTGTGAGCATTCTAGTTTGTGATGGTCGTCTCTTCCCCTAAAACTAAAGACCATCAATGCGTAGAAGAGTAAAATGATCAAAATAAGAGTACTTCAGATGAACTTATAATCTCTTCTCATTGTCTTCTTCTAAAATTGCCTTTTTTGGCATTTGTTCCGAGGTCTTTACCGAGGAGTTCCTTCATTCGGGCATTGAGTACTTGTCTTAAGTTAGTGTCATTTTCATTGACGAAATTTATATGCATTTTACGTTCTTACAATGTCTCGCAGACCAAATAATAAACATACTTTGGTGTATATTCTTCCTATTTTTTTCTTCCTAGCTTCCATAAGCAAATAATCCATAGTAAGCAAATCCTTATCCTGTATTTCAAAACCAGTCGTGTTTCTCTTTCACCGCCATTAGTTGAAAATATGTACAGCTCATTTCGTATCCTTTGCAGTATTTTGGTTTCTCTGTCCCGATAGTAACTCGATCCACAGTGGACACAAGTGACGAAAATCTGGTGCTGTTACTTGGAATGGACGGGTTGTCATTAAAATAACTAATAATCAAACTGAGTATTGGATTCTGCATCCTGTAGAAGCAGCGTGAATGAAATTAATTTTCGTCAGCAGCTGCTGTCTGTGACAAATGAAATTCTTTTTCCAATTCATCGGCAATTTGGGTACTTTCTGCCACAGCAGCTGCTTGAGACAGCTAGAAATTTTCTTCGATTTCATCTGCTATAATGTCATCCAGAAATTCCACCCATTGCGTTAACACTACCAGCTGCAAATATCAGTCTAGACTGACCTTTTAC
This sequence comes from Limnoperna fortunei, assembly GCA_944474755.1. NCBI lineage: Eukaryota > Metazoa > Mollusca > Bivalvia > Mytilida > Modiolidae > Limnoperna > Limnoperna fortunei. Next base: position 2,027,430 of record OX104117.1, read on the forward strand.
CACATGATTGTATGATTACAATAATGTCACGCCGATTTCAAATTCTACTAATTAAATTATGTTACAAAACATATATACCACCCCTTACTCATTAATATATTTCAACAACTCGTCCTTACAGACATCTTTGCTTAAATATGTTATCTCGTAAAAGGCGTGGTATAATATAATACTTGTAGGATGACAATACTTGGTATAAAGGTATAAAGGTTGATGGTGAAGAGAACATGACAGTCTGTTAGACATAACCTGACCTTGACCTCAATTCCACGGTTCAGTGGCTATGTTAAAGTTATAAGATTAGTTTAGTTCATTAGTTATCAATATTATACTTGTAGTGTGACGCTATTTGGTAAAAAGGTTGATGATGAATAGAACACTACAGTCTGTTAGATATAACCTGACCATGACCTCAATTCCACAGTTCAGTGGTTATGTTAAAGTTATGAGATTAGGTCAGTTCCTTAGATACCATTTGTTGTAGAATGACAATATTTGGTATATAGGTTGCTGATGAAGAGTGCACGATAGTATGTTAGATGTCTCCTGAACTCTACATCAATTTCCGTTCCAGTGGCTATTGTCCAGTTTAAAAGAGTTGGTCAGTTCCTCAATAACCATGCATGATAGTATGACACTAACTGGTAAATAAGTAGCTCATCATCATTACAGGAATTATAAAAAATATTTCAAGTAATTTATTTTAAGACAAAACTTCATTGCCACAAAATATTAAAGATAAAAAATAGATGAAAAAAGAATACATGTGTCAGTTTGATCTAAAATTAAATGATAGTAAGGAATTGTTTGTATTTTGTAGAAATTAATTTAAAAGCACATATCTTGGGGTTGCTACTGTTTGAATTGCATTCATATAAAAAATTATGTTCATATTTATATTGATATCTTGACACATAGTTTTGTGATGATTTATTAATTATACTTAAATGTATTATAAATTAAATGGAGATTAGGTAACGGAAGTAATTGTGATGCAGTTTACCGCTTTCAAATAACATTAGGAAGCAGGCTATGTTAAAATAGGTATGGAATAATGCCTAAAGTATTGTAAATAATTAGCTACAAAGAACGTAACATTTAAGAAAAGGTTGACAGTTGAAAGTGATATAGGTTAAATCCATTTACAGAGATAGAGCTAACAGCGTCTGATGTTGTAGACTTGTCTTAGCCTCTCAGACTAGTAAGTCGCCAAGCAACGTGGTTGAATTTAAGCTTTCTTCTGTGTCATACGAGCTTATTTGTCGTAGTCTAAAGCATTGCGCTACTAGATATGTATTAGACAAGGAAAAATTAAACCACAGACACATGTCTTATTTCAGAGATGACTTTACTGTCATTTAAAATGATTTGCCTTCTAAGTTTTAGGTTTTGAGAAAACTGAGATTAAAAGGCATTATCTGTGTTCGATTTTAATAAACTTGCGTTTCTGTTTCTATTTAACGCGCGACTGGAGTAAACTTTAAGTTAGGCTACTTTCTATTACAAAACTCCGGTCAACAATTTTCTTCTTCAGGTGGTAAAAAGATATTAGCGAGTAACCAATCAGAGGGAAAAACGAAATTATCAATCAATCAGTAAATAACCAGAATAGACATGCACAATTCGTCTAAGGGAAACATAAAATCGTCAATCAGTTGATTTATTCGGATACATGTATGTCATTTAATCTATAGTAATGATCCAATCTTGCAGTCCAAAACAATAATACAAAGCCATTGGATACAAAAAGAAACACAGAACAAAACAGAACACACAAAAAAGAAAGCCAATATGAACTCTCAAGAAAATAAGAGTGAGCCCATTTGCTCAGCAAAGTCAACAGTTCCTGTCTGTTGCAACACGCCCGTCGTGTGGTTGGCAACCAATCTAGGGCATCAAGTTCGATAACGGAAGATACTACACAAACTCAACGTCAAACCTTCCTCTGTACATTTTTATGAGACAGATATCGCGTATTTGCCTACATGTGCATGATGTCTTCCATAAAATTTGTCTATGTAATTTGTCAATGAAGACAACAACCTTTGAGCAAAAACATTGGGTTTGCAATCGGATAGCTCGATCAGGGGAAACTTGAAATTCCTCACAAGCTCTGGATTAGTTGACATCTGTATTTAAAAAGAATTAATTACTGGAAGTCGTATCCCTGCGATTATATACTTTTAGTTTGTGTGTGATCTAAGTTTCAATTGAACTAGGCATATCACCCCTTACAACCTGACGTCGTCTGTAAACTTGTACATTTCAATCTTCTCTGACCCAGTTGAAACTAAACTTGGACATAACGTTCATTGCATAATTTGCTACTATCTAGTACGACATTCAAAATGATCGCCGCATGTCTTACTTTAAATGTTGACCCTGATAAAGCTGCTAACTTTTTGCAAGAAGCTTTAACTAAACACGAGTAGATAAGAATTATAGCAGGGCTACTCATTTGTTGTCCATTTTTACTTCGGGTTTTATTCTACCAATTTCGATATGACATTTGGAACTGCTTATTACTTTTTTATATTTCAGCACTTGGCTATTTCCTCTTGCTAATTACATTTGAATATTGGCTAGGTTCATGACCAATGTTGTGTCCAGTCGATGCGGTATGGCAATATTGTAAGTTAAGAGGGCAACAAGTTGGTCATCTCAACTGTTTTATGGACGTAAACACATTGCAATATATAATTCTACCCATCTCCTCTACAATGGACTTGGCACAATAATTAAGGACACAACCTGGATCTGCAAGCAAAGCTTCATCTTCGGTGGTATCTGATGACTCGATTCATGTCATGTTTATGTGACTTTGCGCTCCCATGCTTTTAAGAAATAAATTATGCTGCAATATTTGTATTGTGATTTCGTTTAAATGAAACATTAGTATAGCAATACCAGTTCTTTAATAAAACATATAACGGTATATTAACAATGACAGGATGATGGTCTTTTAAATTTCCAAAATAACTTTATGTAAAGGGACGTCGATGTGGTGGGATATCGCATCTTTATGCTAGCATTATACAATGCGTGACTTTTTAAAATTTGTTATTACATTTGTTGCATTTATCTTTAATACTTCTTTAATGAAGTTGATGGCTTTAAAATCTTGATGACAAATTTATGAAAATCGAATCGGAAGAAAATATTCGCTATGGTTGTTTTCAATCTGAATCGGGACTAATTTTCATAGGTTCTTTTAAGTACATAATAGTATGCGAAACTTTATCTGGAATTTTGTTTGGTATTGCATCTTGAAAATGCTTTATCTTATTATTAATTACTCGTGACTGGTACCTTAATGATTGACTGAAGTCAAAATAAAGTAGGTCAGATCTTTTGGTCATAACTTAGATAAAACAATAAGAGAGCTTGCCGAACGGACTTAATAGTTAATGTATAATAAAATTTCCCGGCTTAAAAACTCTTTATAAGGAAGTATGACGTATCATGCGTGACCTCATCATGATTACGATAGGAAAAAATAGTCTCAATGAAATGTATCGATAATTTGAAAGAACTTTACGAAAATATGTACAAAAATAATAAAATTTAAAGATTTAGCATGAAAGCAGAAAATTTATCCATTAAATTATCCATTAAGTAGACTTAATTCGTGATACATACGAAACGTTCATAAAGTGTCCGACGAGAGAAAATAGCTAAAAACACACATTTTAGAGAATAAGTAATTTTTACCATTAATGTGGTTTTTTCTACGATTTACAACAAATGGAGGATGAGGTCCTGATTCCACTTAAGTTTTAAAGTTTTCTATTCCGTCGTTAAAATGATTGAATGTTTCCTTAACGCCCAGCGATCAATATTTCAGGTCTATTCAGGAAAATAGATGTACTAACGCTACAATAAAACTGTTGACTGCCACTGGAAAATTATCGGGTATTTTGTAAAGAAAGAGAATTTAGCCTTTTAAAGAGGCTACGTATTATTTTTCGTGCTAGAAGCGTGACAATTTAAACACGTAAAACACTATGGTCCGTGGACAGGTATTACGTATTATGGCCGGACAACCCAAGGTTTCAATAGCCATAGTCTGATTTAACGTTGCCATTTTTGGCGATAATGCTTTAGCTAACATCTTATTGATTTGGCCTTCCTACTTTTTTGTTGCTCCTGTCATGGATCTTGAAATAGACAGTCAAAATAAAAAAAATAATAACAAAGAAACAGACAGAACAACAATAGGCGAAAGTCAAGGAACAATTACAAATCCCCAAACAGAAACAGAAAGTGAATAACCAGAACCCAATAAAAACCAGTAAGCAGTGCATGCCTTTAAATTGTCACCCATAGAGTTACTAATGGTCATGTCTAGGAAAATGTCAAATCTATGATTATGAAAAACTGCCTATGACTCAGCGACGCACATGTCCGATCTTATTTGAGAAATTGATTTCCTATGACGATTAATTAGTCATGGTGACAACCATAGAACTTCTGAAGGAATATCATCAATCAAGGTACAACAAACCTTGGTTTAGTAGCTTAGGAGTCAACAGCAGTGAGCGGTTTAGAAAATCGGAAAACCGATTGGAGGACCCGGAATAAGTATAAGTTGTGAAATATACACACCATACGCTGATGCTACTAGAATTTGGCTATCGATGAACGGGAAGTTGACAATTGGAGAGTCTGGTTTGTGGTTTTTCTCGATTCTATTTTAAGGAGTAGGCCTATGTAAGAGGCCGACCTAAGTTTATTAGAGTTGTCTTTAATTTCAAACTCGATAGGGCAGATTTAATGCAAAATGTAAATGCAAATGTAGCAATGTTGAAGGACAAAACATCATAAATATAGCGAAATGTGAAATTAAACTCTGGCAGAGTGTTTTATTTTTATTTTTCAGCCGGCCTTCAAGGAACTAAGCCTCATAAGAGTACAAACAGATGACATTATAGAATCCATAGACCCTTGAATATCGTATTAACTGAGATATGTGCATGTACCGATGGAATGTCGTACTACATGCAAGCTGTTTTTTTTTTGGCATTATGGCCCGACTACCCAAGGTATCGATATCCATAGACAGACTTTGCATAACGTCTTGTAATATTTGGCGAAAAAAATCTGTATAACATCTCGTTGGTTTGGCCTTCAAATTGTGTTTAATAGCCACTGATAACCTTGATAAGACGTAACCATTTAAAAACGTGTATACTTGATGACATTAATAGTATGCATAGTCTCTTAAATATCGTTTTAATCGAGATACATGGAAGTGCTGCTGGAATGTACAGTTGGGACGCTGTATTGTAATGTGAAGGTCGGGGTATGAAACGAATTTTACAGTGTCTGTTGTAGCTTCACTTTTAAGGTACTAGTAATTGATCGATAGAATCCATAAAATCAACAAATAGTGATTGAATGTGGGTTTATGCAACGTCCAGCCTTTTTTAGCTCAGACATTGCGTCTAGTTGCTATTGATAGCATGCCTGAGTAAATGGTGGGGAACCTGTACCTTGTGCAGGAAAAATTGCTGTCAATTAACTTAGCACAATTTGCCTAAATCAGGCTTGAACTCAATCCGGGTGATAACACGACGGTTACCATTTTAATTAGTGTTTCTGTTTATCAAAACCATTCGTACAAAATAAAGACTCGGGCAAAATTATTTTAATGCCAGTATAACAACTTAATAACTTAATAGCTACTGGTTAAAAAGGACCATTTTCTAATATAAAAAATATTAGTTGTAAAAGTGCATATGGGCGGTTTAAAAAAAATGACCACAACAAGTTATGGTCCTCTAATTTTGTCAAATTATTAGATAAATTATTTCTAATTAGTTGAAAATGTATGTCTAGTTGTGGGGACATGTCTGCAAAATATCTTGAAGATATCTCAGAAAAGTTGTGACCAAAAAACATGCCAAAATTGACAGGAGTGCAACGCTTTTTTGTGACACTTTAAAAAATGTCACTTTTTTAAAAGGTCACAAAATTGTCAAATCTAGAAATATGTGCATAATTCTTTTTTTATTACAAGGTTTCATCTGTAAACTTATTGAGAGATATCAAAAGATAGTATGTTGCATTTAAAAAAGTATGAAAACATTGTTTTGAAAAAAATAACTACACTGTCAGGAGTGCAACACAAATTTAAGCCATTTTGCATTAAGTTCTTGGTATATTTTTTTTCCTTTTGTTTTCAATGATTAAACTAAAACAAAATCATTAATATACCTTTGCTGCATCAAAGCAGTCACTGCAAGATACCTTCAACTGTCAGGAGGGCAACAAATGACATGTTTTTAGATATATTTTCTTCGTAATGTGACTTATTTTGTGTTTTTCTTTACTTTTTATCAGAAGCTACAAAGAATCGTTGAATAAATATCTCAGATGGATGATAAATACCTTTTACATTCATTTTCTTAATGTCAGGAGTGCAGCAGTTTTTTTATTGATCTTAAATCGTATCATAATATGAAATATTTTAAGAAGATTTATTTATTATAATTATTTTAAGTTAAGTTAAGGAAACTTTTCTTAGAAATTAAGTGTTACAATAGCATTTTATGAGCTTAAGATGTTATAAAAATTCATATTTTGTGTACAATTTATTTGTCTCTCATATTGATACCAATTGTTTTTATAATCTTAGAGCCATATTTCCAACAGCTAATTCTTTTATATGTTTACTTTTCAATTGACATTACAAAAATATATTGTTGAAACATATATCAATTCATTTATCCAAGATATCCTGTTTTAAATGTCATCCATGTAAATGTTGCACTCCTGACACAATATTTAAATGAATAGATGACTGCAATAATACTGTAAAATTATGGTTCTCCATATGGATGAACAAAGACTACAATTGGGAATGGTATCTCTAGATTATAAAAACAGTTGGTATCAGTATGAGAGCCAACTAAATTGTACACAACATATGATTTTTTATCAAATCTGAAGCTCAATTTCAAAATTTTACACTCCTGACATTAAAAAATGAATTTGAAAGGTATTTATCATCCATCTGAAATATTTATGCAATGCTTCTGTGGACCTTCTGCTGAAAAATTAAGAGAAAACACAAAATAAGTCAACGTATAAAGAAAACATCTAAGAACATGTCATTTGTTGCACTCCTGACAATTGAGGGTGCTCTGTTTTATTTGGTGTACCTGATCAGATTACCAGTTTTAGGGTATCTTGCACTGACTGCTTTGACGCAGCAAATGTATATTTAACATTTTATTTTGGTTTAATAATTGAAAACAAAAGGAAAAAATGTCTACAAAGAACTTAATGGAACATTGCTTAAATTTGTGTTGCACTCCTTACAGGGTAGGTTTTGTTCAAAACAATATTTTCACACTTTTTAAAATGCAACATACTTTCTTTTGGTATCTCGCAATAAGTTAACACATGAAACTGTGTAAAAAAAGAATTATGCACATATTTCTAGATTTGACAATTTGGTGACCTTTCAAAAAATGACATTTTTAGGTGTCACAGAAAAGCGTTGCACTCCTGACAATTTTAACATTTTTTTTTTGCATAACTTTTTTGTTATCTGATATATCTTCAAGATTTTTACCAGACATGTTCACAACAACTAGACATACATTTTCACCTATTTAGAAATAATATATCTGTTAATTTGACAAAATTAGAGGACCATAACCTGTTGGGGTCATTTTTTTTAAACCGCCCATATATTAATTTTGTTCTTTACAAATAACCTATTGAAAATGTTAAGATATATGAAATTTGTTCCCAGTAATATCACAAAATTACCTCAGTACTTTTTAAAGAATGTATTTCCTTCTTTTATTTGTTTTAACCTGGAGTGTCAGGAGTGCAACAAAATCAGGCAAAACATAGTACTTTTTCTACAACCTATCATTTTCAAATGGTTTAACTTTATCATGAAATTTTTTCTCCAGGGATGATTTAGAAGAAAGTTATATCAAGCGTAACATTGTTAAACTGAAGTAAAATGTATAATTGTTAAAGTTGTTTTATATTTCAACTTTTGTTCAATAAAATATTATAAAAACTTTATTTCTTACCTTTTCATTAATTTCTTTTTTGATTTATTAACTTCACCGTATGCACATTTGGAAATTATGAACAAAATATTGCTCATGTTTAAATTTGTCATTTTTTCACATCTTGGGGTCATTTTTAAACAGCCCATATATCAATACACATATCATAACTCATCAATGGCTTTATGTTGCGCTTTGATATTTTAATTCTAAAATAATACAATATTACACGTAAGCATTCATAACAATGCAAAAACTAAACTTAACTGTACTAATGGTAAAAATCTGCAACACATGAAACATTATAAAACGTCATTATTTTGCTATTATTATTGTTATTGTAAACATGTAAAGCGTGGACTCAAAACAATGTATCGCGTGCATTCTGCATCAAGGTGATACAGTTTTCTTCACGAGCAACATGTAAATAGCATTACATTGCCATGACATATACATAAAAGGCATGGTTACAGAGAAACTGACGTAATTAAAAAAAATGAACATAGTCACTGGAATGTAAAAATGAGGTAAAGGTCAGGCGACGTACCAGACTGTCGTGTACCCTTCATTAGCAACCTATATACCAAATATTGTCATCCATACTGGTTACAAAGGAACTGTCCTAATCCAAAAACAATAATGTAGTCCGTGGCCCGTGAAATGAAGGTCAAGGTCAGGTGACAACTTCCAGACAGTCATATTGTATCCATCAGCAAACTATATACCAATATTGTTATCCAACGATGTATGGTTTATGATGAACTGACTTAATCCAATAACTTTAACGTAGTTCCTGGACATTGAAATTGAGGTCTTGACCAGGTGGAAACTACCAAACATTTATGTTCTGTCCATCTGCAACCAAGTATTGTCATCCTACAATGCATGGTTACTGAGGAACTGACTTAGTCCAAAAACTTTAACGAGGTTATTGAGAGCAAGGTCAGGAGCAAGGGACTGACCGACAAATACTCATGATAAGCTGTACTGGACCAAATTTGATGAACCTATGGCTTAAGCTTACAAAGATGTCAAGTGTTAACGCCGCTGCCGCCGCCTGAAACCCATATATGTGTCGCCTCCGGCGACGAATGACAATACACAAAACAGTATACAATCTCGCTATACCAAATATAAAAGAACCAAGGGTTATTAAGTCCTTGCTGTCTAACCTGATTTAATGAGGCAATTAATAGAGACTCATTGATTGTTACAAGTGGGATGAAGCCGTTGTAGTTATTTCTCATAGGTTCCAATGTTAATCTTAGCTCTGTGTATTTCTAACTAACTAGAACAATAAACACAATTAGAAGATGATTATCCAACCAATGTTCGTGTACAATATGACTAATTAGTCAAGTTGCTTTAGAGATCAAGTAATTAATTTTTGAGCTTTTAATCTGAATTGAAATTCTGCGATGGATCTTGGATTTCTACTGTCATTACAAAGTGCCATTCAATAAATACTATTGGGAAATTGTAGACGATCATGCAATTAATACTGTGAACAGATTTTGTTTCAATTCAGCGAGTGCTTTTAGATAAGTTTGTAATGTCCAAGTTTACTAATGATGATGTTAATGGTAACTGACACATATTATAGTTCATCGGACAAGAAGGGTCAGGTTACTCAAAAAACTGCTATTGCGATAAGAAGAAATCTAAACGTGTTTCCACAGTATTCATATTCTTACAACAAAAGGTTAGTGTTTAACGAAATAAAAAAAATTGTTGAAAACTACATAACAATATATAGTTAGCTAGAAATATATATAATATAATAAACATCTTTGATAATATACATGTATATATGACAAAAAATATACGTCTTTGAGTGAACTACATGTATATATCAAAGTTAAATATTTTTTTGTCAGACCTATTTAAAAATGTATACAGTTATCTAGAAATATCAACTATACAATACCTACAAACGTAAACTATTACAAATATTGAAAACATTTACTTTTATGATAACCCTTTAATGTTTCAATATTTCAAGACAATTACCTTAATTTCAACAACAAAAATCTCTCTTACTGGTTAACTATCTATCTTCAATAATTTGATAAATATACAATTCCCTTGTGGTAAAAAACAATCTATAATACAATTTATCTTTGGTGATTTAATTAATATTTCACCTCAATCAAAACAGGAATAGTTGCTCCGGAAATTGATGTAATCATACAAAGAAATCAATAGTAAACAAAATATTTACACATGTAAATACAATAAATAATATAACAAGTGTAGACACAAAAAATGTGTCGACTGCGTTCTGCATACGAAAAAAATATTCTTCATGAGTTACATATAAATTGCATTGTATTCTCATAATACAAAATACATGCATGTGTTATAAAGTTTTGATGCAGCCACTGATACAAAGGGTCAAGGTCAGACAACTCCTACCAGACTGTCATGTAATATACATCAGCTTTAACAGTCATTAAATCGTAAATTAGATATCAAGGTCAAGCGAAAAGTGACTGACATGTATGAAGAATGTGAACGCCGACGGCATGTATATATCTTGCGTCAGCAACAGTTGTCCAATGGAGACCAAAAAAAAATGGTGATTCATGAAAATAATAGTACAAATGTGTTTTTGCGAGTGTAAAATTTAAGCAAATCTGTTGCTACCATTTTTAAAAACAACAATGTTGGTCCCATTTTCAGAAAATAGTATTCTGGAAATAATATTGTTGCTACGTAAATGACGTAATAGAGCACCTGCTATTGTAAGGTGTTTTGTTATTTATCGGGTGAGGGTGGATTTTTACTGTTTTATAGCTTTTCTTAACTAATTGTTTTAATTACAAGGAATACTACTGTACTTATTGGCAATATTAAATAAGGACTATACGGGTACCAAAATAATCTGGTGACCACGGATTACGCCTAAACATGACCGGATATTTAACACAGTGCAGAGAAAACCAAACGAAATACCTCCGAGCAACTTTTAACACTTATGACAATATTGTGTTAATGTCGTTTAGGTGGGTACTTGTGTTAAGTTACCAATTTTTCTGGCTTTTGTTTGTGTGTTGTTTTGTTCTGTGTTTGCAGTTGTTTTTCCCATGGCTTCATATTAGTGTTTTGGACTTCGAAATTTCATTGCCACCTTTCATTTATTTTGATAACAGTAATATATAAAATATTATTAAAAAGTTCAATTTGCCACAAGGAAATACTTATAGTCTAGCACCCTTCTGCATAAGTAAATTAACTAATTCTGAATTTTGTCGAATGTAGCTTAATGCATAATATAAGGGTGTTCTACCATAAGAATCCTCTGAATTCAAATTAGCCCCTTTGTCAATCAGTAAAGAAAGAATTAATTCCTTTTTACATGCACAAGATGTTGTTAAAGGTGAATGTATATATGTTGCCTGATTAAGGTCAGCTCCTGCATTAATCAATAAAGAAACTGTGGATTCATTACCACCTTTACATGCTGCTGTTAGAGGTGAATATCTACATGTTGCCTGATCAAGATTAGCTCCTTTATCAATCAGAAAAAGTACCAGTGAGTTATTACCATATTTACAGGCTGCACTTAAAGGTGAATGTCTGTATGTTGTCTGATTAAGATCAGCTCCTTTATCAATAAGTAACGTTACTATTGATTTATTACCACCTTTACAGGCTGCCGTTAAAGGTGAATGTCTGTGCATTGAACGATTAACATCAGCGCCTTTATCAATCAGCAAATTAACTATTGATTTATTACCACCTTTACATGCTGCTGTTAAAGGTGAATGTCTGTAATTTGGCTGATTAACATCAGCTCCTTTATCAATCAGTAAATTAACTATCGATTCATTACCACCTTTACAGGCTGCAGTTAGAGGTGAATGTCTGTATGTTGTCTGGCTGAGATCAGCCCCTTTCTCCATAAGTAAATTAACTATTGATATATTACGACCTTTACAGGCTGCTGTTAGAGGGGAATGTCTGTATGTTGGCTGATTAACATCAGCTCCTGTATCAATCAGTAAATTAACTATTGATTTGTTACCATCTTTGCAAGCTGCTGTTAGAGGTGAGTGTCTGTATGTTGGCTGATTAACATCAGCCCCAGTATCAATCAGTAAACTAACTATAGATTTGTTACCACCTTTACAGGCAGCTGTTAGAGGTGAATGTCTGTATATTGACTGATTAACATCAGCTCCTTTATCAATCAGTAAATGAACTATTGATTTGTTACCACCTTTACAGGCTGCTGTTAGAGGTGAATGTCTTAATGTTGTCTGATTAACATCAGCTCCCCTATCAATCAGTAAAGTAACAATTGATTTGTTACCACTTTTACACGCTGCTGTTAGAGGTGAATGTCTGTATGTTGTCTGATCAAGATCAAATCCTCTATCAATCAGTAAAGTAGCTATTGATTTGTTACCACCTTTACAGGCTGCTGTTAGAGGTGAATGTCTGTATGTTGTTGTATTAACATTTGCTCCTGTTTCAATCAGTAAAGTAACTATTGATTCATTAACACCTTTACATGCTGATATTAGAGGTGAACTGTCGTCTAATGTCTTATTAACATTAGCTCCTTTATTAATCAGTAATTTAATTATTAATTCATTACCACCCTTACATGCTGATATTAGAGGTGAACTGTCGTTTATTGTCTTATTAACATTAGCTCCTTTATTAATCAGTAAATTAACTATTGATTCATAACAACCAAAACAGGCTGATATGAGAGGTGAAGACATCTTGGTTGTCTTGTTAACATTTGCTCCTTTATCAATCAGGAAAGTAACTATTGACTCATAACCACCTTTACAGCCTTGTATTAGAGGTGAATACAATTTTGTTGTCTGATTAACATTAGCTCCTTTATCAACCAGTAAAAAAACAACAGATTCATTACCGCCTGTACACGCTGCTGCTAAAGGTGAATATTTGTATGTTGTCTGGTTAACATCAGCTCCATTCTCAAACAATAAAGTAACTATTGATTCATTAGCAAATTCACAGGCTGATATAAGAGGTGAATTGTTGTCTGCTGTCTGATTAACATCAGCTCCTTTATCAATCAGTATAGTAACTATTGCTTCATTACCCCCTACACATGCTGCTACTAGAGGTGAATTGTTGTGTGTTGTCTGATTTATATCAGCTCCTTTTTCAATCAGTAAAGTAACTATTGAATCATTACCCACTTCACAGGCTGATATTAGAGGTGAAGTGTTGTCTGTTGTGTGATTAACATCACCTCCTTTATCAATCAGCAAAGTTACTATTGATTCATTACCCCCTCTACAGGCTGCTACTAGAGGTGAATTGTTGCGTGTTGTCTGATTTATGTCAGCTCCTTTTTCAATCAGTAAAGTAACTATTGATTCATTACCCACTTCACAGGCTGATATAAGAGGTGAACTGTAGTCAGTTGTCTGATTAACATCAGCTCCTTGATCAATCAATAAAATAACTATTGGCAAATAACCACATTCACAGGCTGATATTAATGGTGAATACATCTTTGTAAACTTATTAACATTAGCGCCTTTTTCAATCAGCAGAGTAACTATTGATTCATTACCCCGTTGACAGGCTGATGTCAGAGGTGAATTCCAGCCTGTTGTCTGATCAACATCAGCTCCTTTGTCAAACAGTAAAGTAACTATCGATTCATTATAGGCTGATATTAGAGGTGAGCAACCGCCTGCTGTCTGATTTACATCAGCTCCTTTATCAATCAGTAAAGCAACTATTGATTTATTACCCTGTTGACAGGCTGATGCCAAAGGTGAATTACAGTCTGTTGCCTGATTAACTTCAGCTCCTTTATTAATCAGTAAAGTAACTATTGATAAATGACCACAATCACAGGCTGATATTAGAGGTGAATACATCTTTGTCGTCTTATTAACATCAGCTCCTTTATCAATCAGTAAAGTAACTATTGATTGATTGCCTCCATTACACGCTGCTGATAGAGGTGAATTGTAGCGTGTTGTCTTCTTAACATCAGCTCCTTTTTCAATCAGCAATGTAACTATTGATTCATTACCACCTTCACCAGCAGCTGCTAAAGGTGAATTCCAGTCTGTAGTTTGATTAACATCAGCTCCTTTTTTAAGCAGTAAATTAACACTTTGTAAATGACCACGTTCACAGGCTGATATAAGTGGTGAAATCAAGTTTGTTGTTTTATTTACACCAATTCCTTTATCGATTAGTAAAGTAACTATTGATTGATTGCCACCTCCACACGCTGCTGATAGAGGTGAATTGTAGCATGTTGTCTTATTAACATCAGCTCCTTTATCAATCAGCAAAGTAACTATTGATTCATTACCACCTTCACATGCTGCTTCTAGAGGTGAATGCATGACTGTTGTCTGATTAACATCAGCTCCAGTATCAATAAGTAAAGAAACAATTGATTCATAACTATTTTTACAGGCTGTCGTTAGAGGTGAATCGATGTCTGTTTTCTTATTAACATTAGCTCCTTTTTCAATCAGTAAAGTAACTATTGATTCATTACCAACTGTACAAGCTGCTGCTAGAGGTGAATACATGTCTGTTGTCTTATTTAAATCAGCCCCTTTATCAATCAGTAAAGTAACTATTGATTCATTACAACCTTTACAAGCTGCTGTTAAAGGTGAATAAGAGCGCGTTGTCTGATTAACATTAGCTCCTTTATCAATCAGTAACGTAACTATTGATTCATTGCCAGCTTCACAAGCTAATATTAGAGGTGAAATGTGGTATGATGTCTGATTAACATGAGCTCCTGTATCAATCAGTAAAGTAACTGTTGATTCATTATTAGCTTTACAGGCTGATATTAGAGGTGAATTATATTGTGTTTTCTTATTTACATCCGCTCCATTATTAATCAGCAAATCAACTATTCGTAAATGACCACCTCCACAGGCTGCTATTAGAGGTGAACTGCCTTGTGAAAACATCTCTACTGTCTGAATAACATTAGCTCCTTTATCAATCAGTAACTTAACTATTGATTCATTACCATCTGTACAGGCTGATATTAGAGGTGAATACACCTGTGTTGTCTTATTAACATCAGCTCCTTTATCAATGAGTAACATAGCTATTATTTTACTGCCACTTTTACAGGCTGCTGTCAGAGGTGAATGTCTGTATGTTGTCTGATTATGGTCAGCTCCTTTATCGATCAATAAAGACACTATTGATTCATTACCAACTTGACAGGCTGCAGTTAAAGGTGAATGTCTATGTGTTGACTGATCAATATCCGCTCCTTTATCAATCAATAAAGTAACTATTGATTCGTTACTATCTTTACAAGCAGCTACTAGAGGTGAATATCGCTCTGTGATCATATTTACATCCGCTCCTTTATTAATCAGTAACGCAACTATTGATTCATAACCACCTTTACAGGCTGCTGATAGAGGTGTATGCATGCCTGTTGTCTGATTAATATTTACTCCTTTATCGATCAGTAAACTCACTATTGATTCATTACCTCCTTTACAGGCTGATATAAGTGGTGAATGTTTGTATTTTGACGGATTAAGATCAGCTCCTTTATCAATCAGTCAAGAAACTATTGATTCCTTACCAACTTCACAGGCTGCAGCTAAAGGTGAACTGACGTATGTCGTCTGATTACAATCAGCACCTTTATTAATCAGTAAAGTAACTATTGATTCATTACCACCTTTACAGGCTGATATTAGTGGTGAACTGTCGTGTGTTGTCTTATGAACATTAGCCCCACTGCCAATCAGTAAAGTAACTATTGATTCATTACCAACCTCACAGGCTGATATTAGAGGTGAATACATCTTTGTAGTCTTATTGACATCGGCACCTTCATCAATCAGTAAAGTAGTTATTGATTCATTACCAGCTTTACATGAACCTATTAGAGGTGAATTGTTGTATGTTGCCTTATTAACATTAGCTCCATAATCAATCAGCAAAGTAACAATTGGTAAATGACCACCATTACAAGCTGATATTAGAGGTGAATTTTCCTTTGTAGTCTTATTAACATCAGCTCCTTTGTCAATAAGTAAAGTAACAATTGCTTGATTACCACCTTTACAAGCTGCTGATAGAGGTGAATTGTAGAGTGTTGTTTTATTAACATCAGCTCCTTTATCAATCAGTAAATTAGCTATTGGCTCATTACCACCTTCACAAGCTGCAACTAGAGGTGACCTATAGTGTGTTAATTGGTTAACATTAGCTCCTTTATCAACCAGTAAAATAACTATTGATTCCTTACTTCGTTCACAGTCTGCTGATAGAGGTGAATTGTAGCGTGTTGTCTTATTAACATTAGCTCCTTTATCAATCAGTAAAGTAACTATTGATTCATTACCTCGTTGACATGCTGCTATTAAAGGTGACCTGTCTTTTGTTGTCTGATTAACATCAGCTCCTTTATCAATCAGTAAAGTAGCAATTCGTAAATGACCACGTTCACAGGCTGATATAAGGGGTGAAATAAAGTTTATTGTCTTATTAACATCAGCTCCTTTTTCAATCAGTAAAGTAACTGTTGATTCATTACCATCTCCACAGGCTGCTGCTAGAGGGGAACTATCTTTTCTTGTCTGATTAACATCAGCTCCTTTATCAATCAGTAAAGTAACAATTGGTAAATGACCACATTCACAAGCTGATATTAGAGGTGAAATTAAGTTTGTTGTCTTATTAACATCGGCTCCTTTATCAATCAGTAAAGTAACAATTGATTGATTGCCACCTTTACAAGCTTCTGCAAGAGGTGATAGGTAACGTGTTATCTTATTAACATCAGCTCCTTTATCAATCAGTAAAGTAACTATTGATTCATTACCACCAATACAGGCTGATGCAAGAGGTGAACTGTGGTGTGTTGTCTGGTTAACATTGGCTCCTTTATCAACCAGCAAAGTAACTATTGATTCATTACCACTTTTACAAGCTACTGCTAGAGGTGAATTATAGCGTGTTTTCTGATTAACATTAGCTCCTTTCTCAATCAGTAAAGTAACTATTGGTAAATGACCATGAGTACATGCTTCTAATAATGGAAATGAACTAGCAAATTTATCAGATGTAGTAGTATTTACCTGGGCACCCATGTTGATCAGATCTTTTAGGATATCTACATTTCCCCCATAACAAGCAGATTGTAACAACTTATTGTGATAGATAAAAGATTTTTGTTCTAATAAAAAGCAAAACATATCATAATAACCTGCTTTACAGACAGTGCGAAGTGCTGTTTCTATGTCATGACACCACATTCTATTATGAACTGGATCTTTCTCTTTAATATAACTAATAAGCTTTTTTCTATACTTTGTAAACTTCATTTGGTCGTAGTTTAACACTCTTACAATATCCCCACCTTTGCAGTCTGTAACAATTCTTTGGAAGAAATCTACTTCATTTTCCTTGCTTATAATGACACTAAATTGGTCGTGACTTTCATTTAAACTTTCTAGTTGAGTTCTTTCCCCTAACACTGAGGCCACGGCATGTTTGATAAAAAGTTTTTGATGGTTGCTTCCAAAATAGTGACAAAGAAAATCAAAAATTTTGTCGTGAATAATTGTTAAAAATACTTTTTCATTTACTTTAACTCTTTTAGTATTTTTTACAAAGGACTGTGTTTTTTTAACATATGTTCCAACAAGTGACTCCAGTTGTTCTTTGACATGCATAGTTGTTACTTTATTTACACTACACTGATCAAGAATTGTTTCCAAGTCCTGTCTCTTGGTATCATGTTCATTTCCAAAAAACGACTCATGAATATGTCCATTATGTAAAATACAAAGAAATAACGCACACCACTTAGTGTTATCCAACTGGTTTTTCATCAAGTTTAGTTCATCCGTATAAATATCAAATGGATTGCTTAGGAAATCTTGAACATTAAGTGGTGAGGTTTGTTTACACAAATAACACATGAGCGGGAAAAACTCAGAATTTTCTAAAATTTCCTTGCATCTTTCTACAATATTCTCATCTAAATATTTAAGAGCAATTCGAATCTTTTCTAGAGATGTCAGTGAGTGTTCATCGGTAGTTAAATCAATGCTGCAGTCTTTAAACAGCTGTATTTTTTGAAACTGCTTTTCACTGCAAACCTGTAATCTACAAGAAGAAAGGATCTTCGTCTTCTTTTCATTTAAAATACGATATATATTTGGTTCATGTTTAAGCCATTCTCCTACATCATAGTGATTGACTGAATATCTTCCACAAACATCATCAAAAAGACAAACCTGCATACGATCTTTTTTAAAATGATTTTTTATTTCCTGGGGATTTGTACATGGAATAATGGTGTATCCCTGACTTCTGTGTAATAACAATGCTATATGATGTATGATAGCTGACTTTCCCATACCTGGTTTACCTGTGACTATAATACAGTGATTGGTTTCTAATTTCTTTAAAATGACATCAACAACATGTGTTGTTACAAAGATCTCATCCACTTTTTCCCATTCTTTAATGTCTTGTGCATGAGAATCTGTACAAAAACAATAACAGTTAATCAATAAATTATTTATCTACCAGACTGTAACAACTAGACTTACTTCGTAATTGAAGCAGAAGGACTGATTGGGTCTATCACACTGATTGGGTCTACCACACTGATTGGGTCTATCACACTGATTGGGTCTATCACACTGATTGGGTCTACCACACTGATTGGGTCTATCGCACTGATTGGGTCTATCACACTGATTGGGTCTATCACACTGATTGGGTCTACCACACTAATTGGGTCTATCACACTGATTGGGTCTACCACACTGATTGGGTCTATCACACTGATTGGGTCTGTCACACTGATTGGGTCTACCACACTGATTGGGTCTATCACACTGATTGGGTCTATCACACTGCTTGGGTCTACCACACTGATTGGGTCTATCACACTGATTGGGTCTATCACACTGATTGGGTCTATCACACTTGCACAAGTAATGGTTAAATCAATGACAATGTATTGGAATGATACAACAGCATAACCCCTTTAAAAAGCTGTAGACAATTTAAAGTTGCTAAACCCAAACATATGACCAGAATTCCCATAAAAACAAAATATCATAACTCAGTGCGTAAGACTAACAAAGAAGTGACCAGAATTCCCTAAAAGCAAAATATCATAAACCAGAACTTAGGACCAACAAACAATTGACCAGAATTCCCCTAAAAACAAAATATCATAAATCAGTGCGTAGGACTCACAAACAAGTGACCAGAATTCCCATCAAAAACAAAATATCATAAATCAGTGCGAAGGACCAACAAACAAGTGACCAAAATTCTCCAAATGCAAAATATCATAAATCAGTGCGTAGGACCAACAAACAAGTGACCAGAATTCCTCTAAAAGCAAAATATCATAAATCAGTGCGTAGGACCAACAAACAAGTGTTAAGAATTTCCCTAAAAAACTAAAGATCATAAATCAGTGCGTAGAACCAACAAACAGGTGACAATGATTCCCTGAAAAACAATATCATAAATCAGTACGTAGGACCAATAAACAAGTGACCAGGATTCCCATAAAAGCAAAATATCATAAATCAGTGCGTAGGACCAACAAGCAAGTGACCAGAATTCCCCTAAAAAACTAAATATCATAAATCAATGCGTAGGACCAACAAACAAGTGACCAGAATTTCACTAAAAAACTAAATATCATAAATCAGTAAGTAGGACCAACAAACAAGTGACCGGAATTCCCTAAAAGCAAAATATCATAAATCAGTATGTAGGACCAACTAACAAGTGACCTGAATTCCCATCAAAAACAAAATATCACAAATCAGTGCGTAGGACCAAAACACAAGTGACCAGAATTTGCCTAAAAGCAAAATATCATAAATCAGTACGTAGGACCAACAAACAAGTGACCAGAATTCCCCTAAAAGCAAAATATCATAAATCAGTGCGTAGGACCAACAAACAAGTGACCGGAATTCCTCTTCAAGCAACATATCATAAACCACAACTTAGGACCAACAAACAAACAAGTGACCAGAATTCCCTTAAAAGCAAAATATCATAAATCAGTATGTAGGACCAACTAACAAGTGACCTGAATTCCCATCAAAAACAAAATATCACAAATCAGTGTGTAGGACCAAAACACAAGTGACCAGAATTTGCCTAAAAGCAAAATATCATAAATCAGTACGTAGGACCAACAAACAAGTGACCAGAATTCCCCTAAAAGCAAAATATCATAAATCAGTGCGTAGGACCAACAAACAAGTGACCAGAATTCCTCCACAAGCAACATATCATAAACCAGAACTTAGGACCGAAAAACAAGTGACCAGAATTTCCCTAAAAGCAAAATATCATAAATCAGTGCGTAGGACCAACAAACAAGTGACCGGAATTCCTCTTCAAGCAACATATCATAAACCAGAACTTAGGACCAACAAACAAACAAGTGACCAGAATTCCCTTAAAAGCAAAATATCATAAATCAGTGCGTACGACCAACTAACAACTGCTAAGCGTGAGGGTCGCGTCGACTCTTTTTGGACGAATGATGGTAGGATATTCTTAAAATTGCGCAACGAATCTAGGAAAATTTTGATCCACGACTTGGATAAGTATCGTGACTACTTCTGATTGTTACAAAACATTAATTTAATTTATATATTATTTCCTAAACAAACTTTCAAAGGGTTAAACATGTTAGTGTTACTTGATTTATTTACATTTTGAAATAATATTTAGTTACGCAAAAATTTGGAATATCTTAAACATTGAATAGAAATCATATAACATTACAACTTATGTTTATAATACAAACTACTTATTGACAAATTTCACCTTATATTTATTTATGTGTATCTCATTATTGTTTTGTTATTGTTTTGACCCGACAGTGTTTCATGAATTACGAGTGGACAGTAATCGCAAAGTGAAAACTATTAGTCACTTATATACTCAATTTCTTCCATTTTGACTACCAAAATACAATTGACACTCTTCAATGACCATTGCATTTTATTACACAGATAAAATTGTTCACTTCTTTAATTGTATAACATTAAAAGTTATAAAACACGCGTGTAACTATTGTTTCCGAATTTCTCGATTTCTTTTCTCATTCTCATTTGATTTTTTTAGCAAAACCTGGAGCCGATATTTTTATCACAAGTTTCTTTTTCATCACCAGCTAAATTATTGAACGTTGCTGTATTGCTTATTTTATGTTTAGGATAAACTTATTGACAGAGTTTTTGTTTACCATTGTTTTTGTGTGCGGTATTGCAATGATACATGTACCGTGTATGTTTATTGTGTATATATGTTTCTTTTTGTATGTAGTTTACTTGTCTTTACCTGTATTTATCATTATAACCTGCAGAAGTTATCGAACGGTCGGTGGATTGTCCAATCGAGTATTTTTATCTTTATATTCAGCCATGAATATTTTTGTTAATGGGTGATGTTATGACATACAGAATTTGTCATAGTTGTTTGTGTCGGCATAAGCTCATCATATCTTTCCAAAAATGTTATTTAGGATTTATATTGAAAATGCTTGATGACATGAGTGTAACCGTAACTGCGTTCGCTGCAACAGTTATTCTCTGTTTCTTGCAGGCATACTCTAAAAATACTAGTTTTCTTTTGTTGATGATGATATTGTTAGTAATTTGCCAAGATGTCGAAAGTAACCCGGGTCCCTCATCTATAAGTTCGTCCTCCGATTTATCAATTTTTCATCTTAACATTAGACGTATTAGAAACAAACTGCATTTATTAGAGAACTTAGCATCTGAATACCATATTATATGTGTAACTGAAACAAACCTAGATGATAAAATTGACACAAAAGATATTTGCATTCAAGGGTTTTTAGAACCTTTTAGAGCAGATCGTAATTTTGCAGGGGGGTGGTATTCTTATATATGCTTCTACATGTCTAAGTGTGAAAAGAAAACCACAGCTTGAATTTGTGGGAGGGGAAATTGTTTGGATAGGAATAGAATTACCCAATTTTCTTTTACACATTTGTACAACGTATAGACCAGAAGGCTGTGTAGAACCTTATTGGACAAATTTGAAAAACGCGATAAATGAAGCACTTGACATATCACCATACTTATGCATTATTGGGGACTTAAACGTTGATTTGGCAGTAGAAAGACGTCATATACTTAATGATATCATTTTAAATTTTAATCTAGTCAATGTTATTAATGAACCCACTAGAGTATGTAACACGAGGCAAAGTATCATTGACGTTATACTGCTTAGCGATTCGTGTACTTGCCTCGACTCATCGGTTATTGTTACCGAAAGCTCACTGACTGATCATTTCGCTATTGTTGCAGGTATAGATATTCCGTTTTTTTATCGAATAGATATACCCGCGAGGTATGGCTTTATAAACAAGCCGATTTCGTCAAGATGAACAATTTAATAGAACAGTACGATTGGGATACTGCTTTCACAAATTATACAGATATATCTGAAATCTGTATTTTTTTTACCAATAAATTTCTTGAATACGCAAAATTCTGTATTCCAACAAAAACCGTAACTATTCGTCCAAATGATAAACCGTGGTTTGACTCAGAATTACGTAGAGAAATACGTATACGTGACCGGCTTCACAAAAAAGCTAGACGGACGAAAAGACCGACTGACCTTGCAAAATTTAAACATCAACGAAATAAAGTAAACAATATGAAAAAACATGCACGACTATCTTTTTTCGATAATGTTAATGACGTAATTGACCGTATTTCTAAACATAGTTCCAAGGAATACTGGACACTCATAAAAAAATAATGGGCACTACAAAAACTAGTACAATATCGCCTGTTTTGAATCCTTGTAATAATAGATTAGCTTGTAACGACAACGATAAAGAGGAAGTTCTGAATGACTACTTTTCTTCAATATCCGACATTGACGACAACGAAATAGCCACCCCCCCCCCCCCCAATTTCAATCACGTACTAATAATAGACTCTTGAATATAACAATAAACGAAGATGAAGTTTTAGACATTTTACAGATACTAAAACTTGGTAAAGCCTCTGGGCTCGATAAAGTTAGTCACCATATGCTACGTTACACTGCTAAGTCTGTGAAAAAGCCTTTATCGGTGATTTTTAATTTGTCTTTACAACAAGGAAGGTTTCCAACCAATTGGAAAAGATCTGTTGTTATACCTTTATTTAAGTCCGGCGAGAAACAACTGCCATCTAACTATAGACCTGTTGCTCTATTATCGTCTATAGGGAAAGTTTTTGAAAGAATTGTTTTCAAACATGTTTTTAATTATTTATTGTCTAATAATCTGTTATACAAATACCAGTCTGGATTTACCCCTGGCCATTCCACAACTCATCAATTAATCGAAATTTACCTCAATATTCTTCTAAACTTTCCGGAAAAAAACTTCATGTGTTTAGTTTTCTTTGACATTTCCAAAGCATTCGATCGAGTATGGCATAAGGGACTTATACGTAAACTTAAAGCGTATGGAATTGATGGTCAATTACTAGTATGGTTTAAAGATTATGTTTCTGATAGAAGACAATGTGTCACAAAAAATAACAAATACTCCAGTTTTAGAAATGTTAAGGCAGGAGTTCCGCAGGGTTATGTATTAGGGCCTCTCTTGTTTTTAATATATATTAATGACATAGCTGATTCTATTGAGTCAATCACAAGACTCTTTGCAGATGACACGTCTCTTATGTACAGTTCCGACTCAAGTGAAACTTTAGAAAGTGTAGTAAACAGAGATCTATACAGAATTGATACATGGTCAAAAAAATGGTTGATAAAGTTCAATCCAACTAAAACTGATGTTTTATTATTCGGAAATGCTGTTGATAAAGGAGACATAAGTTTAATGTTTCAAAATAACCAACTTGGTATACGTGAGCAGCACAAACACTTGGGAATTACTCTAAGTGACGACTGTAAGTGGCATTGTCATATTGATAATGTATGCAAAAGTGTTTCTCCTAAGATTTCTATGCTTAGAAAATTAAAATATATACTAAAGCGTGATTCTCTAAGTAAGATATATCTAACATTCATTAGACCGATTATGGAGTATAGTTGTGAGTTGTGGAATGGATGCGGGAATAAACTTTCAGAAAAACTAGAAAAAATACAGTTAGAAGCAGCCAGAATAGTAACCGGTCTCCCATGTTATGCAAGTCGCGAATCGCTATATTTAGCAACAGGGTGGGAGAAGTTGATAGACAGACGAAATAGACGATGCCTATGTTTGATGTATAATGTTGTAAATGAAAATTGTCCTCCATACCTAACCGATATCTTACCACCGAAAATTTCGGAAATTTCACACTATTCCCTTAGAAATATTGATAACTTCAGCATTCCACGATACAGACTTACAAAAACTAATAATTCCTTTTTTCCGTCGACACTTAGAATGTGGAATAAACTGAACGTTGATTTACGAACTATTCATACGTTTTCACAATTTAAAAGAGCACTTACAGCTCAGACATATTCTATACCTAAATGGTTTCATACTGGAACTAGGAAAATGAATATACTTCATACAAGACTGCGACACAATTTTAGCGTATTAAATTTTGATCTATTTCGATGTAACCTAAGAAATGATGCGACGTGTTTATGCGGTTATCCATGTGAGAATGCATATCATTTTTTCATGGAATGTCCTCTTTATAATTCAATCAGACATAATTTATTCATAATACTTCAACTATACGGAGAAATATCATTACATATTATATTATGTGGTAGAGATAGTTTTAATGTAGATCAAAACGTTGATATTTTCAGTGCCGTCCATAACTATATTAAAAGTACCCACCGTTTCGACTAACTTCAGCACGCCTTATTACGGCTCTTATTCCTTGCATGTTGTTTTTTTTTTCTTCTTCTTTTTTCTATTAGTTCTTATTGTTGTAAGCTTAATTTGTTTTATCATTGCTATACAGGAAATAATACAAACCTAAATGTTTCACTTAAACTAACTGAACATTTTACATCGAAATTGTTTGTATTCGGTCATTTGTCATTTTGTGACTTTGTTTCTATTTACAATTATGTTGCTGTCATCTTAATGTTTGTTGTAAATTGTAGAGAAAGGGCTTTTATAATGTTGTAATAACTTGTGCCCAATCTCATCTTGCTTTGATAGTATGCAAATAAAATATGTTTAATATAAACAAATGATCAGAATTCACTTAAAATGAAAAATATCATAAATCCGTGCGTAGGACCAACAAACAAGTGACCAGAATTTCCATAAAAATCTATGTATGATAAATTAGTGCGTAGGAACAACAAATAAGTGACCAGAATTCCCTTAAAAGCAAAATATCATAAATCAGTGCGTAGAACCAACAAACAAGTGACCAGAATTTCCCTAAAAACCCAAATATCATAAATCAGTAAGTAGTACCAACAAACAAGTGACCAAAATTCCTCTAAAAGCAACATTTCATAAACCAGAACTTAGGACCAACAAACTACTGAGCACAATTCCCCCAAAAGCAACATATCATAAACAAGAACGTAGGACCAACAAACAAGTGACCAGAATTTCCCTAAAAAAATAAGATTATAAATCAGTGCGTAGGACTAACAAACAAGTGACCAGAATTCCTCTTAAAGCAAAATATTATAAATCAGTGCGTAGGACCAACAAACAAGTGACCAGAATTCCTCTAAAAGCAAAATATCATAAATCAGTGCGTAGGACCAATAAACAAGTGACCAGAATTCCCTTAAAAGCAAAATATCATAAATCAGTGCGTAGGACCAACAAAAAAGTGACCAGAATTCCCTTAAAAGCAAAATATCATAAATAAGTGCGTAGGACCAACAAACAAGTGACCAGAATTTCCCTAAAAATCTAAATATCATAAATTAGTGCGTATGACCAACAAACAAAAGACCAGAATTCCCTTAAAAGCAAAATATCATAAATAAGTGCGTAGGACCAACAAACAAGTGACCAGAATTTCCCTAAAAATCTAAATATCATAAATTAGTGCGTAGGTCCAACAAACAAAAGACCAGAATTCCCTTAAAAGCAAAATATTATAAATCAGTGCGTAGGACCAACAAACAAGTGACCAGAGTTTTCCTAAAATCAAAATATCCTAAATCAGTGCGTAGGACCAACAAACATGTGACCAAAATTCCCTTAAAAGCAAAATATCATAAATCAGTGCGTAGGACCAACAAACAAGTGACCAGAATTTCCCTAAACGCAACATGACATAAATCAGTGCGTAGAACCAACAAACAAGTGACCAGAATTTCCCTAAAAAACTAAATATCATAAATCAGTAAGTAGTACCAACAAACAAGTGACCAAAATTCCTCTAAAAGCAACATTTCTTAAACCAGAACTTAGGACCAACAAACTAGTGACCACAATTCCCCTAAAAGCAACATATCATAAACGAGAACATAGGACCAACAAACAAGTGACCAGAATTTCCCTAAAAAACTAAGATTATAAATCAGTGCGTAGGACCAACAAACAAGTGACCAGAATTTCCCTGAAAAACTAAAGATTATAAAACAGTGCGTAGAACATACAAACAAGTGACAAGAATTCCCCTAAAATCAATATCATAAATCAGTGCGTAGGACCAACAAACAAGTGACCAGAATTCCTCTACAAGCAACAACGTCCTGAATATAGCTGAAATATTGCTTGCTGGACGTTAAACATCAATCAATCAATCAATCTACAAGCAACATATCATAAACCAGAACATAAGATCAACAAAAAAGTGACCAGAATTCCCCTAAAAGCAACATATCATAAACCAGTACGTAGGACCAACAAACAAGTGACCAGAATTTCATTAAAAAATGAATATCATAAATCAGTGCGTAGAACCAACAAACAAGTGCCAATAATTCCCTTAAAAACAATATCATAAATCAGTACGTAAGACCAACAAACAAGTGACCAGGATTCCCTTAAAAGCAAAATATCATAAATCAGTGCGTAGGACCAGAAAAACAAGTGACCAGAATTCCTCTAAACTCAACTGCAACATATCAAAAACCAGTAGGTAGGACCAACAAACAAGTGTCCAGAATTTCCCTAAAAAACTAAAGATCATAAATCAGTGCGTAGAACGAACAAACAAGTGACCAGAATTCCCCTAAAATCAATATCATAAATCAATGCGTAGAACCAAAAAAAAAGTGACCGGAATTCCCCTAAAAGCAACATATCATAAACCAGTACGTAGGACCAACAAACAAGTGACAAGAACTTCATTAAAAAATGAATATCATAAATCATTGAGTAGAACCAACAAACAAGTGACCAGAATTCCTCTTAAAGCAAAATATTATAAATCAGTGCGTAGGACCAACAAACAAGTGACCAGAATTCCTCTAAAAGCAAAATATCATAAATCAGTGCGTAGGACCAACAAAAAAGTGACCAGAATTCCCCTAAAAGCAAAATATCATAAATCAGTGCGTAGGACCAACAAACAAGTGACCAGAATTTCCCTAAAAATCTAAATATCATAAATTAGTGCGTAGGACCAACAAACAAGTGACCAGAATTCCCTTAAAAGCAAAATATTATAAATCAGTGCGTAGGACCAACAAACAAGTGATCAGAATTTTCCTAAAATCAAAATATCCTAAATCAGAGCGTAGGACCAACAAACAAGTGACAAGAATTTTCCTAAAAGCAAAATATCATAAATCAGTGCGTAGGACCAACAAACATGTGACCAAAATTCCCTTAGAAGCAAAATATCATAAATCAGTGCGTAGGACCAACAAACAAGTGACCAGAATTTCCCTAAACGCAACATAACCTAAATCAGTGCGTAGAACCAACAAACAAGTGACCAGAATTTCCCTAAAAAACTAAATATCATAAATCAGTAAGTAGTACCAACAAACAAGTGACCAAAATTCCTCTAAAAGCAACATTTCATAAACCAGAACTTAGGACCCACAAACAAGTGACCAGAATTTCCCTAAAAAACTAAATATCATAAATCAGTGCGTAGAACCAACAAACAAGTGACCAGAATTCCCTAAAAAACTAAATATCATAAATCAGTAAGTAGTACCAACAAACAAGTGACCAAAATTCCTCTAAAAGCAACATTTCATAAACGAGAACGTAGGACCAACAAACAAGTGAACAGAATTTCCCTAAAAAACTAAGATCATAAATCAGTGCGTAGGACCAACAAACAAGTGACCAGAATTTCCCTGAAAAACTAAAGATTATAAATCAGTGCGTAGAACATACAAACAAGTGACCAGAATTCCCCTAAAATCAATATCATAAATCAGTGCGTAGGACCAACAAACAAGTGACCAGAATTCCTCTACAAGCAACATATCATAAACCAGAACATAAGATCAACAAAAAAGTGACCAGAATTCCCCTAAAAGCAACATATCATAAACCAGTACGTAGGACCAACAAACAAGTGACCAGAATTTCATTAAAAATGAATATCATAAATCAGTGCGTAGAACCAACAAACAAGTGCCAATAATTCCCTTAAAAACAATATCATAAATCAGTACGTAAGACCAACAAACAAGTGACCAGGATTCCCTTAAAAGCAAAATATCATAAATCAGTGCGTAGGACCAGAAAACAAGTGACCAGAATTGCTCTAAACTCAACTGCAACATATCATAAACCAGTACGTAGGACCAACAAACAAGTGTCCAGAATTTCCCTAAAAAACTAAAGATCATAAATCAGTGCGTAGAACCAACAAACAAGTGACCAGAATTCCCCTAAAATCAATATCATAAATCAATGCGTAGAACCAACAAAAAAGTGACCGGAATTCCCCTAAAAGCAACATATCATAAACCAGTACGTAGGACCAACAAACAAGTGACCAGAATTTCATTAAAAAATGAATATCATAAATCATTGAGTAGAACCAACAAACAAGTGACCAGAATTCCTCTTAAAGCAAAATATTATAAATCAGTGCGTAGGACCAACAAACAAGTGACCTGAATTCCTCTAAAAGCAAAATATCATAAATCAGTGCGTAGGACCGACAAAAAAGTGACCAGAATTCCCTTAAAAGCAAAATATCATAAATCAGTGCGTAGGACCAACAAACAAGTGACCAGAATTTCACTAAAAATCTAAATATCATAAATTAGTGCGTAGGACCAACAAACAAGTGACCAGAATTCGCTTAAAAGCAAAATATTATAAATCAGTGCGTAGGACCAACAAACAAGTGACCAGAATTTTCCTAAAATCAAAATATTCTAAATCAGAGCGTAGGACCAACAAACAAGTGACAAGAATTTTCATTAAGGCAAAATATCATAAATCAGTGCGTAGGACCAACAAACATGTGACCAAAATTCCCTTAAAAGCAAAATATCATAAATCAGTGCGTAGGACCAACAAACAAGTGACCAGAATTTCCCTAAACGCAACATAACCTAAATCAGTGCGTAGAACCAACAAAGAAGTGACCAGAATTTCCCTAAAAAACTAAATGTCATAAATCAGTAAGTAGTACCAACACACAAGTGACCAAAATTCCTCTAAAAGCAATATTTCATAAACCAGAACTTAGGACCAACAAACTAGTGACCACAATTCCCCTAAAAGCAACACATCATAAAGAGAACGTAGGACCAACAAACAAGTGACCAGAATTTCCCTAAAAAACTAAGATTATAAATCAGTGCGTAGGACCAACAAACAAGTGACCAGAATTTCCCTGAAAAACTAAAGATTATAAATCAGTGCGTAGAACATACAAACAAGTGACCAGAATTCCCCTAAAATCAATATCATAAATCAGTGCGTAGGACCAACAAACAAGTGACAAGAATTCCTCTACAAGCAACATATCATAAACCAGAACATAAGATCAACAAAAAAGTGACCAGAATTCCCCTAAAAGCAACATATCATAAACCAGTACGTAGGACCAACAAACAAATGACCAGAATTTCATTAAAAAATGAATATCATAAATCAGTGCTTAGAACCAACAAACAAGTGCCAATAATTCCCTTAAAAACAATATCATAAATCAGTACGTAAGACCAACAAACAAGTGACCAGAATTTCTCTAAACGCAACTTCAACATATCGTAAACCAGTACGTAGGACCAACAAACAAGTGTCCAGAATTTCCCTAAAAAATAAAGATCATAAATCAGTGCGTAGAACCAACAAAGAAGTGAGCAGAATTCCCCTAAAATCAATATCATAAATCAATGCGTAGAACCAACAAAAAAGTGACCGGAATTCCCCTAAAAGCAACATATCATAAATCAGTACGTAGGACCAACAAACAAGTGACCAGAATTTCATTAAAAAATGAATATCATAAATCATTTAGTAGAACCAACAAACAAGTGCCAATAATTCTCTTAAAAACAATATCATAAATCAGGACGCAGGACCAACAAACAAGTGACCAGGATTCCCTTAAAAGCAAAATATCATAAATCAGTGCGTAGGACCAACAAACAAGTGACCAGAATTCCTCTAAACGCAACTGCAACTTATCATAAACCAGAACGTAGGACCAACAAACAAGTGTCCAGAATTTCCCTAAAAAACTAAAGATATTAAATCAGTGTGTAGAACCAACAAACAAGTGACCAGAATTCCCCTAAAATCAATATCATAAATCAGTGCGTAGAACCAACAAACAAGTGACCAGAATTCCCCTAAAAGCGACATATCATAAAGCAATACGTAGGACCAAAAAAACAGGTGACCAGAATTTCCCTAAATAACTAAAGATATTAAATCAGTGCGTAGAACCAACAAACAAGTGACCAGAATTCCCCTAAAATAAATATCATAAATCAGTGCGTAGAACAAACAAACAAGTGACCAGAATTCCCCTAAAAGCGACATATCATAAATCAGTAAGTAGGACCAACACACAAGTGACCAGAATTCATTCAAAAGCAACATGTCATAAACCAGTATGCAGGACCAACAAACAAGTGACCAGAATTCCCCTAAAAGCAAAATATCACAAATCAGTGCGTAGGACCGACAAACAAGTGACCAGAATTTCCCTAAAAAACTAAATATCATAAATCAGTAAGTAGGACCAACAAACAAGTAAGAGAATTCCCCCTAAAAGCAACATATCATAATCCAGTACGTAGGACCAACAAACAAGTGACTAGAATTTCCCTGAAAAACTAAAGATTATCAATCAGTGCGTAGAACATACAAACAAGTGACCAGAATTCCCCTAAAATCAACATCATAAATCAGTGCGTAGGACCAACAAACAAGTGACCCGAATTCCTCTACAAGCAACATATCATAAACCAGAACATAAGATCAACAAAAAAGTGACCAGAATTCCCCTAAAAGCAACATATCATAAACCAGTACGTAGGACCAACAACAAGTGACCAGAATTTCATTAAAAAATGAATATCATAAATCAGTGCGTAGAACCAACAAACAAGTGCCAATATTTGCCTTAAAACCAATATCATAAATCAGTACGTAGGACCAACAAACAAGTGACCAGGATTCCCTTAAAAGCAAAATATCATAAATCAGTGCGTAGGACCAGCAAACAATTGACCAGAATTTCCCTAAAAAACTAAATATCATAAATCAGTAAGTAGGACCAACAAACAAGTGACCAGAATTCATTCAAAAGCAACATATCATAAACCAGTACGCAGGACCAACAAACAAGTGACCAGAATTCCTCTAAAAGCAAAATATCACAAATCAGTGCGTAGAACCGACAAACAAGTGACCAGAATTTACCTAAAAAACTAAATATCATTAATCAGTAAGTAGGACCAACAAACTAGTGACCAGAATTCTCCCTAAAAGCAACATATCATAATCCAGTACGTATGACCAACAAACAAGTGACCAGAATTTCCCTAAAAAACTAAATATCATAAATCAGTGCGTAGAACCAACAAACAAGTGACCAGAATTCATTCAAAAGCAACATATCATAAACGGGTACGTAGGACCAACAAACAAGTGACCAGAATTCCCCTAAAAGCAAAATATCACAAATCAGTGCGTAGAACCGACAAACAAGTGACCAGAATTTCCCTAAAAAACTAAATATCATTAATCAGCAAGTAGGACCAACAAACAAGTGACCAGAATTCTCCCTAAAAGCAACATATCATAATCCAGTACGTAGGACCAACAAACAAGTGACCAGAATTTCCCTAAAAAACTAAATATCGTAAATCAGTGCGTAGAACCAACAAACAAGTGACCAGAATTCATTCAAAAGCAACATATCATAAACCAGCACGCAGGACCAACAAAGAAGTAACCAGAATTCCCCTAAAAGCAAAATATCACAAATCAGTGCGTAGGACCGACAAACAAGTGACAAGAATTTCCCTAAAAAACTAAATATCATTAATCAGTAAGTAGGACCAACAAATAAGTGACCAGAATTCCCCCTAAAAGCAACATATCATAATCCAGTACGTAGGACCAACAAACAAGTGACCAGAATTTCCCTAAAAAACTAAATATCATAAATCTGTAAGTAGGACCAACAAACAAGTGACCAGAATTCCCCCTCAAAGCAACATATCATAAACGGGTACGTAGGACCAACAAACAAGTGACCAGAATTTCCCTAAAAAACTAAATATCATAAATCAGTAAGTAGGACCAACAAACAAGTGGTGACGAGAATCCCTCTAAAAGCAAAATATCATAAAACAGTACGTAGGACCAACAAACAAGAATTTATCTAAAAACCTAAATATCATAAACCAGTATGTAGGACCAACAAACAAGTCACTAGAATTCCCCTTTTAAACAAATTATCATAAATAAGTGCACAGGACCAAAACACAAGTGACCAGAATTCCACTAACAACAAAATATCATAAATCAGTACGTAAGACCAACAAACAAGTGACCCGAATTCTCCAAAAACAACAAAATATCATGAGTCAGTATGTGGGACTAACACAAAAATAACCAGAACACCTAAAAATAAAAAAATATCATTAATCAGTACGTAGGACCAACAAAAAAATGACCAGAAATCCACTAAAAATAAAAAAATATAATAAATCAGTACGCAGGACCAACATAAAAGTTACTAAAATTCCTACAAAATACAAAATATCATACATCAGTACATAGGACAATCACACAAGTGACCAGGATTCCCTGCATATGGTTCTATATTTCTTTTTTTTTCTTTTTCTACTTTTATGTTCAAATCAGGTGGGACACAAGTTTTATCACTATATGTGATTAATTATAAAACGATTTTAGACAATATGGTTATTGATAATGTTAAAAACCAATCATTTTTATTTCGTGATTTCTTATGGAAGTAATCATCATGTTAATGAGGGGAGTCGGAGTACACAAAAAGCTTTGTGGTCTAGTAAGCAAATGGGTCTAATAATCACAAAATGTATTGTGGAAAGGAACTAGTTTCAATGAACTGAAGCCATTTCGAGCACATGATTAAAAGAAATAAATCTGCTATCGAATAGAGCAACTTACCAACCAAACGCATAAATTAATTTAAAAGTGTCTTATTGGCGTTAAAATTTGAGTTTTACTGATGAGTATTGATTACAGGAAATGCAAGTATGGCGAATTAATTTGATAACTTAATGGCTTAGACTGATACGACGGCATATCACAATGGAATGTTTCAATTCATGAATTATTGTCCAAAAAGAAAAAATATAAAACAACATTAAAAAGATGATTAAATTTAAACGGTCAATATCATACGTGACGATGCACATTGGCAGTTATAAAAATAATTCCTGATCGATTCAATTAACATCATTATTTTCTCAAAGTGATTTATACCTCAAGGTTATGTTCGGGTCATCTGCCAAACAGCGAAGAAATTCATTTCTCCGGACCATATTTGTCATTGAAATAGCTATAAAAATGGACATAATTTATTAACCTTGTCATTTATTTATGATCTTTGGTGATTTTCATAGTGTTTGGCCCTTTGTCAAATAGCCATTTTAAGAACTTGCCAATTTATTAATGACTTTTATTGTAAATATTGCATGATATACTAATAAGATGTTTTTATTTTTTTATTTTTTTTATAAATTTTTAGGTATCTTTTGAAGTTAGATAGCAAACATAACATGTGGACAAGCATGTGTTTGAAATCAAACATTTCTTAATAAAATCCAAACATTTATTATATTGTAAACACTACTTGTTATTAGAGATAAATCTTTATAAGTCGACAGTGAATGACACGTGGTTCATTTAGGAACTTTTTATTCTGACTTAGATGAGTAATTTTTCATGGTATAAAAATTAAATGTAAGTGTTTATTTTTTTCTATAAATGGTAATAGTGACTAAAGACCCAGGACACGTACATTTAATAAATTTCTTAATGAATATTTTGTAACTTTCATTATACATGTAGTAAGTTTTTATATTAAATTCGTAATTTTAATTAAAAAATGAGCTTTTCATTTATGTGAGTAGATAAACGTAGAAAATTCCAATGTTTTTCTATATTTCTTATGATCAATTGATCAAGTATGCAAGAGCTTGCAGTGAGTTTACTGATTTTATGCAAACGTCACCTAATTCTTCGGGGTAAACTTATAAACCAAGGTTACAAGAAAAAAGCGGCTCGTACGCGCCTATAATAAATTTTATTATAGATAACACTTCCTTGTCGAAAATTATTCTATGTCGTTTGACAATATGGTTGTAGATAGTTTTCCCAAGTTTAATTTCAGTGTACAGAGAATGTGCTACGATGATTGTTGGATATACCCATCCATTTTAATCAACTAACCAACTCACATACTAGTAATGGATGATGGATGAATTAATGTTGAATGGCTGTATAGCTGTTTTTTTCCGACATCATGACATTATAAAAGTAGCTTAACTTCCCTTAGGAAAGCAGACTATTTCAAGATGTGATAAAAAAATTTAAAATTAATGGCTAAAAATTAAAAAGAACAACACATAGCCAAAAAAAAACTATTGGGGACAATGAAAACCAAATATCAGCAACATAGATTAACTCCAATAAGTTTTTTGTTGCATAAAGGATGCAGTTTCTAACTCATATGAACATAAGGCAATTAAAAATTGTTGCATACTGTACTATATTACTCTTAATCTAATTTATGAGGTTGTGGCCATTTTTAATTTCAATTAAAAATAGCCTTTGCAGAGTGAGTGTCATACAATAAATACTGTTAATAAGTTTTGCTCTACTTTGTCCTAACTCTACTAATTAATCAAAAATGTAACCGTATGGGTTATGACAAAAAAAAATATAAGAACATATTTTATGTCAAAATTTTAACCTGAAATTGTCTTCAAACAAGAGTTTTTGGTCTCGACTTCTCTGCGTATAGTGTACTTTTAACTTGCTGAAAGAACGTTTCTTAAATTTAAGAAGATGGAATGGTTGTAAAAAGTTAAGAACATAGAAACAACTGGATGAATCTAATAGATAAAATTAAAGTTTTTGTAAATGCACTTGTATGTTAAAAATCATTACATTTTTAGATGTTTCCTTTATAAGCAAAGTGCATTCTAATATTCTCAAGGGGAGGGCGATATATCGCAATATACTGGTTAAAGCGATATCCTATCATGGACGATTTTTCAATATGGCGCTATTATTGTGTTTTGAATTGTGATTATAAAAGTAATTTAATTAATGAAAATTAAATTCGTTTGTTATAATTATTCGACGAGTTGCCTGTCTTGTAACTCTTCACTTACTTAAGCGGCACTTAGGTATAAAAACGCGCACTCGATTTCCACGGCCTTTTCAGCTATGAATATGGTCATGGCCTATGGGACATTTACTCGAAGTCGAGCTCTAGTTTCTGCTTTTGTTTCCTGGCATTTGTAATACTGATTTTAAAGCGGGGATTTTCTTAATTCTAGCTGGCTGATTTCGCAATACAATTCAACTCTGGATTGCCCAGTGATTTTAATAACACTATTGGATAGCCCATTAGTATTTAATTTTCATCATTTGTGATGGACATTTTTGCTTGATTTGAATTTTGTATTCACATATGAATAATTTAAAAAATTTGAAATGTGTTTTGAGGTGTGAATAAAGACATGACAATTACTAGCCAAAATATTGTGTTTTTTTTATTTTATTTGTTGATACTTTGTTGTTGCGTTTGATATTGATTCTGTCAGTGAAATGCATTTTTCGGATTGATTTGAATTGTACGCCATTTTAATCTTGACATGATTTTGTATACACTTAAAGCATTTGAGTACTGCAAATGGCATGTTCTCGCTAGTTTTAGAAAAAAAATTATAGTTTTCTTTGAAAATAACAACCCAGAATTGTGACGTCGGATCTTACTTTAACCTAATGTCACCCGAAGAATATATTTAATAAATAATATACAGTAACAGCATTTCTACTCTTCAACAGATAAATGTAACCATGCACCTAGTTCGAAGCAAACCCATCCAGAAGTTATTTTCTGTACAAGAAAAATAAACAAAAGGAAATAACTAAAAATCAACATATCTAGAGTAATTGTTCTTGCGCACCTACTTATCACCGGGTACCTAAATAACTAGTCTAAAGTGTATCCAGTCAGCAGTTTTAAATATTTATTCTACAAAATAAAACAGTTATTTGTCATATTTAAAGAGTGTATATAGTTTCGAAAATGGCCTACAAATATTTACCCCTATTTTGGAGGAATTAGTTATAATAATAAATAAAGATAGAAGTTCAGAATCCTCTGTCGCGAAACGCTTTTTTAGACTTTTTGTTACTCTGTTCCACTGATTGCTAGTTATTAAATGAAACACTACAATTTTTTTTAAAATTTTTATTCAGATCAAGAGAAAACAACAAGTCATTAGTTATAATAATAAATGAACATAGAGGTGCATTCAATATGTTGAATTCAGTAGTTGTTAGGTCCATGCAGTCCGTATACCCCCTTAGTAGCTGAGAAAATCTAATTTGTTCGTCCTCGGAGCGGCCCCACAACTCATGAAAACGACACTACAGGTTTCTGTACTTAGTGCGTTGATTGTGGAGGATGTTTATCAGACGGTTAATTCTACCAAATTTGCCTCACCCTGATACCCGTCACTTCTTTGAGTTAAACTGTTGCCTATTGTGAAGTACCTTGTGAAAAGTACTAAAAATTAGGATTTGTAATGGTGCAAATACCCCCCCCCCCCTTTATTTCATCTTTGTAATTATAAATCTTTAGGACATATATGCAATATGCAAGTGAATGCTTGGACAATTCAGATTATGGTCGCCATGATGACTGCATGGCGGACTTATGTTGTCTTGATCGTTATGTCAAAGATACATTTACGCGACTTTTAGGAACCACAAACAGAAGAGGGAAAGAAGGGAACCGCCAAATGGCAAAAGATACATTAACATGACTTTTAGGAACCACAAACAGAAGAGGGAAAGAAGGAAACCGCCAAAGAACGCCACTAAAGTTCCCGAG
This sequence comes from Limnoperna fortunei, assembly GCA_944474755.1. Classification (NCBI taxonomy): domain Eukaryota; kingdom Metazoa; phylum Mollusca; class Bivalvia; order Mytilida; family Modiolidae; genus Limnoperna; species Limnoperna fortunei. The sequence goes on from OX104117.1 coordinate 2,064,958, forward strand.
TCTTTTGAATTAAACATAAAGCGATGGAGATTTTGGAGGTTATATAAGTTTTATCCACATAAGAATGAGGGAATATCTGTTTTCGGATACAGGGTATAAAAATTTTCTTGGAAGAAAAGCACCATGCTGATTCCGGATTATAAAGCGATTGATATTCGTACGATAGACACTTTAATTATTTTAATCATTGAAGAATTCAAAAAGAAATATGATCGTACGGGTTGTAGTGTTCAAGAAGGTTGCTAGACACGATGGGACCAATAGTTCAGCTGTGGAATATGTGCGTACCAATAAGATTGTTGACAGTGATGACCCAAGAGCACATTGGCAAGTTGGTAAATTGAACTTTCATCATCTCCTTGACCTTACAGAAAAACAATATTTTGAATAGGTCAAACAAACGTTGCTATAAATTATCACAGACGTTTGGCAATCCTGGAGAAAATTAACAATCAAGATGTGAAAGGGGCTAGAACTTTACTTAGAGAAAAAAAACGAATGTTTGTCGAAGAATGATAAAATCTCCTTGGGACGATTTTAAAGACGAACTAAAACGAATACAGCAAAACAATGAAGGAAGCATCCGAGATTGTCACTGCAGTGGGGATTAAGATGAAAATGAAAAAGAAGAATACCTATTACGAGTCTTCTTGTCTTAAACAGACATCTGTTCGAAAAAATAGACACTATTATCATAGCAATATCAGCCAGCCTTTACAATTCAGGCCTTTGAGTCAGACAGAGGTAGACAGGAACTAAGGAGGCAGAACCAGAGGCAGAAGCAACTCCCTTGGAGGATTAAACAATCTCAACGGAAGGAAAATAGAAACATCCTGGTATTTACGATTTTTTTAACAATGTTGTCATGTTATACATATGGGGTCTAGAAAAGACCGACAAAGTGTTGATAAGCTTAAAGGGTCTGAATCTGGCAACTTTATCAAAGAATCACCCAATATCAGGAAGGTTAAGTAATTAGACGATAACTACCTAAGACAAAATTATCTTCAAAACATAATGGTAATAGAGATATTTTTTGTCAAAACCAAGACAAATGAGAAAACATCAATAACTATATTAATTCCGACAGAAATCTGATAACAAAGGAAGTTCAAGAAAAGGCAAAAAAGGTTTTTCGACCGGTAAAAACTTGCACAAATCAGTATCTGAGAAATTGGTTATTAGATCCAAAACGGAAGGGGTGAAAGTCCAATGTTAAACGTAAAACACCTAAACAACACATAATGTACTAACATTTCAAAATGGAAGGTCTTTTTACGTTCAAAGATCTCCTTCAGATCAAAGATTACATGCTAAAATATATTTGAAATAGGCCTAGTCAGTTCAGCCCATTTGTCAGAATCACAAGAAATATCTGAGATTCGAATGAAGATGAGAGGGTCTAAGGTTGTTGACAAAAAATAGAAAACCAGTGGTGGGTCTCTTGAAACGATTGGGAGTTCCTCTGATTATTCATCTAGACAATATTCGGATGATGGCAGAGAAAGCTCAAAAATGGAAATTCACACAGATTCGACTATAATTCTACTCCAAAATTATGGTTTTTAATAAACAGGGAAAAATCAAACTTGTGTCCAAAGCAAAAGTTGGGAGTTCCTAGTTTTCCAGATAGATTTTGTAAAGAGGATGTTTTATCTCGCAAGGAAATAGCTTAAATAAAGTCAAAATGCTAATAAACTCTAACGTCGGACACAGTGACAGTAAGACAAGAAGCACAGTTGACAGTAAACCTGTCGTCCTCAATGCTGTCGATTCCTACAAATGGATCAGATCAAGGAGCTTTTAAAAGAAAAGTCTTATGAGCAAGAAAGAGTTATTTCTCCGAAGGCAAAAGACAAATTGATTTTGTGGAAAACAAGCATAGACTAAGAAATTCATAGGGAAGGCATTATAACCCCCATTCCAGATAATGTAATTACATCAGACGAATCAATCTTTCGTTGGGGCTTCTTTTCAAGGCGAAAATAAAGGTGTCATATGGGGAAAGCAATAAAAAGACTTTCACAAAAATGCAAAGGAACATTTTTCACTTTGCCAACATGTTTGGCTCTTCAGTCATTCGCAAAAGGAAATCATCACATCGCAATTCACTTAACAATAGACAACACTGCAGGAGTTTTATAAATAAACCGTATAAGGTGCAAAAATCTAAACAGCATAATAAAGAAAATTTGGGACTGGTATCAGTAAAAAGGGATAGCTCTAATAGCAGACGCGAAAATTTAATAGCAGACTGGCATTCAAGAAATGTAAAAGACTCAAGCGATGGAGTTTTGATCCAAAGGTATTTCATCAATTACAGACCCCTACAGGTCCCCTAGAAATGTATCTATTTGCCTCCAGACTTAATTTCAAACTAAAGAGGTTTGTGAGCTGGAACCCAGACCTAATGAGTAATGCGATTGATACATTCCAGATGCTCTGGACATCAATGAAGGGTTATGCATTCCCTTTCTTCGAATTGATAGGTCGTTATCTGGACAAGGCGAGATAGGACAAAGCAACACTTCTCGTAATAGCTCCTGTGCGGCAACATCAACCTTGGTATCCAATAAAACTGGAATGTTGATTAAAAACAAAAAAAGAATTCCTATTTTTACAAATCTTTTGTTGTCTACCCAGAGGGGAAACACACCACTTGATATTGGGGGAGATTGTTCTGCAAAAGGTCTATCAAAAGCAGCTTGGTACACAACTATCTTGCAAAAGCTCTTGCCAATGACGAAAATAAGTCGGCTGGTGCAATGAACAATCAGTTAATCCAGTTCGGGCCACGTTAATGTTAGTGAAATTATACAAGTATACATTAAGTTATTGCAGGTTGTTTCCAGGATATACATGCATTCCGTCCTTGATAAGGAAGTTAGTAAAATATACCGGAAGCACATGTTGTTTACGAATATTCGATTCTGGATTACACATATTTTATTCAAGAACTATGACTCGATATTATGACAGGTTTTAAGAAAAGGTGTCAAAGTGCTTTTGAAATGATTCCCTCTAAAATCCGTCATCTACAAGTAGGAAATTGACAATGTTTCATTTATTACTAATTCTATGCAGATGTAACCTAAGTCTCTATATTACTTCTCAAAGATACTTATTTACAAATTATATCGTTTGTAAAGCATACATATAAATCTTACTATAGAATAGAATAGAATATAATATGTTTATTAGCAAATCATGGGCCCATATGAATATACAAACATCCGTAACTTATTAACCACCTTTGCTACAAATGCTCTACTGCAAAATTTGCCTTCTTGATTACAATTTTAAATAAATGTATCAATGTCATTAAAAGTTTGGTTTTGTTTTGTTCAATAGAAAAAAAGGACATGGGGAAATGTTAAGGTAATAGATCAAGAAGGACAACTCTGAGTTTCACTGGGATATCAATTATAATGCTCTTTGCTTTAGTAGTCATTAAATTGATTTGCAGTGTGGTGTGAGCTACTGCTCCATGTTGAAGGCCTCGTGATAATTTGTACATGTTGCTTTACAATTTTGTTATGAGCATCAGCATCATATCCCTACTTTAGGACAAGAAAGATAATTCAAAACTTTTAAATATGTGAATAATTTGTATGTATTTATAATTTTCTATGTATGAAATAAATCGGAAGGCTTTTGTTTTTCTCCAGTAATCCGCCCCCCCCCCCCCACCCCAAAAAAAAATAGAATAGACGACATGACATAGCTGAAAAATTATGAAATGTGCGTTAAACACCAGTCAATCAAAAATACATTAATTACTGTGTGATATTATTAAATATTTGGGAAGTGAACTATAGATTATATCCATTATAAGTCTATATGAATTAGGTTGTCTTGATGCTACAAGTTTAGCATTTTATGATTCCTTCTTCTCTTCACTGGACGCTCTTCAGTAAGAGAGTGGGAAAATGCACGTTTTACGTGCATTATCTTTTGGGATAAACTAGTCTGATTGCATGCACAGCAAGAGCTTACACTTTAATATCTTGTTTCAGTTATTCATAAATGTTGAATTTTTCACACACTTAGTGTTAATTAAATTCACAATTTTCATTATTATTATATTTGCCTATACCGAATAAGCGACATCTTTAAACATTAACAAATTGAGGTTCAATTTTTATTTCTAATTTTATGGAAATTCAAAGTTAATAAATGGACGAATTTAATAATAATATTACCATTATTGTAATGTCTATTCTGGGATTTATAGATTATTTACGTTTTCTCGTCCTTAGCCCCGAGATGAGATGCCGAGAAAATGCATCGAGTTTCATAAAACGTAAATAATCTGTTTATCGCTGTTTTGTAACATTGTGATGTCACAGTGTTTACTAAACGACGTCTTGACAGCGAACTGAGATGGGCCCATCTCACGCTAGTAGAGTGAGATGGAATAATACCGCACACAAAGGAAAATACTACAAAATAGCGATAATTTCAGAAATGACAATAAAGAAGTAATAAAGATATATAGTAGAGTTGTTCAAGAATATTATAATAAACTGGTTCACGTAATTGATAGATATCCCAATCTGAACTATTTTTCTCAAGCGTAAGTTGACATGTACACAGTACCAGAGGTATTTTCCTTGTACTTACGAGGATAGCTGATAGTGTACTGCAGCCCTTAATCTGTCGAAGAACTATTTTCCTATTTTGCTTACAAGAACATTTTCATTTTTGTTTACATCTTCAAGTTCACAGCTTCAATAATTATTGTACAAAACATTATCTACATATAAATCTTTTGTCTAAAGTTTGTTTAAATCTGTTGAGGCACTATTTGGTAATTTGCTGAATTGTACATTCTTTAAGGCTACATTGTTACAAACAACATTGTGGTTTTTGAACCTTAGGGAAATATTGTTAATATACAGCTTGTGTAAAAATTTAGTAATTTGTAATTGGGCTACAAAGACATTTTAATGATGATTTACATCAATGTACATAACTCCTGAAATCCAGGGCTTTCTATAACACAATTGCATGAGAAATTGTAATATCTAGATTTGTATAATTTGGCTTCGATCTGTTACAGAATAATGATACTAGAGTACTGAAAAGGTTTGTTATGCAAGCCAATCACCTGACTGCCACCAATTCACCAAAATATAAGTGGAGGATTTTTTCAACTTATTTAAAACATAAGTTGCCCATAACATATACCGTTTACATAAAACAATAGATGGAACAGACGGTTAGAAATAGAACAATATTATATATATGCCGCCAACTGTTATTGCAGGGGGAATAAGAATGAGGTAACAAATACTTCCACTTAATTATATAAATAAATGATTAAGAGAATATACACAATACCCCACGATGAATATTCGTAAACATTTTTATATTTTATTTATAGGTCTAGGTCAACAAAAAACTAAACAAGGGCAAGTTTGCTACGCAAAGCAATGTGTCCCCTGCAGCTGCAGCGGCATCAGAATGCAAAAGATGTGACAGAAATTAAATGGGAAAAAGAATGTGTTTGTTATATCTTTCGTTATTTGAAATAGTAATAAGCATGAAATATTTTGATTATTTGTATAAGTAGATTTGAAAGAACACTGCAGCATACATGATCAAACTTAATGACAAGTGCAAACTATCGTAAGCATGATTAATAAAAGTTTTATATAACTTGGCAAGTCATAATGACGTTAGACAATGCACTTCTACACATCATTACAAGTACTCCTACTAAATATAAAAGCAATCCGTCAAGCTGTTTCAGAAGAGATGTGTCTACAAGATCTATACAATAGTATTATATTTCTGAAATAGACAAAATATCTTTTTATCCCCATTTTTCATAACCCTTGGCTTATGACGAATGAATTCCATCAGCAAAACTCTCTTTGCCATATTATTGGCATATGTTTTTGTTTTTAATCTTACCTCATTGTACTTTCAAAGTTTAATAACAGGAGCAACAGTTGTAACTGTAAGGTCACATGGTGTTAACTTATATAAAGTGTCATATACTGATAATACTACAAACATCACTTGTCTGTGGGTTATTTTACAATATTCCTTGTACATATATGATAATGGATAAGTATACTATTAGATCTGTCACATTTAAACCCATACAGACAACATCTATATGTAAACACGTATACATGAACATAAATTTTATTATGCATGTTATTAAGGTACTTCTGTTGTTTTGCAATGATGTGCACCCAAATCCTGGACCTGTACAGACCAGATTTGAACAACATAATATCTCCATTGTAAACCTCAATGTAAATTCAGTGAGGCATAAAATTGATCAAATTGAAACAGAAGTAGGCAATCATGACATTATATGTTTAACTGAATCTAAGTTGGACGATACAGTATTAAATACGGACCTTTGTTTAGATAATTATTTAAACTCTGAACCTTTTCGAAAAGATAGACCTAATAGTAATTGTGGTGGTCTTATAATATATATAAGAAATACTCTACAAGCGACACGTCGTCAAGACTTAGAAATTCCTGAAGCCGAGTCAATTTGTGTTGAAATTAATTCTTATAACAGAAAATTTTTATTAGTCTGTTTATATCGTCCACCTAATTCCAGAGTTGCCTCTTGGGATCATATTGATAACCTTTTAGATAATTGCACAAATACAGATTTTAATACTATCATTGTCACAGGCGATATTAATGTTGATCTTCTTACTATTAATAATAATCACAAATTTTCACTCTGTTAAAGACTTGGTTTTGTAAATATGATCACAGAACCTTCCCGTATTACACAGAATTCCTCCACACTTATTGATCCAATTTTATCTAGCAATCCAAATATTGTGAGAAATAGTTATGTTCTACCAAATTTTTGTAGTGATCACTGTCCAACAGTAATTGAAATTGACTTTACTACCCCTCGTGAGAAGTCATATACTAAGGAAATTTGGGACTATAATAGAGCTGATTTTAATGCAATTAAACAGCATCTGCAAGATGTCGACTGGCATTTAGGATTTGAAAATACTAATGATGTTAACATGATTAATGACAATATCAATGGGGAAATCGCCTATGCTATGAATAGTTTCATTCCTAAAAAGATGGTTCGAATCAGACCAAAAGACAAGCCTTGGAAAAATAATAATATTAAAAAAAAAGTAAGAGAAAAAGAAATCGTCTTCATAAAAAAGCAATAACTCGCAATCTTGCAGATGACTGAGAAAAATTTAGAAATATCAGAAATGATATGGGCGGTTTAAAAAAAAATGACCCCAACAGGTTATGGTCCTCTAATTTTGTCAAATTAATAGATATATTATATCTAAATAGTTAAAAATGTATGTCTAGTTGTAGGGAACATGTCTGCAAAAAATCTTAAAGATATCTCAGAAAACAAAAAAGTTATGCCAAAAAAACATGCCAAAATTGTCAGGAGTGCAACACTTTTTTGTGACACTTTATAAAAATGTCATTTTATAAAAGGTCACCAAATTGTCAAATCTGGCAATATGTGCATAATTCTTTTTTTATTACAAAGTTTTATGTGTTAACTTATTGAGAGATATAAAAAGAAATTATGTTGCATTTTAAAAAGTATGAAAATATTGTTTTGAAAAAAAGAACTACCCTGTCAGGAGTGCAACACAAATTTTAGCCATTTTGCATTAAGTTCTTGGTAGAAATTTCCTCCTTTTGTTTTCAATAATTAAACCAAAACAGAATCATAAATATACCTTTGCTGCATCAAAGCAGTCACTGCAATATACCCTAAAACTGGTAATCTGATCAGGGACACCAAATAAAACAGAGCACCCTAAACTGTCAGGAGTGCAACAAATGACATGTTTTTAGATCTATTTTTTTTGTAATGTGACTTAATTTGTGTTTTTCTTTACTTTTAACAGAAGCTATACAGAAACATTGAATAAATATTTCAGATGGCTGAAAAATACCTTTTACATTAATTTTTTTAATGTCAGGAATGTAGCAGTTTTTTATTGATCTTCAATGGTATCATAATATGAAATATTTTATGAAGATTTATTTATTATAATTATTTTAATTTAAGTTAAGGAAACTTTTCTTAGAAATTAAGTGTTACAATAGCATTTTATGAGCGTAAAATTTCATAAAAATTCATTTTTTGTGTACAATTTAGTTGTCCCTCATATTGATACCAACTGTTTTTTGTAATCTAGAGACATATTCCAACAGCTAATTCTTTTATATGTTCATTTTTCAATTCGCATTAAAAAAAATAAATTGTTGAAAATCATATCTGTTCATTTATCTAAGATGTCCTGTTTTAAATGTCATCCATGTAAATGTTGCACTCCTGACACAATATTTAAATGAATAGACGATTGCAACTATACTGCAAAATTATGGTTCTTCATATGGATGGAACAAAGACTACAATTGGGAAAGGTGTCTCCAGATTATAGGAACAATTGGTATCAATATGATAGCCAACTAAATTGAACACAATATATGAATTTTTATAAAATCTTAAGCTCAATTTTAAACAAACTGCTACACTCCCGACATTAAACAATGAATGTGAAAGGTATTATCATCCATCTGAAATATTTATTCAATGCTTCCGTGTAGCTTCTGCTGAAAAATAAAGAAAAAACACAAAAAAGTGAACTTATTAAGAAAACTTATCTTAGAACATGTTATTTGTTGCACTCCTGACAGTTGAGGGTGCTCTGTTTTATTTGGTGTCCCTGATCAGTTTACCAGTTTTAGGGTATCTTGCTGTAACTGCTTTGATGCAGCAAAGGTATATTTATGATTTTGTTTTGGTGCAATCATTTAAAACAAAAGGAAAAAAATTTCTACACAGAAGTAAATGCAATGTTGCTTAAATTTGTGTTGCATTCATGACAGGGTAGGTTTTTTTTTCAAAACAATATTTTCATACTTTTTAAAATACATCATACTTTTTTTTATATCTCTCAATAAGTTAACACATGAAACTGTGTAATATAAAAAGAATTGTGCACATATTGCTAGATTTGACAATTTTGTGACCTTTTATAAAATGACATATTTAGGTGTCACAGAAAAGTGTTGCACTCCTGACAATTTTGGCATGGTTTTTTGGCATAACATTTTTGTTTTCTGATATATCTTCAAGATTTTTTGCAGACATGTTCCATACAACTAAATATACATTTTTAACTATTTCGAAATAATATATCTATTAATTTGACAAAATTAGAGGACCATAATCTGTTGGGGTCATTTTTTTTAAAACAGCTTATATATTACTTTTGTTTTTTCTCAAATATTTAATGAAAATGTTAAGATATATGAAATTTGTTCCCAGCAATATCACAAAATTACCTCAGCACTTTTTAAAGAATGTATTTCCTTCTTTTATTTGTTTTAACCTGGAGTGTCAGGAGTGCAACAAAATCAGGCTAAACATAGTACTTTTTCTACAACCTATCATTTTCAAATGGTTTAACTTTATTATGAAATTTTTTTTCTTCAGGGATGACTTTTAATTGCAATTTAACAATTTTGTTGCCATACGCAAAAAGACATACTACTTTTGACTTAATAATAATTTTAAGAGGTAGATAACAAAAGAATTTTCAAAATTTCTTGAAAAAAATTATTTTTTTGAAAAAGTACAATTGCATATTGTTCAAAATCTTGCACAGGAAGTCATTAGTATTTGTTACATTGTTTAAGAAAACAGCAACAAGTTATATGAAGCATAACATTGTTAAACTAAAGTAAAATGTATAACTGTTAAAGGTGTTTTATATTTCAAAATTTGTTCACTAAAATATTATAAAAACTTTATTTCTTTCCTTTTTATTAATTTCTTTTTTGATTTATTAACTTCAACGTATTCACATTTGGAAATTATGAACAAAAACTTGATATGCTCATGTTAAAATTTGACATTTTTTTTACATCTTGGGGTCATTTTTTTTAAAACAGCCCATATTATAAATTTGATCCGAGAGGCCAAAAAAGCATATATTGTCAACCCTCAAAATTCTCTTATTGATAAATCTATCCCACCTGGTAAATGGTGGAGAATTGCAAAAGGCATCACAAAATTTAAGAATAAAAATGAGAATAAAATTCCAATTAGGTCAAATGGAGATATTTTCTTTCATCCTATTGACAAAGCATGTGCTATTAATAACTATTTTTCATCTGTATCAACTCTGGAGACAGAACCTGATCTCCCAGATGTCCTGCCACCTGCACCATGCGAACTCTCAGATATAACTATATGTGAACAAGATGTCATTGATCAATTTCAGGTTCTTAATACTTCAAAACATGGTGGATAATCTCCCCCCCCCCCCAAATTTCTCAAGCAATTTTCCAGTCCCATGTCACACCTATCACAATTCTGTTTAGTAAAAGTATACACAATGGTGTAGTGCCAAGAGACTGGAAATTGGCTAATGTTACTGCTATTTATAAAGGGAAAGGATGAAGTGATATTGCTTCTAACTACAGACCGATCTCGGTATCTAATTGTTTTGGTAAGATGCTTGAAAAAATAATATTTAAACAACTCCATAATTATCTTTTAAGAAGCAAAATCCTTACAGATGATCAATCAGGTTTTCGACACAAGGACTCGACTGTAAATCAATTGTTAATTATTTATGATTTGATCATGAAGAACTTAGATATTGGTAAAGATGTTAGATTAATATTTTGTGATGTCTCCAAGCAATTTGATCGCGTATGGCATAAAGGGTTACTATATAAACTGCGTAAATATGGAATTAAGGGGAACTTATTGAATTGGTTTGCAAACTATCTTTATGATCGAAATCAGAGAGTCTGCATGGATGGCTATTACTCAACTTGGAAATCTATTAATGCTGGTGTCCCACAAGGATCAATACTTGGTCCGTATCTGTTTCTTCTCTTTGTCAATGACATAGTTGACGTGGTTTCTAATAAAATCAAACTATTTGCTGATGATACTTCATTATACTGTTTTGTTGACGATCAGAAAGCAGCTAAGGAATCTTTACAATCAGTCTTGGATAGTCTGCATAAATGGGCCACCGACTGGGGCATAACCTTTAACGCCAGTCAAACAAAATCCATGTTATTCACTAGAAAACATGAAGAAAATATTCCAATTGTGTATTTAAATGATATTGCCTTTGAGAACACAAATATTCATAAGCATCTTGGTCTAAACTTTAATCAACGTGGATCTTGGAAAGACCATATAAATGAAATATATACAAAAGCCTGTGCCAGGCTAAATATCTTGCGCATGCTCAAATATAATATTGATAAAAACTCTTTAGAAAAATTGTACATTGCCTTTATTAAACCTATCCTTGAGTATGGAAATGTTATCTTTGACAATTGTACTCAGGAGGAGTCTAACCTATTAGAGTCTGTACAATATGATGCTGCCAGAATAATTACTTGTATGCGTCGAGGCACTCCAAAATTTAAGTTATATAAAGATTCTCTGCAAAGTAGGCGAAAAAATAAATAACTGATTTTTATCTTCAAGGCCTTACATGGATATCTCCCATCTTACATTTCTGATCTCGTACTTTCCCAAATCAATATAAATGAGAATTATAATATCAGAAAGCCTAGATATTTTGATATACCACATGCCCGTACAATCTCTTATCAAAAAAGCTTCTTCCCGTATACCCTAGATATGTGGAATAAACTGGATATAGGTATACAAAATATCATCCTCTGTCCGAATTCAAGAATAAATTGAACAATGAGATAGAGAAGCCCCCTTGTCATTATTACCTTGGCCCACGTAAACTTAATATAGTATATTGTCAACTGCTGAACAATGTTAGCAACTTAAACCAACACCTTTACCAATCACATTTATCTGAGAGTCCGTTTTGTGCATGTGGTGACATTGAGGATAACTTTCATAATTTATATGTATGTCCCCTCTATGACAACCCCTGAAGACTGTTATTTAACCGTCTTAGAAATTTTGAACCAATACTAAATGTAAATGTTTTACTACATGGTTCATTGGAACTGTCTCCAGAGGAAAATGCTGAAATGACAAATGCTGTCCTTGAATATATTAATAGTACACACAGATTTCAATAATATTATAAATTTTACCTACAATTATATTGCACACCTTATTATTAATTTTGCAAACACATGCATATTTATATAAGAGTTAAAGATCCTAAATACTAGTACATGTACATGTATGTATACCTTGCTTCATTTGCAGTTATCAATAATTGATGACATCTGTTCACCAACCCATTGCTCCTATGTTATTTATATTATTAATGTTATTTACTTTATTTTATTTATTCAATTTTCTTCTTATTTGCCATTATGTTCATTTATTCATCTATCCTCCTATCTGTTCTTTTATCATTACATACATTTTTTTTCTTTCTCTTTTTGGTTATTTTCTTCTATACTTGACTAATACCTTTTTTATTTTCTCAGTTAAAACAGTTTTTCAAAATTTGCCCTTCTCTACAAATGCACAAAAAAAACAACTTGTACAGCTTTTTTCTGCTCTGTACTCAATAAATACTTATTTTTATTTATAAGTTTATTAAATGAGACATTTACCACATATATATGGAATTAAATTTAATCTTTGTATTATGTATACTAATTGCAATAGTACAAACTGTATCATGACTCACTTCTCTCACAGAGTACTCAGTATAGTGACGAATTACCTTGCCTAAAATTAACTTACACCTGGGTTCACGAAAGTTACATATTGTCCCTATAATTATAGTACAGATGTAGTATAAATGAGTATTCTGTGACTGGACTAAAATATGATTACTATTATTATTGTTCCCTGTAGAATATTTATTATCTGCGATTTAATTTCATTCCATCTTGAAATTGTTGGGATAGGATTTATATAGGCTATGCCTGTTATCCAATACCATTTGATTTATATCAATAAAATGTTTGAAATGAAATGAAATGAAATGGAAATGAAATAGACAAAGTCCCACAAAGCCTACACGATTTGAGAAATGAAATGGTGGTAGAGTAAGCATATCTACACATTATAAATATAACAGTTAATCTTGCCACATATCAAGGCAATCGGTCAAGCGATTTTAGATTTTAGTAAAGTGATGCAGACTGACGTACAGACATACGGACGACTTGACGCACTAACAGACGGACGAAGACCGGAACCATGTCTCTCCCACGCTTTGTAGCAGGGGACAATTAACACATTTCAATATGAAAATCTTAATGTGTACACGTGAATTAGAAAAAAGAATCGTTGGGAAAAACGGGGTCCATACAAACAGTGCACGAAGATTAGTCATGTTTTAAATCAGAGCTAAGGACGGTTAATATGGTTTTTACTATACACAATGTAACTTCATGAACAAATGTTTATTCAAAACAAATTACTTTTGAAAAATATTGTGTAAAAGTAAAAGTAATTTACTCTAATGCCAGAATATATATTTTTCCGCACTTATATTAAATTATTTTATTGCAAAAGTTAAAGAGTTAAAGATTCTGTCATTCAGACAGATGTGATACATTTAGTAGAATATTTTAACATACCATAACAACTACATGTTCCCATTTCAGCTGTAGTCTCATGTTGTGTTTTTTGTACTGCAGTCACTTTATTATCTAAATCCACCACATTCAAACTGATCTGGTCAATTTATAACTTAGTATCATAACGTAATAAGCTATTTAAAAGAAACAATAAAAAGCTTGCACATAACTACAAGAAAGTATTATTTCCTGCACTATAATTTAGCTATATATAAAACACTTTGTATTGTCATAGGCACTGCTTGTACTACATGACGAAATATATAAATATATAAAAATAATAATAACCACCAATATTTTATCCCCCACCCCCCCAAAAAAGCCACTCTGCATTTAGAAACAGTACTTGGTTGACTACAATGTATATAAGGACCAAAAATTATAGTCTTAGCAGAAAACATTGTTAGATAGGTAAAATATACATCTCCAAAAATTAACTGATCAGTTGTTGGTGTAGAGCGACATTATGCAAGATACATTATCAGCATTTATATAGTTGTGAACAAAACAGAATATGTTGTACATGTAATTTACACATTTCCAGTTTCTGCAGTTATTGGTCCTGATCGCATATAAAGGGCAGATGACTAAATGGTAAAAGCATGTACTTGAATTTAGACAATAAGGAAGTCTATGAACATTTTTCTCTAAAATTAAACTTCATACTGAGATAGTAAAGGTCGACAATTAGTGATGTTAATATCACTGAAAATAAACTTTTGCCCTGGGATAATTCTACAGAATTGATTATCAGGGATTATTTAAAACAGAGGTCATGAACTCTTAATGAGCTTTGAAGATGTATTTATTACATGGGTATTGAATGAAATAGAAGAAGAAAATTGCAAATGGACTACAAAAGAAACATTTATAGAAGCAGAAACAATAATTAAAAATGTAATAATAAAAATATTATAAATGTATACAAAATAATGTTTTAAAGCCAGGTAGGGTATAAAAAATCAGTTTAAAACATGAAGTATAAAAGAGCAAGAAAAATAAAAGAAAGTCACAAAAGATATGGATTTTTTAAATTAAAATTTTAAACATGTTGATCATGAAACTAAAAAAATGCAAGTCATATTTTTCAATACTCAAAGAATGAGATTAAACTTGTAAATCAAGAGCCGATATGAAGTCTCTAGTTTTACAAAACGTACCTGGGTTATTGCACTCCTGAAATGGTTATCAAATTTTCTTTTGTCTAAGGCAAATTGAAAGAAAAGATACATTCAAAGAAAGAAAATATATTTATTTGCATTAGCCCAAAAATAGCACACATACAGTACCACACAAAATCATAGAACATATATGAATGTATATAGAATTAGCACAGTACTATCAAGTCATAACAACTCAATCAATATTTAGTAGATGTGATGCGGCAGCAGCATACTGTACTGGTGTTACCTCATGGTTTAGTAAACGTGTCTTTAAACTTGCAAGTCTTTTGTCGATCTCCATGTATTTTTTCTTATTTAGAACACGTTTCCCACCAGACCGGTATTGTAGAAATGTACAAGGATTGACAGCTTCTTCCTGCTTTATTAGTTTATTAGCTTGATCATGTTGATATATATGGGTGTGGAGCCTTGACCAATTTCTTCAGTTTCTCATGCCTAAGATGATTGAGGTCCTGGGACCTTTTGTGGCACAAAAGTTCCATAGGTTGTTTGGTGGTAGTAGTGGTATAACGGAAGCTCTTTAAACCAGAAGCTGAATGTCGGTGTTTTCCCCAAACGAACTGCGTATAAAACAGCCTTAGATGTTGATGCCTGTAAATACTTTCAGCAATTGCGTTTCTGGCAGTAATCTCGTAGTCACGAAACACAGAAGTTGGTTCAACTAAGATGTTGTATCGCTGGCAAATTTCTTGTAGAACAGTTAACAGTCTGGTATATATGTTTTGATCCTTTCCGGGTAAGAGACTATAAACTAGTGAAAATATGGTTCCGTCAATCATAGCATGGAATGTGTAAAGCTGGAAAAATAGTGTGGGACATGCATATAATGTACCATCATAGTGAATGCTGCTGTAAGATGTCTCCTATTCTCCGAGTACAGAAGACCAGAATGCGTTCATTGGTGTTTTCTCTGCTAGGCAAGCACTACAAAACAGGAAAAGTCTGAAAAGGATAGTTTTTGTACTGACATGTACTGAATTTTACTCAACCGGTCTGACTTGGTCTTAATGTTACTCAACTTTACTCGACCTAAGTCTCGACTTTACTCAAAAGTTCTGAATTTATACTCGACCTGTCTGAAAAGTCTGAACAAGTCTCGACCTGATCTCGACTTAGTCTGAATTAGTCTTGACCTGTCTGAAAAGTCTGAACAAGTCTCAACGTTATCTCGACCCAGTCTGAATCAGTCTAGACCTGATATTAAACAACCTGTTTAATATCATCACACACTGACTTAACATTGGGACCTCTAAGTCTAACAAGAGCCTGAAATTATCAACAAAATAATCCAGATAATAGTATCATTCACAATACCCTCGTTAAGATGATAACTTAATAAGTTTGATAATTAAATGCATTGACTTTATTAGATAAACAGCGTCGTGGTTACAAAAGTATGCATGGAGATCAGACTAGCGATGGAGAATTAACCATTATGTGGTGGTTACTGATGTAAATACTGGAATGTGGAAAGCCAAGGTTAGTTCATATCAATCAAACTGTCATGTACTATTAATCAGCAACCGATATAAATTTGTTTTCATTTTGATTAAATTTCAAACATCAATAATTATCTGAGATTTAACATTTTTTATTTGGTTGTTTGTCTGAATGGGTTTTAACACAACTTTCAGCAATGTTTCGGTTGTATCTCAGCGTCCCATTTTTATTGGTGGTGTAAGCCGGAGTACCCGCTGAAAACCCCCTACCTTCGGTAGAAAAACTGGTAATCTTTGTCAGTTAAGATTGGAGTTGAGCACACTGTCCGCAGTAAGACTCGAACCCGCAACCTCACTGTTGACAGGCACACGATCAATAGTAGACTAACTACATTAACCCTTCGGTCATCAAGGCCCCTTTAGTTTTGTAAGATTGATTTAAATAGCATGAACACATTTAAGATCAGAATGACACAGCAGGGGAGTCCTTATGGACAACAAAGACAAAAAGTAAGTAGTTAAGTACCTGTTCCAAGTCATTCCACTCTGTTGTAAATACAGACACTGGTAATCTGTTTAGCTCTGAATGTGCTATTTTATTTCTGTAATATTTCACTCTCAGCACCATCATGGATTTCAGTACGTGGTGGTAACACATTAAAGCCGTTTACTGGTGGAGGTATTGTCATTACGTAATAGAAATATCATCAGAGTGAGATCATAACTACTGGAAGATGTAACACCTGTAAAAGTATAGATTAATTATTTCACATAATGTATTCAAAATTTTCATTATAAGTTGTTTCTGTTACAAATCTTTATTTTCATGTACCCAGTTTATTTCAGATGATGAACTGTATTGTCAATATATTACACATATTAAACTCAGTGTGTATGACAAATCTGCCTTGGAAAAGTGTTAGGTTTTTTTTAACAAGATTTAACAATAGAAGTACTCCAGGACAATTACAAATATCGTTTCATAAAAGGTTAAGTATTTCTCATGATAATGTCTAAAAATAGAGGTCTCCGAGTACTAAAAAATCTTATAATAGAGGTTTTCGAGAAATATGACAAATCTGGTGTTGACAAAGGTTTGGTTTTGTCATGACTAGTGTTTGGTTTTGTCATTATAAGGTCTAATAATCGAGATTTCCGAGGACTACGACAAATCTGGTGTTGACAAAGGTTTTGTTTTGTCATGACAAGTGTTTGGTTTTGTCATTATAAGGTCTAATAATAGAGGTTTCCGAGGACTAGGACAAATCTGGTGTTGACAAAGGTTTGGTTTTGTCATGACAAGGCTCAAACCCAAACATTATTTAAAATCCAAATGATTAAGATAAAATATTCGTGAAGTTGGATAAATTGATGGGAAGTATAAATTTGAAAATCTGGAACTGGAACATTAATATTAAATCTGTAAATATACTGTATTTATTTGTACACGTTCTCATCATTAACGAGGCTTTGAATAGACTGTCATTATTGGACTATACTCTCATTACAATGTATAGAATGTAATTGTTGGACTATACTGTCAATACAATGTATAGACTGTCATTGTTGGACTATACTCTCAATACAATGTATAGCCTGTCATTGTTGGACTATACTCTCAATACAATGTATAGCCTGTCATTGTTGGACTATACTCTCAATACAATGTATATAGACTGTCATTGTTGGACTATACTCTCAATACAGTGTATAGACTGTCATTGTTGGACTATACTCTCAATACAATTTATTGTCTGTCATTGTTGGACTATACTCTCAATACAAGGTATATAGACTGTCATTGTTGGACTTTACTCTCGATACAGTGTTTAAACTGTCATTGTTAAACTATACTCTCAATACAATGTATAGACTGTCATTGTTGGACTATACTCTCAATAAAATGTATAGACTGTCATTGTTGGACTATATTCTCAATACAATGTATTGTCTATCATTGTTGGACTATACTCTCAATACAAGGTATATAGACTGTCATTGATGGACTTTACTCTCAATACAGTGTTTAAACTGTCATTGTTAAACTATACTCTCAATACAAAGTATAGACTGTCATGGTTGGACTTTACTCTCAATACAATGTATAGACTGTCATTGTTGGACTATACTCTCAATAAAATGTATAGACTGTCATTGTTCGACTATACTCTCAGTACAATGTATGGAATGTCTTTGTTGAACTATACTCTCAATACAAAGTATAGACTGTCATTGTTGGACTTTACTCTCAATACAATGTATAGACTGTCATTGTTGGACTATACTCTCAATACAATGTTTTACCTGTCATTGTTGGACTTTACTCTCAGTACAATGTATAGACTGTCATTATTGGACTATACTCTCAATACAATGTATAGACTGTCATTATTGGACTATACTCTCAGTACAATGTATGGAATGTCATTGTTGAACTATAGCCTCAATACAATGTATAGACTGTCATTGTTGAACTATACGCTCAATACAATGTATAGACTGTCATTGTTGGACTATACTCTCAATACAATGTTTTACCTGTCATTGTTGGACTTTACTCTGAGTACAATGCATAGACTGTCATTATTTGACTATACTCTCAATACAATGTATAGACTGTCATTATTGGACAATACTCTCAGTACAATGTATGGTCTGTCATAGTTGGACTATATTGTCAATACAATGTATAGACTGTCATTGTTGGACTTTACTCTCAGTACAATGTATAGACAGTCATTGTTGGACTATACTCTCAATGCAATGTATAGACTGTCATTGTTCGCCTATACTCTCAGTACAATGTATAGACTGTCATTGTTGGACTATACACTCAATACAATATATAGACTGTCATTGTTGAACTATACTCTCAATACAATGTATAGACTGTCATTGTTGGACTATAATCTCAATACAATGTATAGACTGTCTTTGTTGGAATATACTGTCAATACAATGTATAGACTGTCATTGTTGGACTATGCTCTCAATACAATGTATAGACTGTCATTGTGGAACTATAGTCTCAATACAATGTATAGACTGTAATTGTTGAACTATACTCTCAATACAATGTATAGACTGTCATTGTTTGACTATACTCTCAATACAATGTTTTAACTGTCATTGTTGTACTTTACTCTCAGTACAATGTATAGACTGTCATTGTTGGACTATACTCTCAATACAATGTATAGACTGTCATTATTGGACTATACTCTCAGTACAATGTATGGTCTGTCATAGTTGGACTATACTGTCAATACAATGTATAGACTGTCACTGTTGGACTATACTCTCTGTACAATGTATAGACTGTCATTGTTGGACTATACTCTCAATACAATGTATAGACTGTCATTGTTGGCCTATACTCTCAGTACAATGTATAGACTGTCATTATTGGACTATACTCTCAGTACAATGTATGGTCTGTCATAGTTGGACTATACTGTCAATACAATGTATAGACTGTCATTGTTGGACTTTACTCTCAGTACAATGTATAGACTGTCATTGTTGGACTATACTCTCAATACAATGTATAGACTGTCATTGTTGGACTATACTCTCAATACAATGTATAGACTGTCATTGTTGGACTATACTCTCAATACAATGTATAGACTGTCATTGTTGGCCTATACTCTCAGTACAATGTATAGGCTGTCATTGTTGGCCTATACTCTCAGTACAATGTATAGGCTGTCATTGTTGGACTATACTCTCAATACAATGTATAGACTGTCATTGTTGGACTATACACTCAATACAATATATAGACTGTCATTGTTGAACTATACTCTCAATACAATGTACAGACTGTCATTGTTGGACTATAATCTCAATACAATGTATAGACTGTCTTTGTTGGAATATACTGTCAATACAATGTATAGACTGTCATTGTTGGACTATACTCTCAATACAATGTATAGACTGTCATTGTGGAACTATAGTCTCAATACAATGTATAGACTGTCTATGTTGAACTATACTCTCAATACAATGTATAGACTGTCATTGTTGGACTATACACTCAATACAATGTATAGACTGTCATTGTTGGACTATACTCTCAGTACAATGTATAGACTGTCATTATAGGACTATAATCTCAGTACAATGTATAGACTGTCATTGTTGGACTATACTCTCAATACAATGTATAGACTGTCATTATTGGACTATACTCTCAGTACAATGTATGGTCTGTCATAGTTGGACTATACTGTCAATACAATGTATAGACTGTTACTGTTGGACTATACTCTCCGTACAATGTATAGACTGTCATTGTTGGACTATACTCTCAATACAATGTATAGACTGTCATTGTTGGCCTATACTCTCAGTACAATGTATAGACTGTCAATGTTGGCCTATACTCTCAGTACAATGTATAGACTGTCATTGTTGGACTATACACTCAATACAATATATAGACTGTCATTGTTGAACTATACTCTCAATACAATGTATAGACTGTCATTTATGGACTATACTCTCAATACAATGTATAGACTGTCATTGTTGGACTATACTCTCAGTCCAATGAATAGACTGTCATTGTTGGACTACAATGTATACTCGCAGTACAATGTATAGACTGTCATTGTTGGCCTATACTCTCAGTACATTGTATAGACTATCATTGTTGGACTATACACTCAATACAATATATAGACTGTAATTGTTGGCCTATACTCCCAATACAATGTATAGACTGTCATTGTTGGACTATACTCTCGGTACAATGAATAGACTGTCATTGTTGGACTATACTCTCAATACAATATATAGACTGTCATTGTTGGCAGATACTCCCAATACAATGTATAAACTGTCATTGTTGGACTATACTGTCAATACACAGTATAGACTGTCATTGTTGGACTATACTCTCAGTACAATGGATAGACTGTCATTGTTGAACTATAGTCTCAATACAATGTATAGACTGTCATTGTTGAACTATACTCTCAATACAATGTATAGACTGTCATTGTTGGACAATAATCTCAATATAATGTATAGACTGTCTTTGTTGGACTATACTGTCAATACAATGTATAGACTGTCATTGTTGGACTATACTCTCAATACAATGTATAGACTGTCATTGTTGGACAATAATCTCAATATAATGTATAGACTGTCTTTGTTGGACTATACTGTCAATACAATGTATAGACTGTCATTGTTGGACTATACTCTCAATACAATGTATAGACTGTCATTGTTGAACTATAGTCTCAATACAATGTATAGACTGTCATTGTTGAACTATACTCTCAATACAATGTATAGACTATCATTGTTGGACTATACTCCCAATACAATGTAATGACTGTCATAGTAGGACTATACTCTCAATACAATGAATAGACTGTAATTGTTGAACAAAACTGTCAATACAATGTATAGACTCATTGTTGGACTATACTCTCAATACAATGTATAGACTGTCATTGTTGAACTATACTCCCAATACAATGTAATGACTGTCATTGTTGGACTATAATCTAAATACAATGAATAGACTGTAATTGTTGAACAAAACTGTCAATACAATGTATAGACACATAGTTGGACTATACTCTCAATACAATGTATAAACTGTCATTGTTGGACTATAATCTCAATACAATGTATAGACTGTCATTGTTGGACTATACTCTCAATACAATGTATGGACTGTCATTAGTGGACTATATTCTCAATAGAATGTATAGACTGTCATTGTTGGACTATACTGTCAATACTCTCAATACAATGTATAGACTGTCATTGTTGATCTATACTCTCATTACAATGTATAGAATGTAATTGTTGGACTATACTCTCAAATCAATGTATAGACTGTCATTGTAATACTATACTATCAATACAATTATAGACTGTCATTGTTGAACTATACTCTAAATACAATGTATAGACCGTCATTGTTGGACTATGCTCTTAATACAATGTATAGACTGGCATTGTTGGTCTATACTGTCACTACAATGTATACACTGTAATTGTTGGACTATACTCATAATTCAATGTATAGATTGTCATTGTTGGACTATACTCTCAATACAATGTATAGACTTTTATTGTTGGACTATACTGTCAATACAATGTATAGACTGTAATTGTTGGACTATACTCTCTATACAATGTATAGACTGTCATTGTTGGACTATACTCTCAATACAATGTATAGACTGTCATTGTTGGACTATACTGTCAATACAATGTATAGACTGTCATTGTTGGACTATACTGTCAATACAATGTATAGACGGTCATTGTTGGACTATACTCTCTATACAATGTATAGACTGTCATTGTTGGACTATACTTTCAATACAATGTATAGACTGTCATTGTTGAACTATACTCTCATTACAATGTATAGAATGTAATTGTTGGTCTATACTGTCAATACAATGTATAGACTGTCATTGTTTAACTATACTCTCATTACAATGTATAGAATGTAATTGTTGGACTATACTCTCAAATCAATGTATAGACTGTCATTGTTGGACTATACTGTCAATACAATGTATAGACTGTCATTGTTGGTCTATACTGTCAATACAATGTACAGACTGTTATTGTTGGACTATACTCTCAATACAATGTATAGACTGTCATTATTGGACTATACTCTCAATACAATGTATAGACTGTCATTGTTGAACTATACTCTCATTACAATGTATAGAATGTTATTGTTGGACTATAGTGTCAATTCAATGTATAGACTGTCATTGTTGAACTATACTCTCAATACAATGTATAGACTGTCATTGTTGAACTATACTGTCAATACAATGTATAGACTGTCATTATTGGACTATACTCTCATTACAATGTATAGAATGTAATTGTTGGACTATACTGTCAATACAATGTATAGACTGTAATTGTTGAACTATACTCTCAATACAATGTATAGACTGTCATTGTTGGACTATACTCTCAATACAATGTTTTAACTGTCATTGTTGTACTTTACTCTCAGTACAATGTATAGACTGTCATTGTTGGACTATACTCTCAATACAATGTATAGACTGTCATTATTGGACTATACTCTCAGTACAATGTATGGTCTGTCATAGTTGGACTATACTGTCAATACAATGTATAGACTGTCATTGTGGAACTATAGTCTCAATACAATGTATAGACTGTCTATGTTGAACTATACTCTCAATACAATGTATAGACTGTCATTGTTGGACTATACACTCAATACAATGTATAGACTGTCATTGTTGGACTATACTCTCAGTACAATGTATAGACTGTCATTATAGGACTATAATCTCAGTACAATGTATAGACTGTCATTGTTGGACTATACTCTCAATACAATGTATAGACTGTCATTATTGGACTATTCTCTCAGTACAATGTATGGTCTGTCATAGTTGGACTATACTGTCAATACAATGTATAGACTGTTACTGTTGGACTATACTCTCCGTACAATGTATAGACTGTCATTCCTGGACTATACTCTCAGTACAATGTATAGACTGTCAATGTTGGCCTATACTCTCAGTACAATGTATAGACTGTCACTGTTGGACTATACACTCAATACAATATATAGACTGTCATTGTTGAACTATACTCTCAATACAATGTATAGACTGTCATTTATGGACTATACTCTCAATACAATGTATAGACTGTCATTGTTGGCCTATACTCTCAGTACATTGTATAGACTATCATTGTTGGACTATACACTCAATACAATATATAGACTGTAATTGTTGGCCTATACTCCCAATACAATGTATAGACTGTCATTGTTGGACTATACTCTCGGTACAATGAATAGACTGTCATTGTTGGACTATACTCTCAATACAATATATAGACTGTCATTGTTGGCAGATACTCTCAATACAATGTATAAACTGTCATTGTTGGACTATACTGTCAATACACAGTATAGACTGTCATTGTTGGACTCTACTCTCAGTACAATGGATAGACTGTCATTGTTGAACTATAGTCTCAATACTATGTATAGACTGTCATTGTTGAACTATACTCTCAATACAATGTATAGACTGTCATTGTTGGACAATAATCTCAATACAATGTATAGACTGTCATTTATGGACTATACTCTCAATACAATGTATAGACTGTCATTGTTGGACTATACTCTCAGTCCAATGAATAGACTGTCATTGTTGGACTACAATATATACTCGCAGTACAATGTATAGACTGTCATTGTTGGCCTATACTCTCAGTACATTGTATAGACTATCATTGTTGGACTATACACTCAATACAATATATAGACTGTAATTGTTGGCCTATACTCCCAATACAATGTATAGACTGTCATTGTTGGACTATACTCTCGGTACAATGAATAGACTGTCATTGTTGGACTATACTCTCAATACAATATATAGACTGTCATTGTTGGCAGATACTCCCAATACAATGTATAAACTGTCATTGTTGGACTATACTGTCAATACACAGTATAGACTGTCATTGTTGGACTATACTCTCAGTACAATGGATAGACTGTCATTGTTGAACTATAGTCTCAATACAATGTATAGACTGTCATTGTTGAACTATACTCTCAATACAATGTATAGACTGTCATTGTTGGACAATAATCTCAATATAATGTATAGACTGTCTTTGTTGGACTATACTGTCAATACAATGTATAGACTGTCATTGTTGGACTATACTCTCAATACAATGTATAGACTGTCATTGTTGAACTATAGTCTCAATACAATGTATAGACTGTCATTGTTGAACTATACTCTCAATACAATGTATAGACTATCATTGTTGGACTATACTCCCAATACAATGTAATGACTGTCATAGTAGGACTATACTCTCAATACAATGAATAGACTGTAATTGTTGAACAAAACTGTCAATACAATGTATAGACTCATTGTTGGACTATACTCTCAATACAATGTATAGACTGTCATTGTTGAACTATACTCCCAATACAATGTAATGACTGTCATTGTTGGACTATAATCTAAATACAATGAATAGACTGTAATTGTTGAACAAAACTGTCAATACAATGTATAGACACATAGTTGGACTATACTCTCAATACAATGTATAAACTGTCATTGTTGGACTATACTCTCAATACAATGTATAGACTGTCATTGTTGGACTATACTCTCAATACAATGTATGGACTGTCATTAGTGGACTATATTCTCAATAGAATGTATAGACTGTCATTGTTGGACTATACTGTCAATACTCTCAATACAATGTATAGACTGTCATTGTTGATCTATACTCTCATTACAATGTATAGAATGTAATTGTTGGACTATACTCTCAAATCAATGTATAGACTGTCATAGTAACACTATACTATCAATACAATTATAGACTGTCATTGTTGAACTATACTCTAAATACAATGTATAGACCGTCATTGTTGGACTATACTCTTAATACAATGTATAGACTGGCATTGTTGGTCTATACTGTCACTACAATGTATACACTGTAATTGTTGGACTATACTCTTAATTCAATGTATAGATTGTCATTGTTGGACTATACTCTCAATACAATGTATAGACTTTTATTGTTGGACTATACTGTCAATACAATGTATAGACTGTAATTGTTGGACTATACTCTCTATACAATGTATAGACTGTTATTGTTGGACTATACTCTCAATACAATGTATAGACTGTCATTGTTGGACTATACTGTCAATACAATGTATAGACTGTCATTGTTGGACTATACTGTCAATACAATGTATAGACGGTCATTGTTGGACTATACTCTCTATACAATGTATAGACTGTCATTGTTGGACTATACTTTCAATACAATGTATAGACTGTCATTGTTGAACTATACTCTCATTACAATGTATAGAATGTAATTGTTGGTCTATACTGTCAATACAATGTATAGACTGTCATTGTTTAACTATACTCTCATTACAATGTATAGAATGTAATTGTTGGACTATACTCTCAAATCAATGTATAGACTGTCATTGTTGGACTATACTGTCAATACAATGTATAGACTGTCATTGTTGGTCTATACTGTCAATACAATGTACAGACTGTTATTGTTGGACTATACTCTCAATACAATGTATAGACTGTCATTATTGGACTATACTCTCAATACAATGTATAGACTGTCATTGTTGAACTATACTCTCATTACAATGTATAGAATGTTATTGTTGGACTATAGTGTCAATTCAATGTATAGACTGTCATTGTTGAACTATACTCTCAATACAATGTATAGACTGTCATTGTTGAACTATACTGTCAATACAATGAATAGACTGTCATTATTGGACTATACTCTAATTACAATGTATAGAATGTAATTGTTGGACTATACTGTCAATACAATGTATAGACTGTAATTGTTGAACTATACTCTCAATACAATGTATAGACTGTCATTGTTGGACTATACTCTCAATACAATGTTTTAACTGTCATTGTTGTACTTTACTCTCAGTACAATGTATAGACTGTCATTGTTGGACTATACTCTCAATACAATGTATAGACTGTCATTATTGGACTATACTCTCAGTACAATGTATGGTCTGTCATAGTTGGACTATACTGTCAATACAATGTATAGACTGTCACTGTTGGACTATACTCTCTTTACAATGTATAGACTGTCATTGTTGGACTATACTCTCAATACAATGTATGGACTGTCATTGTTGGCCTATACTCTCAGTACAATGTATAGACTGTCATTATTGGACTATACTCTCAGTACAATGTATGGTCTGTCATAGTTGGACTATACTCTCAATACAATGTATAGACTGTCATTGTTGGACTATACTCTCAATACAATGTATGGACTGTCATTAGTGGACTATATTCTCAATAGAATGTATAGACTGTCATTGTTGGACTATACTGTCAATACTCTCAATACAATGTATAGACTGTCATTGTTGATCTATACTCTCATTACAATGTATAGAATGTAATTGTTGGACTATACTCTCAAATCAATGTATAGACTGTCATTGTAATACTATACTATCAATACAATTATAGACTGTCATTGTTGAACTATACTCTAAATACAATGTATAGACCGTCATTGTTGGACTATACTCTTAATACAATGTATAGACTGGCATTGTTGGTCTATACTGTCACTACAATGTATACACTGTAATTGTTGGACTATACTCTTAATTCAATGTATAGATTGTCATTGTTGGACTATACTCTCAATACAATGTATAGACTTTTATTGTTGGACTATACTGTCAATACAATGTATAGACTGTAATTGTTGGACTATACTCTCTATACAATGTATAGACTGTCATTGTTGGACTATACTCTCAATACAATGTATAGACTGTCATTGTTGGACTATACTGTCAATACAATGTATAGACTGTCATTGTTGGACTATACTGTCAATACAATGTATAGACGGTCATTGTTGGACTATACTCTCTATACAATGTATAGACTGTCATTGTTGGACTATACTTTCAATACAATGTATAGACTGTCATTGTTGAACTATACTCTCATTACAATGTATAGAATGTAATTGTTGAACTATACTGTCAATACAATGTATAGACTGTCATTATTGGACTATACTCTCATTACAATGTATAGAATGTAATTGTTGGACTATACTGTCAATACAATGTATAGACTGTAATTGTTGAACTATACACTCAATACAATGTATAGACTGTCATTGTTGGACTATACTCTCAATACAATGTTTTAACTGTCATTGTTGTACTTTACTCTCAGTACAATGTATAGACTGTCATTGTTGGACTATACTCTCAATACAATGTATAGACTGTCATTATTGGACTATACTCTCAGTGCAATGTATGGTCTGTCATAGTTGGACTATACTGTCAATACAATGTATAGACTGTCATTGTGGAACTATAGTCTCAATACAATGAATAGACTGTCTATGTTGAACTATACTCTCAATACAATGTATAGACTGTCATTGTTGGACTATACACTCAATACAATGTATAGACTGTCATTGTTGGACTATACTCTCAGTACAATGTATAGACTGTCATTATAGGACTATAATCTCAGTACAATGTATAGACTGTCATTGTTGGACTATACTCTCAATACAAGGTATAGACTGTCATTATTGGACTATACTCTCAGTACAATGTATGGTCTGTCATAGTTGGACTATACTGTCAATACAATGTATAGACTGTTACTGTTGGACTATACTCTCCGTACAATGTATAGACTGTCATTGTTGGACTATACTCTCAATACAATGTATAGACTGTCATTGTTGGCCTATACTCTCAGTACAATGTATAGACTGTCAATGTTGGCCTATACTCTCAGTACAATGTATAGACTGTCACTGTTGGACTATACACTCAATACAATATATAGACTGTCATTGTTGAACTATACTCTCAATACAATGTATAGACTGTCATTTATGGACTATACTCTCAATACAATGTATAGACTGTCATTGTTGGCCTATACTCTCAGTACATTGTATAGACTATCATTGTTGGACTATACACTCAATACAATATATAGACTGTAATTGTTGGCCTATACTCCCAATGCAATGTATAGACTGTCATTGTTGGACTATACTCTCGGTACAATGAATAGACTGTCATTGTTGGACTATACTCTCAATACAATATATAGACTGTCATTGTTGGCAGATACTCTCAATACAATGTATAAACTGTCATTGTTGGACTATACTGTCAATACACAGTATAGACTGTCATTGTTGGACTCTACTCTCAGTACAATGGATAGACTGTCATTGTTGAACTATAGTCTCAATACTATGTATAGACTGTCATTGTTGAACTATACTCTCAATACAATGTATAGACTGTCATTGTTGGACAATAATCTCAATACAATGTATAGACTGGCATTTATGGACTATACTCTCAATACAATGTATAGACTGTCATTGTTGGACTATACTCTCAGTCCAATGAATAGACTGTCATTGTTGGACTACAATGTATACTCGCAGTACAATGTATAGACTGTCATTGTTGGCCTATACTCTCAGTACATTGTATAGACTATCATTGTTGGACTATACACTCAATACAATATATAGACTGTAATTGTTGGCCTATACTCCCAATGCAATGTATAGACTGTCATTGTTGGACTATACTCTCGGTACAATGAATAGACTGTCATTGTTGGACTATACTCTCAATACAATATATAGACTGTCATTGTTGGCAGATACTCTCAATACAATGTATAAACTGTCATTGTTGGACTATACTGTCAATACACAGTATAGACTGTCATTGTTGGACTCTACTCTCAGTACAATGGATAGACTGTCATTGTTGAACTATAGTCTCAATACTATGTATAGACTGTCATTGTTGAACTATACTCTCAATACAATGTATAGACTGTCATTGTTGGACAATAATCTCAATACAATGTATAGACTGTCATTTATGGACTATACTCTCAATACAATGTATAGACTGTCATTGTTGGACTATACTCTCAGTCCAATGAATAGACTGTCATTGTTGGACTACAATGTATACTCGCAGTACAATGTATAGACTGTCATTGTTGGCCTATACTCTCAGTACATTGTATAGACTATCATTGTTGGACTATACACTCAATACAATATATAGACTGTAATTGTTGGCCTATACTCCCAATACAATGTATAGACTGTCATTGTTGGACTATACTCTCGGTACAATGAATAGACTGTCATTGTTGGACTATACTCTCAATACAATATATAGACTGTCATTGTTGGCAGATACTCTCAATACAATGTATAAACTGTCATTGTTGGACTATACTGTCAATACACAGTATAGACTGTCATTGTTGGACTATACTCTCAGTACAATGGATAGACTGTCATTGTTGAACTATAGTCTCAATACAATGTATAGACTGTCATTGTTGAACTATACTCTCAATACAATGTATAGACTGTCATTGTTGGACAATAATCTCAATATAATGTATAGACTGTCTTTGTTGGACTATACTGTCAATACAATGTATAGACTGTCATTGTTGGACTATACTCTCAATACAATGTATAGACTGTCATTGTTGAACTATAGTCTCAAAACAATGTATAGACTGTCATTGTTGAACTATACTCTCAATACAATGTATAGACTATCATTGTTGGACTATACTCCCAATACAATGTAATGACTGTCATAGTAGGACTATACTCTCAATACAATGAATAGACTGTAATTGTTGAACAAAACTGTCAATACAATGTATAGACTCATTGTTGGACTATACTCTCAATACAATGTATAGACTGTCATTGTTGAACTATACTCCCAATACAATGTAATGACTGTCATTGTTGGACTATAATCTAAATACAATGAATAGACTGTAATTGTTGAACAAAACTGTCAATACAATGTATAGACACATAGTTGGACTATACTCTCAATACAATGTATAAACTGTCATTGTTGGACTATACTCTCAATACAATGTATAGACTGTCATTGTTGGACTATACTCTCAATACAATGTATGGACTGTCATTAGTGGACTATATTCTCAATAGAATGTATAGACTGTCATTGTTGGACTATACTGTCAATACTCTCAATACAATGTATAGACTGTCATTGTTGATCTATACTCTCATTACAATGTATAGAATGTAATTGTTGGACTATACTCTCAAATCAATGTATAGACTGTCATTGTAACACTATACTATCAATACAATTATAGACTGTCATTGTTGAACTATACTCTAAATACAATGTATAGACCGTCATTGTTGGACTATACTCTTAATACAATGTATAGACTGGCATTGTTGGTCTATACTGTCACTACAATGTATACACTGTAATTGTTGGACTATACTCTTAATTCAATGTATAGATTGTCATTGTTGGACTATACTCTCAATACAATGTATAGACTGTAATTGTTGGACTATACTCTCTATACAATGTATAGACTGTCATTGTTGGACTATACTCTCAATACAATGTATAGACTGTCATTGTTGGACTATACTGTCAATACAATGTATAGACTGTCATTGTTGGACTATACTGTCAATACAATGTATAGACGGTCATTGTTGGACTATACTCTCTATACATTGTATAGACTGTCATTGTTGGACTATACTTTCAATACAATGTATAGACTGTCATTGTTGAACTATACTCTCATTACAATGTATAGAATGTAATTGTTGGTCTATACTGTCAATACAATGTATAGACTGTCATTGTTTAACTATACTCTCATTACAATGTATAGAATGTAATTGTTGGACTATACTCTCAAATCAATGTATAGACTGTCATTGTTGGACTATACTGTCAATACAATGTATAGACTGTCATTGTTGGTCTATACTGTCAATACAATGTACAGACTGTTATTGTTGGACTATACTCTCAATACAATGTATAGACTGTCATTATTGGACTATACTCTCAATACAATGTATAGACTGTCATTGTTGAACTATACTCTCATTACAATGTATAGAATGTTATTGTTGGACTATAGTGTCAATTCAATGTATAGACTGTCATTGTTGAACTATACTCTCAATACAATGTATAGACTGTCATTGTTGAACTATACTGTCAATACAATGAATAGACTGTCATTATTGGACTATACTCTCATTACAATGTATAGAATGTAATTGTTGGACTATACTGTCAATACAATGTATAGACTGTAATTGTTGAACTATACTCTCAATACAATGTATAGACTGTCATTGTTGGACTATACTCTCAATACAATGTTTTAACTGTCATTGTTGTACTTTACTCTCAGTACAATGTATAGACTGTCATTGTTGGACTATACTCTCAATACAATGTATAGACTGTCATTATTGGACTATACTCTCAGTACAATGTATGGTCTGTCATAGTTGGACTATACTGTCAATACAATGTATAGACTGTCACTGTTGGACTATACTCTCTTTACAATGTATAGACTGTCATTGTTGGACTATACTCTCAATACAATGTATAGACTGTCATTGTTGGCCTATACTCTCAGTACAATGTATAGACTGTCATTATTGGACTATACTCTCAGTACAATGTATGGTCTGTCATAGTTGGACTATACTGTCAATACAATGTATAGACTGTCATTGTTGGACTATACACTCAATACAATATATAGACTGTCATTGTTGAACTATACTCTCAATACAATGTACAGACTGTCATTGTTGGACTATAATCTCAATACAATGTATAGACTGTCTTTGTTGGAATATACTGTCAATACAATGTATAGACTGTCATTGTTGGACTATACTCTCAATACAATGTATAGACTGTCATTGTGGAACTATAGTCTCAATACAATGTATAGACTGTCTATGTTGAACTATACTCTCAATACAATGTATAGACTGTCATTGTTGGACTATACACTCAATACAATGTATAGACTGTCATTGTTGGACTATACTCTCAGTACAATGTATAGACTGTCATTATAGGACTATAATCTCAGTACAATGTATAGACTGTCATTGTTGGACTATACTCTCAATACAATGTATAGACTGTCATTATTGGACTATACTCTCAGTACAATGTATGATCTGTCATAGTTGGACTATACTGTCAATACAATGTATAGACTGTTACTGTTGGACTATACTCTCCGTACAATGTATAGACTGTCATTGTTGGACTATACTCTCAATACAATGTATAGACTGTCATTGTTGGCCTATACTCTCAGTACAATGTATAGACTGTCAATGTTGGCCTATACTCTCAGTACAATGTATAGACTGTCACTGTTGGACTATACACTCAATACAATATATAGACTGTCATTGTTGAACTATACTCTCAATACAATGTATAGACTGTCATTTATGGACTATACTCTCAATACAATGTATAGACTGTCATTGTTGGACTATACTCTCAGTCCAATGAATAGACTGTCATTGTTGGACTACAATGTATACTCGCAGTACAATGTATAGACTGTCATTGTTGACCTATACTCTCAGTACATTGTATAGACTATCATTGTTGGACTATACACTCAATACAATATATAGACTGTAATTGTTGGCCTATACTCCCAATACAATGTATAGACTGTCATTGTTGGACTATACTCTCGGTACAATGAATAGACTGTCATTGTTGGTCTATACTCTCAATACAATATATAGACTGTCATTGTTGGCAGATACTCTCAATACAATGTATAAACTGTCATTGTTGGACTATACTGTCAATACACAGTATAGACTGTCATTGTTGGACTATACTCTCAGTACAATGTATAGATTGTCATTGTTGGACTATACTCTCAATACAATGTATAGACTGTAATTGTTGGACTATACTCTCTATACAATGTATAGACTGTCATTGTTGGACTATACTCTCAATACAATGTATAGACTGTCATTGTTGGACTATACTGTCAATACAATGTATAGACTGTCATTGTTGGACTATACTGTCAATACAATGTATAGACGGTCATTGTTGGACTATACTCTCTATACAATGTATAGACTGTCATTGTTGGACTATACTTTCAATACAATGTATAGACTGTCATTGTTGAACTATACTGTCAATACAATGTATAGACTGTCATTGTTGGACTATACTCTCAATACAATGTATAGACTGTCATTGTTGGACAATAATCTCAATATAATGTATAGACTGTCTTTGTTGGACTATACTGTCAATACAATGTATAGACTGACATTGTTGGACTATACTCTCAATACAATGTATAGACTGTCATTGTTGAACTATAGTCTCAATACAATGTATAGACTGTCATTGTTGAACTATACTCTCAATACAATGTATAGACTATCATTGTTGGACTATACTCCAAATACAATGTAATGACTGTCATAGTAGGACTATACTCTCAATACAATGAATAGACTGTAATTGTTGAACAAAACTGTCAATACAATGTATAGACTCATTGTTGGACTATACTCTCAATACAATGTATAGACTGTCACTGTTGAACTATACTCCCAATACAATGTATAGACTGTCATTGTTGAACTATACTCCCAATACAATGTAATGACTGTCATTGTTGGACTATAATCTAAATACAATGAATAGACTGTAATTGTTGAACAAAACTGTCAATACAATGTATAGACACAAAATAGACTCTATGACAAACTTGATGACTTCAACTTTCCAATTGTCAACTTCCGGTTCATCGACAGCAACATTCCAACAGCTCCAGCGTATAGTGTAAATTTCACAACAATTACGTTATTCTTGACCCAGAGATCGGTATTCCGATTTTCTAGACCGCTCACTGCTGTTGACTGCTAAACTACTCAAACAAGGGTTTGTTGTACCTAGGTTGATGTTATTTCTCCAGAAGTTCTATGGTCATCACCATGACTTAATTGATCGTTAATGGAAATCAGTGTCTCAAATACGATCTGGCATTTTCGCTTAGTCATAGGTAGTGTTCCTGTTCCTGGATTTGACCTTTCCCTAGACATGACAATGAGTAACACTATGGGTGTCTAATTAGAGGCATGCACTCCTTAATCTTCCGGAGCACATGATTGCACCCATGGTTTTTATTGGGTTCGGTTTACTCTCTTTGTTATTTGTGTTTTTGGTTTTTTATGTTGCGTTTGTCTTTATCCGGATTTGCAGCTGTCCATTGACTTTTAGCTCTTATTGTTCGGCCGGTTACCCCTTGACTTTTGGCTCTTGTTGTTCGGTCGGTTTTCTTTGTTATTTTTTTCAGTAGGTGTGTAATTGAAGTATTATTTTCTGTCTTGTGATTCAGCATGTCTAGTAAGTGTGTGATAGAAGGATTATTGTCTGTGGGAGCCCCTGAAAACTATTGTTTGCATTATACTTATAGTGTACTTTTTTTACAAATCCCTTGTGTGCCTCTAAAAACTGGTTGTGGTAAAATATTTTACAAAATATTAGTTGATTTTCTCCACTCAACATTCAGGCGTATTCTAGTTATTTCTGGTTGTCTCAATGACACAACATAAAATAAAAGCAGTCTACCATTTATATTTTTTTCTTTATCATGTAGTGTCTTGACAAACAAGAAATTTAATATAAGGCATGTGACAATGTGTAATGTTCCGGTATTTGAATTTAATACAATTCAGTTATTTCAGTTAATGCGTAAATATAAAGTGTATTGTACTCTCTTATTCTTCCTGTATTCTAAAGTTTGTGTAAACCGGGTATTTAAACTATTTTTATTTTAGCCTCCCGATTCTAACGAGATTCCATTATTTGTTTTACAAAATCTATTTAAACAAAAATGCAAAAATAATTAAATCTGATTATTTTTAACTTTAATAAATTACAATTAAGGAGTTTCAAACACGTTGTCGCCTTGAATAATTCAAACAGTTGCGTGAAGACAACAACAACGGTTTCTATATACTGAATCAGATAGAAGGCTATATCGAATAAAACCTCTGTATTAATAAGTTCAGAAATTATTAAGTCTAATATGACGTCCTTATAACGTCAACCGATATATTAACCGATTATATCCCTACTTTTCACACACGCATTTCGACGTAACGTCACAAGAGGTTTTACGACGTCACAATAGTATCGGCTGAATATTGATGTTCTTACTCAAATAAAAGTCAATAAATAAGACATATCGATAGCGGGTTATGGTAAAATATTCAATAAATGTTTTGTTAAAGTGTATTTTGTCCACATTACATTGCAAACTTGAAAGATTTTCTTGACCAAACATTTTTCATCATGAAAATGGCGGCTAGAAAATCACGGTCGTTAGGGACCGCTTGAATTGAAAAAACATAGTATTTTGCCATATTAGAATTGTAATAATTCATTCTGGGTATAATGTTGTATTCTTTTTACACATGAGCTGGGCTTTTATATTCATATATTCTACGTCGCTATCACTCGGTAAAAACGCCCAGCCCATGTGTTAATGAGTACATCATACCTTTAAAAAATTATTTCTTAAACAGTGATTGCTTAAATAAGAAAAAAGATACCTTATTTATAATACTTAATTACAATGTAACACAACAATGGTGTCTTAATAATAAAATACGTTCGTGTCATTGAGACACCTTATTGAGGCAACACGGGGTGCATATACGCTTCAACACGTTTGCACATTTAATCATCAATAAACATAAATTAACGCCAGCATGGGATATATCTCTGACTATTTATGTATTTTTTAAATAAATGTATAAGATAGTCTCAACTGATTTCATGTTAGATTCTTTAAACTAATTAAAACATTCGTCACCGTTTATTGGTTAGTTAAAGATAAAAATAAAGAATATAAAACAAAACATAGTGAAGGCTGCGTCATTACTAATGGATCTTTGGTTGTATCTTAACCTTGTGCTATATTATTCATGGGTACCTTTAAATGACTATCAAGGTAAATATTTTTGATGAATTTATTAATGAAACATTAACGATTATAATGTATGTTATCAGTAAGGATTCATAATATTTTCTGCAAAATAAACTTATAACAAGTGTTAACGTTAACAGACAACCAGATATAATATACAAACGTGTGGTTGCTGATACGTAGCAGATTTTAATCTAAAGAAAATGTTCATGTATTGTGTATAGTAATAATCATTCTCTAGAAAGATTCTTAAATCTAAATATTCTCGTGAAGGTCTTAAAATCCTTGATCTGATAATTTCAAGACCTCAAATAAACACAATGTTGACTTGTCAGACGTTGTTTATTTTGGGAATAAAAGACCGTGCAATCAGTTGAAATTCTAACATATTATTTTGTTTGTTTTGCTTTCTCTAAATGAAGATTAAAATAGTCATTACTAAATTTTGTGTTGCGGTTTTATGTATCCAAATTTAGTAAAAAAAATATGCATAAAAAAGAACGTACATATAAGAGAATCCGGATCAGATTAGTAAATGATAACATAATATCAGCATCAAATTAAAATATAACAATTGGAAACTGGCTTTGTAACCGGTTTCTAATCCTGCATGAGTGTAAAAGTCTAAGACGTCATCGGGGCTGTGATTTGTACTTCTAATAGAAATAATTTCTCCGCTAAGACGGCTCTTAGATTTTATTTATGATAGATAATCATAAGTCAAAAGAAGTAAAAATGAAATCATTGTAACTTATACTGAAATACTTTACAAAACTTTTGTTAATTGTCTTTATTAAAAACTAAGCTGAATGCATTATTGTGTAAATTTCAGTACAATATTCAATGATATTTCTAGTTATTTCTGGCTATTTCTATACCACATAGAAACATAAGTGCAGTCTATTATTTTATTCATAATGAAACGTATTGACAAAAAGGAAATATGATACACAAGTCATGGGGTAAATGTAAAGGGTTATGTCTTTAAATTCAGTACAATCTATTCATTCTTGTGTCGTCTCGATTATAATTACATGACATGCGTAAATGGCATGTTCTTTTTTTGTATGTATTAATTCTGTATATTAAAGCTTGTTTACAAAAAAATTTTAAAAAAAATTTTAGCCTTCCGATACGAGTTTTCATTATCAATTGAACAATGTTTGATTCCCAAACCATTAATAATTAGTGGACATATAATTCATATGACAAAAATGGAATACACAAATATTTAATCAAAACCAGTTTGTAATGCGACAGCAGTTCGTTGTTAGGGTATCTTTGATTGGTTACTTTGTTATTGCTTATACAAACACAAACATCTCATTAATTTTCAATGTTTATTATGTCTGTGAATGCTGCAGTGGTTTCGTTACTCGTTATTAAGACGTATACAAATCAAATAAAAGACAACGGGGTTGGGGGGCATTAAACGCATTATTGTGTACATGACGGGAAGAATACATTTATATATATTTGTATATCCTTTACTTTCATTTTGACAAGTGGGGCGATTTTGCTGAAGGTGGTGGTATTTTTGATGGGACAAATTGGACCAGTTCCCGCAGTATTTATCTTAACACTATACATAGAAAAATAATGTAAGATGATTTTCAAGCTTTAAAAAGATTAAAGGGCGATGAATGAGTCGTCTTGAGTTGTACTGGTAGGTGAATTTTTAATTTTTTCAATGTTGGGCTTTCTTTCATTCTTGTCCAGCCGATTCAAATTCATGTTAGTAGTATCTTTAGCACTATATAACAAAATCTGGTGATCCGTAAAAAGAACAAAGAATAAAGATAGGGATAATTGTTCAAGAATAATGAGAAGGTCTTTTCAACAATCATTAAGAAAACGTTACTCAACCAGAAGTGACGTTTAAAATTTTTCAACCTGAATTATCATGAACCTAAATATTTGGTTGCTAAGGACTTTGGTCAACAGAAAATATCTTTTTGAAAACCGGAAGTGAAGTTTTTTAAGCAGAAGTGAATGACTTTAGACAGAAAATGTCTGATGTGACTTTTTGCGAACCGGAAGTAACGTTTCACAACTTGAAGTTTTTTTTGACAGGAAATGTCCTGAATCCGAAACATATGGTTACTAGGCACTTTTGTCAACCGGAAGTGACTTTTTGAAAGCTGGAAGTTACTGAACCAAACTGGTAGTTGATGCCAATTTTCAAGGTCAAGTCTTTAGATGACAATTAGTGAAGACCCTAGTTTTTTTATTACTTACTGTTGATGAGTTTTGACAAGTAAATAATAATAATAGTTTATTTATTTAAGTGTCACATATTGATTGTACAATGTAAAAATTCTAACATATACATACAAATGAATAAAACAATCAATATCCAGCCATCAGTTTGACTTATGAGACACTATTACATTATGTTCAAATAATAAATAATAAAATTATACAAATATTTAAACCCTCTATTTTGAAAAATGCTTAAAAATATTTAAAAATATGGATTGATGCGAACAGAAAAAAAAATCCTTAAAAATAAAGACATGCTAAAAATTGTATGTAACAAGGTGTCTTTATATGAATATTAGTTTAAATAACATGCAAAATATAATCTTCTTAAAGTCCTTTAAAAATTAAACCGAAAATAATTTTCTTCGCATAAAAATCTATGCATAATCTTAAATAATACACCTTGGATATCTGAACAATTCATAATATTCAAAAATTTGTGATTATCGTCAAAATTGTCAATGTATAATGCACATTCGACAAACAAGTTATATCTGACAAGTAATGTTAGATATTCCAATATAAGGTACTAGTAGATGCTCTCCCTAATGTTTTGTGATATATGCAATAAAGTTGTTCATAAAGCCACCTTATATTTATCAACCATCAGTTTCTTTCATCTTTAATAGTTCCAGAGATTAGG
Organism: Limnoperna fortunei; assembly: GCA_944474755.1. Taxonomy (NCBI): domain Eukaryota; kingdom Metazoa; phylum Mollusca; class Bivalvia; order Mytilida; family Modiolidae; genus Limnoperna; species Limnoperna fortunei. Next base: position 2,104,556 of record OX104117.1, read on the forward strand.
TTTTCGGTGTTGGGGTGAAAAGAAATATCGGTAAAATTTCAGTGGCCAAAACTGATCGCGAAAGACCAAAATGATATGTCGCGTATTTTGTAAACTGTTTGATTTTGAAATTTGGCGGGAAAAAAGATGATCGAAGCAAAAACAATAAGTCCTTCCCTCTGGAAGTAGACAAGACCTTAGTTACAATTACTCTTACTACGTTAATTTTCAACAGGTAATTCAGTTTCCTGTAACCTACAACCCAATAAATAGATATAGCTGAAAATTGCTGAAGGCGGCTTCCACCCCCTTTTAAAAATTTTTGTTTTTGTGCATTGATACATGAAAAAACCAGCAAACATTTTTTTCCACTGTACTTGTTTTAAGGACCAGATGATGTTGATTTATTTAAAATTAAACAAATTGTTTGAATTACATCAAGTACAGTAAAAGATCCGATTATACTTTAAAGTACCTTTGATTACTTTTGAAATCCCCCCACCAAACATTTAATAAAATCTCTTAATGATAATATATCATTTTCAATACCAGATTAGGTAATGCATTAATATTATGTAAAAACAGAAACATCACATCAAATATACTGTATTGTAAACTTAAAGTTTGGAAATTTAAATAAATATAAAAAAATGTGATCAAATATCAACATCTAAAATTGCATACATTTGTTAATGTGTTTCTTTTGAAGATTAATTTTAGGTGCTTAAATTAATATTTGGTTCTCGGAACTACTATTCAGGATGTACATATTTAAAAAGTTTTCTCGTAAGTTATTTGTTCTCTTTAAAGCTTGAATTTCTAAACATTATTTACAATCATAATATATGTTCACTATGCCAAAAAATAGTTTGAAACGGTTAACCATATAATGTATAATAAGCAAAAACTACCCAAAGGCAAATTGTTTAGTAATCATTCTTTTGGACTCATTGAAAGGTTAATAAAGTATTCTCATTTCAAGGAAGTTTTGCTAACACAAGATTTATTGAAAAAAAAATCATTTTAATCTCTTGTTAATTAACGTTTACCCAAATAGGTGTGAAAATTCGATAGTTAGTAAACCATATTCCAGGACTTGCTGATAGCATGTGACATGAATGAGTAAAGAGTAACCCAAATATATAATAGCAATTCAACTACAAATTTACCATAGTTAATTTGTTTAGCAACCATTGTTCACAATGCAATATCCAAAACTTTTGTCTTATATAGTAGTTACACATTTAAGAACTCGAATGAACTTTTTGCGTGCAATATAGAAAACAATTGACATTTTTTTGCAAAGCATAGTTGTGGCCAAAACATACGCTATCGACTTAACGTGTTAAGTAAAAGAGTTATCACAATATGGTTTTAGATATATACATGTATGTAGTCAAAGTAGAATTTCCCTAATAATATCAATTAAAATGAAGTATTAATTTAAATTACAACAAATATATACAGAATTATTAACAAGCCTACTAGAAATATAATAAATTTCGCAATTTCTCCCATTGGAATATAACGTAAACTGCAGCAAACAATGTTCATAAATACAAATAAAATGTTATTAAAGATACCACAATTATAAAATAGTCTCAATTTGAATAAAGAATTATTCATGTGACAGTCGTAGGTACATTTAAGTATCTGTATCACCACATGCACGGGATATATCTCTTACAAAATAGTAACTTTCTGTCAAGTTGCTTTAACCAATTAAGACATCATAACTGTTGAATGGTTATCTAAATGTGCGAATGTAAATGCACTATTATATAAGATGGATGTACCTTTAAATGACTTTCAATGTAAATATTTTGATGACTTAGGTTTAGCCCCTCCATTATGTCCCTTTAAATATCACAGTGCATTATTTACACTATATCAAATTGTTGTACGATTCAGTAATTCGATATAGTGATTTTTTTTACTTTTAGGCCTCACATATCTCCCTTTCTATGATACACTACCTATGTATGCTATACATGTTTTGTTGCTCAAAATAGGTAATATCAATTTTATATGGTTTCACTGCCGTACTGCAGGTTCAGGGCTGTTCCTAAGTGGTAAAAGTCAGATGTATCTATACGATTTGACATTAAGAGTGGATCTTTTTGCCCTAGCCCCATATCTACCTTTTTATGGTATGCTGCATTAATTACACTATATACGTTTTATTGTGCCTTCTATTGGAATCATTATATGTATTATTTTTTTTTATTATTCTGTAAAAATAAAACGTCTCGACAAAACGAAAATATAATTCACAAACCATGCGTTGATGGCAAAAGGTTATGAGTTTAAATTCAATACAGTTCACAATATATTCATTTTTTGCATGTTAGTCATTTCGATTTAAATTACAACATATTTGATAATAAATGTTGAATTGTTTTTTTTACTATTCAATATTTAACCTATATCAATCTTGTTGTTTTCAAAATTTGTTTAAGACAAATTACTTGACATGCTTATGAGTTTCTATTACTCTATAATAAACAATCTTTGTTTAACAAACAACAACTACTATTCAGTGGACATATATGTGGAATGCACGCACAAATATAGCAAACAAACGTGTTTGTAATAGGAGCCGAGCAGTTGTTTATAGGTCAGAATTGTGCATTTGTATTGTTAAGACACGCAAAGACAATAAGTTACTGACTATATTTGAGGAAGGGGTTAGGATGCAGTTGAAACTTGGTTGAATATTACTCTGCCAAATACTTTAGTTATATATTTAGCGACTTGCTTTAATGGGGTTTATGACTTTTATACGTTTTTTCCTTTGAAAGCCCACATTTACTATATCTTCATTTTTATAATCATGGCGGAACGTACTAACCAATTATAACTGAAAGAAGTGTGATATTTTTACCTTTTGTAGACGGCGATACAATAAATCAGTGAATAATTTTAGCCTGTCATTCATTTATAAACTAATTAATGTCAAACTAGTTGTAAGCACTATACCGTAACGATCAGCCGGGTAATGTTTGTAATCGCATATTATTTAATCATGCGCAACAACTTTAAGTATAGCAAATGGAAAAACGTACTAGGATTCAAAGATTTGTCAGTAGTAAATAACAAATGTTATCATATATTTCGTAAAGGTTTTCAAAGTTTTGGTTTTGCGATATGAACCAAATGTGTCTAGTGTTTAGTAGTTGTGTTGTGTTTGTTTGTTTGTTGGTTTGTTTGTTTGTTTGTTTGTTGGTTTGTTTGTTTGTTTGTTTGTTTTTTCATGTTTGTTTCTATTTGATTCGAATTGTAACGTCTTTTCGTAACAGTGCTAATTTTGAATAGTACGTGTAGATTTGGCGACAATTAAAACCAATAAACTGTTATGTCTTGATAACATTTCTATTTCTCGTGTGAGATCACACAGTCTTTCCCAAGTTCCCCGAAATCCCATAGTTAGGTTTTTTTTGTTTTTTGTTTGTTACTATTTAATTTGAATTGTAAAGCCTTTTGGTAACAGTTTTAGAAACTTTTATTTCTTTCCCAAAAACGCATGTAAGAACATATTAACCGTATAAGTTATTGAAAGTTTTGACGAAAAAGCAGCTGATGCAAGGATATAAAAGACTTAGTTAAACATGTTAAAGTCCTAGCTTTTATGTCGTGGCACAGAGACCTCGCTATAATATATTTCAATATTTGTGTCTATGTATTTTGCAGCAATTTGAATTCTTTCATATGTAATATTCATATTAGTCATACCTGTATCTGTGCAATACAATACTTATTTTATGATATGATGTGAACAATATGTTCGTGATACTCAAGTCATTGACGTTGATATATAATATGATACTCCACCTTATATATCAACGTCAATGACTTGAGTATCACGAACATATTGTTCACATCATAGCATAAAAACATTGTGTACCACTATTTTAATGCACAGAGTCATCATGTTTTATTGTATTGTATCAGAAAATGCAAGAGTGTTTCATACATCATAAGCACATTTGACGATTATATGCCTTATATTAAAACGGAATTTTACGTACTTGAAAGATCATTATGAGCTGGTCCTCACGTTTGTGGTGATCTCTGTTCGTATATGTTATGGCCACTATCGCAAATCGGTTGACTGGTGGTGAATATTCATAAATAATTTAACTTTATATGTATGTCTTTCCTGACCTTAAAGATTATTTGAATTTGAGTATCATGACGCATGTTATATGTGAATCATGATATGGTCACCAGTGCGGAACACCTTTTACATCCTTTGGTTTGGTTGGTTTATGTTACTTAATTGTTTGTTGTCTTTGCTGCTATATGATTGTTTATTGTGTTTGTCTGAAAAATATCAGCAAATAAGCTTTGCAGCTAATCATTGCCCTCTGGCAAAAAGTACAACGTTTACAACCTATGTCATATTGATATACATGAAATACATATACACATCTTTTTTATAGAATACAATGGACCAATGGCCTTTCTATGTTATTTTCCATATGGGGTACCCCTTTTCGATTATTATTTCGATGAAAAACAAAGTTAATTTAATGTTAAATTAAGAGAGATTATTTATGTTAAAGAATATGGGGTTTATTTAATGTTATTAAAAATATAGGTTCGCATTGCTTTTCTGGCTGAAAAATGAAGGTCAAAAAGGGGGAGTCTCATTTTTTTCAAATTTCCTCGAGGTGCCCCTACGTATTCGAAATTTGATTTCTTCCTCCTAAATGTGAATAAAACTCCTTTTTTGTGTATTTTCATACCAAAGATTGCATTTCTTTCGAAATTTATTTACTTTAACAATCATTATTGACCAATCGCGTTTAACCTGACAGTTTTTTCACGCTTTACTTTGTGCTCATAAAATGGCCGCGCCCATACCGTTATGCAATAGTACATTGATACCTATAGAGATATTAAATGGATGCAGAATTAAGCAAATTGCATACCTTTAGTACTGTTGATTCAATTACAAAACTTGTATGTAGTTGGGCATATACATCGATGTTCCTTTATGCTTTAAGTGCCGTTTTGTAAAGGCCGCCCCTGGAAAAAAAGTCGCGTTTTTGCAAGTAGTTGTTTTCTCCTCAGTTTGAGCTGCGCTTCAAAATTGATGTTTTTTATCTTTCCTGTTGGTGTTTTTCACATAGCATGTGTAGATGCCTATGTTCGACGCCTGTTCTATCTTAACTTTTCATTCAGGGTCCACAATTGAACGAACGAAATGCGGTCTAAATGATCTTCCGAAAATTAACGGTTTTAGAAACAGACTATAACTTGTTCAAAACTGACCTAAATTCATAGTACAACATTATGGTTGAATGCTGGACCTTACTTCGGTGATTTGTAAACAGCGTTTCGAAATCGTTTAACATTTGTGGAATTATCGCCCAGTATTATAACAGAAGCAGAAAGGCAGATTAGAGCCGAAAAAACGTAAAGATCATAGTTCTTTTATAATTGTCAAAAGTTCGACTTGAATCACTGAATTAGACTAAATTTGCTGTTTTATGCGTCCTGTAACATACAAACTCCAAATGTAGTGTACACATTGACCACGAGCCTTTCAGTCATTGTTTTATCATTCCCACCCCTAACGTTGCATTGAAAATAGCATGTTTCATGAAATAGACTATAGCTAATAAAAACGTGAATATAAACAAAGAATTTTGTAATAATTTATGATTTTATGCTGAATTTATGCGCGTAAAGTAAAATTTGCCGAATTCAAATGCCAAAAGAAACATGTATAGAATACAATGGACCAATGGCCTTTCTATGTTATTTTCCATATGGGGTACCCCTTTTCGATTATTATTTCGATGAAAAACAAAGTTAATTTAATGTTAAATTAAGAGAGATTATTTATGTTAAAGAATATGGGGTTTATTTAATGTTATTAAAAATATAGGTTCGCATTGCTTTTCTGGCTGAAAAATGAAGGTCAAAAAGGGGGAGTCTCATTTTTTTCAAATTTCCTCGAGGTGCCCCTACGTATTCGAAATTTGATTTCTTCCTCCTAAATGTGAATAAAACTCCTTTTTTGTGTATTTTCATACCAAAGATTGCATTTCTTTCCAAAATATATTTACTTTAACAATCATTATTGACCAATCGCGTTTAACCTGACAGTTTTTTCACGCTTTACTTTGTGCTCATAAAATGGCCGCGCCCATACCGTTATGCAATAGTACATTGATACCTATATTGTTTACTTCTGTTAACGTCGCCATTATAAATTAGATAATGTTTACAACACTGCAAAAAATGATACAATCGTTATAAAATCTGATTATGGTTTAAATTAACAAATTATAAAATATGACACGCTAGTGTATTTTTTTTATCGATTTGAATATCATATACATGACAAGTGTTATTTGTCTCTTTAGTAATATAACGAATTCAAAAGTATGAATTTTTTATTTGTTCACGTGATACAAGCTATCTATTTGTATCAGTCGAATTCCCCCATTGTAATTCTACAAAGGTAAACTACAAGCATTTGCAAATCATGGAGGAATTAGTTAAGTTGTGCCAAAACAGAATTTTAATTTTAAATCTGATTAACCTAATATTTGTTAACTTATAGATTTTGATATGTATTACATTTAAGCAACTGTTGCCAATATATATTAAGACATTTGCTAACGTTCGCGATGCCAGCACATCAGTATATCATTTTAATTTATATTTAACTATTGGCAGCAAATCTTACCGTACTGCATTTATTGGTTGCAAACACTATACAGTTATGAAAGGTAAATGTAAGGTATATTAAATAAAGGTATTAACATTCAATTTTTGATTTAACCTAATTAGTAAAGGTGTTATTTAGACAAAAAGCAAAATTAGTGTAACAGACCACAATTTTCCCGTAGTATTTATAATAGAGCTGGGGTAGTGGTGGCCGATCGGTTAAGGTAGTTTGACCACGTGGTCTGTCAACGCTAAGGTTGAGGGTTTGTTTCTCGCTGCATGCTGTGTGTACTTGAATCCAATCTTAACTGACAATTATTGCCGATTTTTCTTAATTACTGAGGCAACGATGCTCCCAAGAGATAGATTACATGTATAGAACCTGTGACGTCACCAATAAGTATCTTTTGACAATAGTCAAACTCAGCAAGTTTTGAATATATTATATACATGACAAAGTATCTAAAATATCTTTTTCCAGCACAATCTTGATCTATAAAACGTTTGGAGATTTACCAGCTCTAGTTTGAACTGAAAATGATAAATTTATAGGACAAAGATATACACAATGTGACAACATAATCAAAGTTAAAGTAAGTATTTAAAAACAAATATAAACGGTTTATTAAAATAATATATCGTGTTGATCAACTTCACACTTTTAAAGAAATAGTATGAGTTGATGTATGTTATGATTGTCATTTTACAAAATAAAAAGCACTTGTCTTCCACCACATGGTAAATTATGATATGTAATTACTGTACTTGATACGCTAATAGTACGAATTTACGCAACATATTATTATCTAGTTTTGGTACAAATACTTTTATAAGTGGATTTAAATCTATATTGAAAAGCTACAGAGCTCAAACAGACTCATTTACTATTTTCATCAAAACTTATTTCACACAGAATACGAGTGTATACAGGAATGAACTTTTTTTTTAAATTCCTTATATCGCTATATGACAAAAAGAAGTTTTGTTAGTTTTTTTTGTTCTGCAATAGTCTACCCGTGTTTACGGTAGATTAATACACTTAAGGTTTTAATCCACTTTTCAAAAACAGTATTTTATGACTTTGTATTTTTCCTTTATATTACTTGCTTTTTGAATGGAAGATTTTTTTGTATATTGGACTAACAGCCTTAAAGCCAGGCAGGCATCTGAGCAAGTTAAGACCTAGAAGACAAGAGGCAACATGATGGCTGAATTGAAGGAAAAAGGTAATATATTGCATTCAGTTTCTAATATCGCTGTCATGAATGAACTAACGTCCAACAAACAGCATTTCAGCTATTTTAAGGAAAAGATCAAGTGAACAAACACTAACTCAATTTCGGAAACGCTTTGAACACAGAAGATACAATGTTGACTTCAATGTATAGATTGTTGTTATTGTTAAACCTTTTAGCTTTTTGTAGCGGCTACAAATAGCCTACCCCTTTTCGAAAGCTACAAATAAATCTTTACTTTACAAGAAGCGTTCCGCTTTCCAAGCGTATTACTTAATATGATACTTGATCCCGCTTTCTTTGATTACAACCAGACAAATACGCACTTATCTGAAACCCGTCAACACTTGTCAGTACTCTCCCAGTAAAGTTCCAGCTGCTATATATTATTTATGGTAGCTGGAACTTCACTGGGAGAATATATTATATATCATGAGAAAGTTCGAGATAAGAACTTTTTTTATAAAATACAACCGTATTAAGAAATAAAAAGTTATGTTCTCAACTATCATAAAGTTCAAGATCATTATCAAAAACCTAAATAAGTTATCACGGGAGCAATATTTTCTCAGTTTATGATGCATTGTCATGTTGGCGATACTTAGTAAGAGCGCTGGTTGGTAGCTTCCTTGAAACCTATTATATTATATTATGAACTACCTGTATTGTGTATTACACGATACTAGTGGACTTACATTATTCCGAAAAGTATTATATCAAAAGGTTTACATTATTCCGAAAAGTATTTATCAAAAGGTTTACAGATCAACACTTACCTCAAACATCAGGCATTGACTCAAATAACTTTTATCTGAAATGGGATCACGCTCTTCTTACTGTTCAAAACGCTTGCTGACCCTTATAAAAATTCACTGCGAACAACATCTGCGGAAATTATCGTCTATGAATTACAGATAAAAGAATACGAAAACATCCTAAAGTGTCTCAACGACATCACCACTATCCAACTTGTACTCTCTCTAAACGTCAACGGCAAAACTTTATTCGCGACGGTATACTAAACCAACATAATACAACATTACTTACAGATCAAGAGACGAAATATAAGCTTTAAACGCAAATCCTATTCACCCAACAGCGGATTCAGCAGTAACACATTTTTCCTATCAAAACGTTTGAATTTCTGCCCAGTTTCTTCTCCTGTAAACGACACAAAACTATCTCAGGAATCGGATAGTTTTGCCATGCGCCTGAGATTTAAGAACATTTTGCTTCCAAGAAAGAAGAGGAAGTGAGCTCCGATAGTGATAGTGAAAGAGATACCAAATACAGATTTATTGTAAATGGATCCCAAAACAAGTAAAATCACCACTTTGAGAGTCATTTACAGAAAATGTTATATCAGAAATAATAAGCACAGTCAAATCTTACACTTTGACAATCTCTCTTATGACGAACAAACTCCCTACGAAACGTAAGATCAAATATAAAAATAGTGATAAAACCAGCAGATAAGGGTATTACGGTTGGGGTTATACATAAATCTACCTGCATTCAGGAGGCTGAACGTCAACTGAATGATGACCGGGTTCTTTTATGAAATTAGAAGAGGACACCACCAAGAAATTTACTGATGATATTACTAAGGAATTAATCAAAATAAACAATCTACGCTATACTGATAATTAAACTCTGGAAAACCTTACACCAGACCGTCTAAATGCCGGCCGAACAACAAGAGCCAAAAGCCAAGGGACCGTTACAAATCCGGATATAGACAAACACAACACAAACACCAAAAATGTAAAACACAGAAAGAAAGTAACCAATAGAAACCATGGGTGCACTCATATTGCTCCGGACATTCGTCATGCAGATGCATAGAAGCACGAAGAGAAGTCTTGGAAGCTCGTTCGTCAAATATCCTGCCGCTGAATGTTTAGTCACAATGCCCACTTTGGTGATAAAAAGAACATCTTAACTTTTATTGGATACCATTTTTGCAAATAAATGGAACAGCGTTTGGAACTAAAATGTTCCATCAGATGTCAACATAATTATGTGTAAAAATCTTCCATCGTCTATCGAAAAACACTGTTTTGGTTCAGATTTATTAACTATGTTGATATAAAGTGGACACATACTGTTGAGGGATTACATAACTTTATTTCACGCGCCAGAAAAATCCATCCATCTATCAATTTACATATGAAATTTCTAAATCTATATCTTTCCTCGATACTTTCAGCTCTGTATCGTAAATAACGAAATGTCCACTAACCCCGCTTCCAAACCAGGACACCAACCAATCATTTTATTTAGTATTTGTCATCCTCTTCATGTGACAAACAGCATTTTATATAGTCAAGCTTTTAGACAAATCTGTTCCACCGATGATTGGTTTTGAAGGAGAATAGGGAACTTAAAAGGTCACCTTAGAAGAACGGAAACAAATAATAACAACATACATCAAGAAGAATTTCTAAGTAGTACCCTTCTGCAATATAAAGTAAAAAAGAAATTCAATAGAATTGCTTGCGTACTAACTACCACCCTTCTTTAGAGCAAAAAATACGATTAGCACCATTCGTTAGCATTGAAAGTGTATTGAAAAATCCATGCTGTCCCAGATCTTTCCAGAACCCCAATTGTTGCTTTTTAACAACCCAAAGGTCTCTGTAACTTATTGGTACGGGCAGAAATCCCAAGCCCAACATTTCCGTTTGCAAAAGTCAGTCTTTTGGTGACAAACGCTGCAAATGTCGCAAGCACATATGCAACCCAGTCTACATTCAACAGCAAAGTCACGAAAAAAAATATTTACTACAGTTTATTGAGTATTGTTGTTTACATGTTTGAGTACCCCGCCTGTGGCCTACATCTTGTTTGCCATCTTAATCACTTATTACTAACTCTGAAGCTAGATATTGTTGATAGATTTGTCAATCAAAGTATTTCACAGAAGCTGTTAAAAGTTGGTGTCGACTCTCATAAACATGGCAACTTCTTGCATTAGTCGCTTACAATATTAGGCTTCTAAATAAATATCTGAAATCAAACATAACATTACTACAGGAGGATTGTAATCGTGATGTATGGCAGGACATTTTAAATGTTGTAAGTCCTGAACATTTATATCATTTACAATGATTTTCCTTTTTTACATGTAGACGTAGGAAATATAACCATGTTTGGTTTCTAGTAACAGGTAATTTTAACAATATGTGTAACCAATTAATCAACAGTTAATTTTTATATAGGAAACACTAATCATGGCCTCCGTGGACTCCGTGAGAGAATAACACAGGATATACAGAATATAGACTTGACTAGAAGTGTATTGGATCATTTAATATCTTTATGTGTAATGACAATAGAGGATAGGCATGAAGTATATAAAGAATCAACTACTTCTGGTCGCAACAGGATCATTCTTGACATTTTGATCGAACGACCCTATGCAACAGGTCATATGTTCGCAGAAGCACTACAAATGGGCGATCAAAACTGCAGTGAACTGATAGAATATTTGGATTTGACGACAGAAATAACAGATGAGTGTGACTGGTTCTCGAAAGTATCAGTGGCTGACTACAGTGAGTAGTATACGTAAATAATTCTGTAAATCAACAATACAAATGGTCCGAATTCTTTTTTTTTTATAAACTATATCAAATACTTATTTGTAGGGTAAGTAGTGGAGAGAAAGATTGCAGTCTTGAACAACTGTTTCGCTCTTTATCCTAAAGCTATTGCAAATAAAATACCGCCATGGTTATAAAATTTACGTGTTTGTCTAATCAAGACTCATCAGTGGCGCTCAAACTGAAATTATATTTCATTATAAGTTTGTTGTGTGGCATTTCAGTTGTTAAACAATAAATATCTGTTGGCAATTACTAAAATTGTATATCTGTCATGAAACAGGTTAAAATTGAGATATACATTTCCTTTAATAAAAATCAATGTTACTCGGTACCTAAAATTAGTGGATACCAGAAAAATATGTCGAAACGAAAGTCATTGATAAAATGCTTTAATCTGTCAAAAGTCCTTGCATTCCTTGTGTTGCTAAAACAATCCGTGATGGGAATTTATATAAATCCAGTAAGGGAATGATCCAGAATAGTAGACTCTAGCTTTATTTACCGACAAACTAAATCACTAAATGAGTTGTGGACATTTTATATTAGTCAACAGAATTGTTATAACGGCAAGGCAGGCGACTTTGCATTTTACATTATACAAATATCGTAAAATGTAAATGCCCTTAAAAAATTAACGTGAATTTAGAAATGTTCACATCACCCTTTGACGACGTCTTCCTAAGGGAGTGTTTAAATACATTAATGAAATGTCTTTTTGTTAATAATAATGCAAGTAACAAAATACCACCATAGAAAATGACACAACAAAGAGAGCAATAAGTTAAGTGACAAATAGAAATCCGGATAAAGCTATAAAAAAAGAAAAATAATTTTGAGTAAAGCCAATCCAAAAACAATTGCACTCAGGTGATTCGGATAAGTTATCAGTGCCTATGTTTAGGAACAAGTCATACCCAGGACGAAAAGGACTACTGATGACTTAGCGAAATGTGTGATTGTATTTAAAAGATTTTGTTATAACACCAAGTCAAAATGCCGACGATAGAACTTCTGAAGAAGATACATCACCTTAGGCAAAACAAGCCGCGGTCGGTTTTTACCATAATTTGTCAACATCGTAGATAAATATGATTGTTTCTGGAAAGTTAGGAAATACCTTATGTTTAGCTGCTATTAGTTTTTTCTTAATGTAAACAATTCCCGTTATCTCAGGTCATTACAGATTACAATTTATGGTCGAGTCGGGTTATTTATGTTATTTACAAATAATATTTTTCAGACATTGATGACCATACAGTGAAGCTGCATAAAAACTACAAGAAAATTGTTGACCAGCTTGGTGCCATTGAAAGCGTTTGTGATTTACTGGTGTCTGAATATGTATTAAATTCAGATGATGTGGAAGAAATAAATGCAGAAAAAAATAACTCCGACAAAAACCGTTGTCTTCTTTCAAAGGTAATTCGTAGTTCTCCATCAGCCTATACCAGTTTTGTCCGGACTTTGAGAGAGGATCCTACTTTTAGTGAACTTGCTGCCGACATTGAACACACCACAGTTACTGAACATGACGTAAAGCTATTGAAAACAGGTAATTATATTTATGGTGATTTATAGTTAAAATAATATTCTATACTAGGTGAAATAAAATTCTATACCATAAGGGTAAATATTCTCAGTCATACCACAACACACATGACGAAAAAGTGATTGAAAACAAATTTGTCAAAAGTTACAAACGATAAAAGAATAGAAGATACCGATAAGTATTCATAGAGAAGAAGTCAAGGACAGACAAAACCATGTTCAAACAAAAGAAGAGAAAACAACAAAACAATCACACAACACAAAATACAAAAACTCTGATTGACACGAACACCACTTAAAACAGTGTACGAGTACAGGTGCTACTAAATGGTAAGCACATCCTGCTCTGCACATGGCACCAGTCGTGTCAATCAGGTAAAAATAAATGAAAAATAATACTTTAAGTTCACGTGTTTATAAGTTAACGAATGCACTAAGTGGGCTCACTTGTAACGTATTGGTTAATCCTTGGTACTTTTAGCTACTAGAACTATGTCAAAGCAAATAAACATTGGTGGGTTATAATTTAATGATGTACCATCCACCTGAAGCTTTTTGCCCTACCCAGTTATTAGGGCCCGCTACTTAGTGGTTACTATCGGCGTTAATGTATAACTAAAACTAAAACAGATTTCATTATAAAACTTAAAAGTAAAACAAAAAAACGACAATCCTCATACCTTATCACTATGTCACTACCCAGTCAACATAGAAAAAATGAAAAACACAAAATTAAAAGTTTACAGTAAAGAAAATGTTTATGACATCCCAATTCATTCCCCTTTCATACTTTCCACGCTCTTCCAAAATTAACTTAAAGTTAATAGACGATTGTAATGCAAACAGTGTATCTTGTCCGAACTCCTTATTTCAATAAATAATCAAATTGACTGTTTTTATTGTTTATGCTAATGGTATCAAGACTCACAGTTTTGTTAAAACTTCATTACCCTTTTTACGAATGTCGAATTTCATGCTTGATTTATTTTATGTCAAATCTTTAATTCATATATGACAGCTTCATTCTATTAGCAAATCCGTTTTACTATTGTAACAGTTTTATCAATGGATTTCCTTTTATATCGGCCCTCCTATAAAAGGCAAAGTGGGCAACACTTTATATCAAACAAAAAACACTTCTGGCTAGACATAATCAGTCAAACAAGTTGTCTTCTTGACTTACCTCTTTAAGAAGCAAACAATATACTAGTTATTAACCCATATTTACTACAATATAATACGACACAAAGAAAGATAACTCTAATTCATCTTAGATACTTTACATCAGTCTTAAAACATTTGCGGGAATATATTACAGGACATTTTCAAACAAAAGAAAGACAAGAGCACAGAAATATTAAAGAAAAGAAAGTAAAAGGTGGGTAACAACCATCGCCTTACTTGTAATAACATAAATATGTGCTAGTGCAATGTAAAAATTTAAGTAAAGATTTGTAGTTAATGAAACAGCCGATAAATATGACAGCTGAAACTGTAGGCGTTACAGGGCAAAGACTAGTTAATGTTAATACAATATGCATGTAAATGTATCCTCATAATTTTAGGACCAGTAGCTCAAGTTTAACTATAAAATAGGATAAAAATGAATAATTATTTTTCCGTCCTTTTTATTATTAATATAGAATTCTTGTAACACACCAAAATATATTTTGATCGTAACGTTGTATCCATTCAGATTTTAGACATGCTCACACAGTGTAAAACTCCCTGAGGACAAAGTTAACGATTCGTATTGTTTATATTAAGTTTTATATTTCAGAAATGGATGACAGATTAAAAACAATGGAACTTGAAATGGCCGAAACAATACCAAAAAATAGAAGAGGTACGTTATAATTGAAAATACTTTTAATATGCTAATATGTACTAATTATATGTATTTTATAGTATCACCACAGACCAGTATCTTTATTTTCTGGTTATAATTTTTTAATGCTTTATTAAGACGGTTATGAAAAACTATATTCCTTGACGAACTTTTTTTCAGTAATAAAGTAAAAGCTTTTGCGAATGCAAACAGTAGCGACACTCTGCATTTACTAATAGGGGTGATATGACGACAATGTATTATCAAAATATATAGGTACTCTAAAATTTCTTAGAAAGTTGCTATTTTTAGTAAAAGTGTGTTTTTAACTACAGAGTTACAGTAAGTATTTAATTCAAACAGCTTCTACTCAATTTGAATGATTTGTCCTAGAATTTTAGCTGGCACAGCAACAGTTGGTTTAGTTAGATTGGAGGAGGGTGGATTTTTTAACAATAGACGCGTGTTATGCATGCGATTATTAACAATGGACAATATTGTGTTAACAGTCCAGTAATTTAGCTATATTTGGGATAACATTTTGACTGTTAAATAAAAAGCATGAAGTTTGGTTAGTGACAGAATATTTAACCTTTTGTTGCGGCTACAATATTCCTACAATGCTTTAAAAGTTGAAAAAAAAAGATTTTTATCGTTCAAGATGCGTGGCTTTCTCCAAAAAAGTTAATTACAATTTGTCAGGCATCTAGCTATGACGTAATATGCATACATGCTTGAACTATTGCTATGGATGAACCAAGTACAAGCAGGATAATTCTCACTGCAGTCGTTTCGGCAATCAAATCATTACCCATAGGAATATTTACCCTTTGATGTGGCTACAATATTCCTACAAAGTTACAATGGTCTTTAGCGGCCAAGAAGCTTGGCATTCTCAATACATGCTACTTACTATTACTATTGGCATTTTAACCTGACCCAACGAAAGAGCCTCCCTTAGTAGCAAACTTGGGAGCAACTCCGTTGGTTGAGCACTGGCTTCTCTTCCTAGCACCTATCGATTAACTAAACTAAATTTTGATTGGAAATATGGGATATATTTACCGTTTTGAAAGTTATTGAGTATTTCGTAGTTTTGAACGTGCATCAATCAAGATAATTTATATACATTTACCTATTTTAAATTGTTTCGAATATTTCCTAAAATCTGTCAGCTGGGACAATACAGGGACTTATGCAGTGCTCAATCAGCAGAGCTGCCTAACGCGTGTCTAGGCAGTGGATGGGGGAAGCCATCATTCTTGAAGGTTAAAAAAAGGAAAGCTCATCGAACGATAAAGACCCCTTTAGTATATTTCGGAATGAAGTTAACACATCGGTGGTGCTAAAACGACTACATTTGCAGCACCTACTCAAAGCTACCCATAATTTTACAGTGACCGCCTAAATAGTGTTACCATTTCCTATCCCTTTTCCGTTGATTTTGTTGTTTGTTAACTTGTTATCGTCCTGAAGATATTGATCATTGGACGTTAAACAATCAATCAATTAATCAATTTAAACCGGTCGTTTATTTTTGAACTAATACATTTTCAAGTTTGCAAGCTGTCTTCTTGTATACGTTAAACTATATACAAATAGTTTTGCTCCAGAACAAATTTCTCAGGACTAATACGAGATATAATACATGCCATTTTTGAACGATAAAATTTCGATCACACCACTATGCAACTTAAAGTAATTGAGCATAATATGAATACTAAGTTATATTTTCTGTAAATCATCTGTATTTTACTGTTTCGAATCCATCTATCTCGTGTCAGTTGGAACATAAATTTCGTCAATCTTAACCTGGTCAGTTGTGTGATGAAATTAGAACTGCTGATACAAATACGAAATAATCACATATGTGAGAAATTCGATACTGTAAAAATAATGCTGTTTACGAGTTTCCCTGGCCGTTGGTGAATTACAACGGAAATACGTAAAATTTGATCACACAAATATTAAACTTTAGAATTTAAAAAATAAAAGATGTTGAATATGTCGTAATAATTTTGAAAGTGTATTAAGTTATATAACGTATTAAATAGGTAACTGATACACATTCCTTGACATTATTATTTCTTTTGTAACATTGGCCCATTTCCAATTCTAATTAAAGTTCTATCTTAATTGCATGTGACTTAGGAAAAAGGTGATGGTCATTACCAACAGAAATAATGACAAAGTTGAATTCTATGAAAACCGCAGATATTTAGTTTAGTCTTAGCATACAAGCCATAAAATCACCTTTCTCGGCGACTTTAAGGTCAAAAGTAGGCGCTTTAGTGACAGGTAACAATGGGTGATAGGCTAAAATGGTCCAGAAAAGATTAATAGCAATTGACGTAATCTGCTGCCAAAAAGCGCTTAGCACGAATTTACTATCATCAAGAGTTTCTTAGTCCTAAACTGGAAGTAAAAGACACTACATATGCAACAAGGTCCTGCCAATGGTATGTTTTGGATATCCGTGACGTCGAAATCTCCAGACTCATACGAAGAGCAGAGTGTTATTCCATGCACCAAATTTTTCCGACTATACCGAGTCTTTATAATGCACCAGCAACATACAAAAAATCAATTGTGCTTTAGCCTTGGACGTCTTGAGTGCTAAGATGTCATGAAACATTTTCAGTGGATCAGGAGCCGATTTAACAAAATGTGTAAGTGTAAAATCTGTAGAAAGTGCTGACGTCATAATTAATATCCCTTTGAACTTCCAACAATGACGATAGATTTACTTACGACTTTTTGTAAAATCGACCCCTGCACTATACGTTCTGCTAATGGAACAATGACTTAATTTCCACCGAATGGGCGGACCTAAATAGACACTACACCAGGATCAGTGTGATAGGAAAAAGATTGCAGAGAAGAGCATTGCTATCATAGTATGTCTAAATAATGTCTGCAAAGAAAGCTTAACAATATCTCAGAAAAATCCGGCGACAAATACAAAAAACTTAACAAACGATACATGCGGATAGCATTTACAAAGCTAGCTATAATCCCTAGGCCACTCTTGGGCTCTTGTGATAACAAAATCAGCAATCTACCACAATTAATGTATACATATCAGTTGTCCTCAAAAGTTCCATATATTGCTGTGTAAAATTGGACACTGTACAGGAAACAGATAAATCAGCTTTAGCCCTTTCACATAAAATCAAGTGATAAATCTAAATTCCAACACAGACACGTAAACGAGATCTGCGAAGCCTCCGAATAATTGTTCTGTCACTGATTGGACCACCAGAAGGCCACATTAATCGTAACTGGCCTGCTGTTGAAAAGGGGTGCAATCTTGCTTGACGAGCAAGGAAGCGGTCCTCTCTAGGGGTTGTTTTACGGGGTCTTTCAGATCTTGGGCGGTCCTCGATTGGCCCTGTCTGTCTATGCCTCGCAACAAGTCTGCTAATAACAGAGTTGCTCACCCTAACATTGGCTGCTATTTGGCGGTTAATCATTCCAGTATTTTTCATTCCAATTGCTTGCCAGCGTTCGGCGATACTTAATTTTTGTCTTACCATGTTGAAAAGTCTTTAAAAGATTATAACTAACCAGAATATCCAAGTGCAATCGAACAAGGCTATTTGATTCAAAGTCAGTCTGTTATTTGAAGCAAGATCAGTTTTTGAAACCGGTTTTTACACTTTAAAACTCTAATTATTGACATCTTACCTGTATGTTTTATAAATGTATTGTTTGAAAGCATTGCATAAATGCATCAGATGCTGAATGAATCGTTTTGTAATAAAATTATTTCAGAAAAAATTTAGGTGATGCTTAAATTTTGGCGGACTGTATATATTGCTAACAATACCAATGGTAACCTTTGACCTTGACGTTTAATCTTTGACATTTAAAAAAGTAATATATGTTACTGAGGCTCAATGGTGGTTGTCTAAGTCTCTTGTGTTAACGGTTTCGCGTTGCGACACTTGGGACAAAACGCGTAAACAGAAAGTCGATTTGAAAAAACTGAGTGTTATTAATGACCGACATTTTATGCACTTTAGATTTTGAAATTGAATCGGTTACGGTTTCTGAGTTTAACTGCAAACAGGGGTTTACTGTGTTGGTGTAGTTAACTTAAAATACTAGTAGATCGATTTTACAGGGCGAACCAAGTCATCTCCGGATATGCTCGATTAATGGTATCAAGTATGGAAATGATTTGTCCCGACACTTTTTGGCAAAAATCCGCGGAAGATGAAGAAATAAAATAATAATAATAATACATACAAGAAATGTTTACCATTAAATTGGAAACGTATTAATCGTTTTTAAAATCTTCAATGAAATAAATATACATGTAATAATTATATAACGGGAATTGACACCATACTGGACAGCACTACCACCAGTGGTATTGCCTTCAACATTGATAATGCCCACGTCATTAGCCCGGGCATTATCAATGTTTCGGGCAATACCACTATGTTCATGACAATATCCTTTATATAAATACAGTTATTAAACGGCAAAAAGGGATATATTGCAATTTTATTTGTGTTGAAACACCGACTATTTCCTTACGCTACAGCAGTTGGAAAAAGAACTGTGTTGAAATACAAATAAAGTCACTCTATCCAAGGGTGCTGTTTAATTAAGAAAAAAATCACGGATGATGTGGTTTATCATTGCTTTACAACGGGATGGCCATTTATGGCGCATTATTTTATCCCGAGCGACGGCAATTCTTTTATATTCATACGGTTTGATAAAATGAACCCCTGATACATACGACATTTGAATACATAATGCATCTCATCCTCGATGTCATGTATGACTACTTAGCCTTACGTTTAAACATATTTTATTCAAGAAAATGAATTGGATTAGATAGCAGCTATAGCCTCTCCATACATACAGATGTAAAACATGCTGGATATCCATTACAAACATATACGAATTTGAGAACAAATTCAAAGATAGATAACTCTAGTTTATAAATATAAGGTTTAAAAATCATTGCTATTATAACATTAATAAAGCAAAAGAGAAAAAGATATTTGAATTTTAAATTTGAAAGTGGTTTTATGCACAAAAAATTTTCTTGGAATTAAAAAGTAGTCACATTATTTCCTTAAGATTAGTGCTATTAGTTAGCCTTATTAGTCATATTTTTTACTTAGCCTTAGATTGGCCATAGATTTTTACCTAGCCTTAGATTGGCCATAGATTTTCATAAACATCCGGTATTGGATTGTTGACACAAATTATTTTCCTTATATTGGTAATCAGAACATCTGCTTGTGGTACACAGCAGACTATCCAATTCTTGTTTTCACAATTATACACCTTAAATTCTTAATAAAATGCAACCAATTTGTCTTATTATTTGGACATCCCAGTTACTGAGTAATTAATCATAAAAAAATATATAGCAGTTCTTTAAAATACAATTTGTAGTATGCAATATTTTAAACCAATTCTTAAAAATTATAATCTGCCTAGTTCATAATAAATAAATTTTGCGAGAATACTGACTTTTGATTGGCTGGAAAATATTTTCTATCAGAGGATGGAAAACAAATGTGATCGTCATGGAGACACGTGCCATTTGACGTCATATAATACTTCACAGGAAACTAACAGTTTTTGTGTTGATCTCTTTTTTCAAAAATGTCCAGTTACAAAAATAAAATTGTTGAGTTTATTCTATTGTTTGAATTTATTTATAAGTATTAACTACGCGGATTATATTAAATGTGCACAACGGAAATTTTGTTATCCCTCGATGGAGAAAATATTTTTTGTAGTTAATCCTTAAATAAACCAAAACATTGTTTGTAGAGCTTTTAACTTTTAATATATTTTTAGTTTAAATGTATTCTCTCTATATCAGGGTCCTTGTTGGTGCCCCATATTTTGCAACCATAACACACTATTAATATAAGTGTCAAAAAGTGACAGTAAAGTTAACTAATTCAAAAACAGATCTTAAACAGTAAAGCAAATACCGCCTTTCTATCTCTATCCTATTCTGTTTGTTACCGTTAACATATTTTATTTACCGTTATAATTTAAAAGAACTCCAAGATAACTGAATTTATCAACAATCTCTTTCCTGGTCATTAAAATAACATTTCTCATTTTCACTGATATTACCACTTGTTCGAAACACAACGATTTGTGTTTTTGATATACATGTATTTACACATGACTATTTGGAGGTGTACACTGATAAAGTATCTATCAACTTTTGAAGACCACATATAGTTTCTGACAAAATTACCGTCTCATCTGCATACATAAGCAGATTTAGGTTTAATTCTTTAGTATAGGAAGGAATAGATTTCTCTATTTATAAAAACCATCTCACAGTCATTTACATATATAGAAAAAAGTATGGGTGATACAACTTCACCCTACTTCAAACCAACAAACCTAAAATAGAGTTCAACCCAACATTAACTCAACAGTTGCAAAGTTCTAACATAAGAATACATTGATTTAATTACAGTAATTTACCTTTAATACATATATCATTACGCTTTTTTGCTGACAATCACTTAACAATTACAGACGTTGGTCATTCAGTGATATTTTGATTCGTTTTGGGGGTTCGTTCGAGGTTATTTTGGCTGCATATTTTGGTGTTTCGATGTATCATCACCGCTGTAGCAACTTGAGTGCGCGCCTGTCGGTAGTAATTATTTACGCTTAGCAAGAAACCCGGTGGGTATAGCTTACTAAGACCAAAAGGCATTCTATTCAGCTTGTAAGGGGAAAAGTTTACCATTTCTCGCTATTTAAAATTTTCAAAAGATGCAAAGATCGGTCTCAATTCATCACGCAGGAATCCTTTAAGTAGGTCCTGTACTTTTTAACTCGGTCGATCCACAATTCCGTACAAGTTTAAATTGTTTAAATTTTTATTGTTATTCAGACACCGATGATTTAAACTTGCTTTTTGTTTAATTATGAACTTCCGCTAGTTCTTTCTTTAATTTCGACGCCTTTTCTGGACTAACGTTATCTCCAGATGACATGGCAATCCACACATTATCCACAAGATTCGCGATATTGGATTCTGCCTAGAACGAATAATCGTGCCATCGCTTTTTTTGGCGAGAGTACGAATTTAGTCCCATTACTGGTAATGTAGCCGAGTGGGATTGAGTGAATCACTCCAGGCACTTTGATGTCAAAAAGCCGCTGCATATTTAATAATTCATGCATAAACTTGACATCATTCGACAAACAGTGTCACCCTTTTTGTCGACTTCGTTTTTGAGATCGCTCATTATTAATACGAGAAGATAATTATCGTCGTTTTTAATTACCCGTTGTCTCAATATACATTCGTGTCTGAGTTTGATTACGTTTACTACATGAAAAGCATTGAGATTGTGTGTTGCATCTTAAGAAGGTGTGTCGTATGAAAAACGAATTCCATATATAAAATTTTTACTATTAAAATCGTAGTATGCAAATTGGTGAAGATTCACTTAGGAGTTCATTTGAATTTCACATGGGAGAGAGTGATAAAACAATGTCGTGTTGAACCTTATTTATGAAGAGATATTTAAAAAAGTAATAAACAAATAACTGTAGCAGATGGGATTTTGGACAAAAGATGTCTTTGCTTGGGAAATAGTACGCCCACAACTATCCAATATGGAAGAATGCCTGTTTAATCGCGTCATGGCGGTAACAAGCAATTATGTGAAAGACGAAAAGGAAATTATTTTAATACAGATCGTTTCAAGCTATTTGGCAGTGCTTCGTGCATAGATAATGTAACATAGATGTACCTCATGTTTGTATTTTTTTATAAATAGATCGAATTCGAATTTTTTATTTGTTACATTAGGAGTAATGTATAGTAATGGGACAATATTGTCGTTACTCCGACAAATACACCATCATACAAATCACAAAACTTAAGTCCAATTATTAAGGGATTCCCTCCGTAATAATTGGATTTTAGTTTTGTGATTTGTGATATTCGGCCTAGCACAAGCCTTCTTATGCATCCAGTTTTTGTGTTTATTTGTTCAAGTTTGCTGGAGTAAATGGAAGTTATCCTTAGCATAAGCTACTAATCATATTACAGTCGGTACAGATGCCTATGGCCAACCTGGCGGTACAAACTGGTTGAAATGTGTAGGTGGGGAACGGCAAAGGAGGGATGGTACTGAAACGAGTTAACAACTGGAGTACTATTCTGTTGTTAATGATTTTGTTGTGAATTCGAATGGGTTTCAGGACTTTGAGGTCATACTTTTAAATACTCTTTGATCGCTTTGAACTGCAGGGCAATTTCCACTTTGTTTTGTTTTTTGTGATTCTTCTTGTATAGTTGTTTGGAAGGTGAATCAATCGAAAAGTCCGCCTTAATATAGAATATCTGGACAAAATAATTGTTTATTTCAATAAGTACCTTTCTTGATCTGCAAAAGGAGCATGAGCATGAGCTGGAACATACGCAGTTGTCATTTGTCACGCAAACAAACCCTACCCAAAACACTTTCGGTTGTAGTATAGTGTGGTATCTGATAAACTGAAAATTAAGCACAAAAGGTCTGCTCCTGACTTGCTGACTACTGTTAAACAGAAAGAACGCCAGACGCGTACGATTATACGACGAAACTCTATGGTCGACCTTAGGGGTGTGCCCGATGAAGACAACAAAGGCCCAACAACACTCAACCCCAACTGATAAAACTATTGAAGCCCTTACATGCGCCAAAGAACTTGATACAGCAGTCCCAGTTATCTCCGAATCTCTTACCCAAACACTGACAAACGCTCTTGTAACTCAAACGAAGATGTGCATAGAGCAGCAAATAAAACCACTGATCCAGAAAATAAAAAACAAGAAGAAAACAATTATTTGACCAGACTGAGATGATTAAACAGCAAGGGATAACATTAAGAAAATAAAAAATGTATATTACAAGATATTACTGCTCGAAAATCGCATCGAGCACCAAGAGCAGTACTCCAGATGCACCAGTCTAAGATTTCAAAATGTAAGGGTATTTGTCAGTTAACATATTCAATTGTTTTTACTAATATTTTAATGTTAACTTAAATCTGTTACAAATGCACTTAGATAACAAAATCGAACAAATAAATGCAAAAATAACGCTTGTGCACAATATATTTCTATATCAAGTGTTTTTGTTTAAAAGAACATTTACCTAACTTTCTTTTGGTGCCAAAAATATTCTTCTCATTCCAGTTTATTAGGAGTTTGAATCAGTATTGTTTCCGTATATATTTACGTAAAAATGATACGGAAAAAACCAGCTCATGTTTTTATAACGAAACGATGAACGAAAGGTCCTTGTCATGAATTAATGTAGCCGCTAATTTCTTAAGTAATTAGTTTCATAATTCCAAATAGGTCATTTCAATAACTTTGTACAATTAATGTCTGTATATCTTGACATATTATACAAAAGTCTACAACTGTTACTACAATAGGACCTTGGTGTATTAATTCATAAACATCTACTTGGCAGATCAATATATTTATGTCAAGTTTTCATTACAGGGGAGAAAACACTAATGCAATTCTTTTAGATTTTCTACTAAATTTGTTATTTTTTTAATTAGCGCAGCTCTTTTACCTTACGTTTAACTTGACTGACATCATATATATCCAGAATCGTACGTGACAGGCCTATGTTCTCTCAAAATTTCATGACCTCTTTAAAACTTTCCAAGAGAAAACCAGCTTCCGGGGTAAACCCCATTCTAAAAATAACACTTTCTTTTCAGAAAATCTGGGTTTATATGTCATGTAGTGCATGTGACATGAAACATACTAAACACCATTAGAACAGAGCAAGTTAGGACTCAAAATATTTCCAATATATTCGCCTTTCAGAAAAACTTTCATTCATTAAAATCCAGTTAGTAGTTTTTAATATACACTAAGATAAACAGGACTATTTTGTTTTTAAGTACTATTTTCTTATATGTTCTAAATTTGATTGGTCCCCTTTAGTGTTTTGACACCTACAAGTATAAGGTATGAATTTTGGCAAACTTGGTCTGCTTACAATTTATAGTGAAGACGCATGGCAAAAATGTATATAGTGAATCAGAGTATTAAATCGGTTGCAAGTATTTTGAGAATTCCACAGTTATCTTTTACATAAAAACTGAAAAGGAAAACGTGTAAGCCATGTAGTCACTAAATGACAATATTATGTTATTCGAACAGACCGCGAGATTTGTCTTAATTGACCGAAGTACTACATAATTAGCACGTATTACACATTTACACACCTGAAGCTAAACAACAAAGAATCACGAATCTAAAAAGAGAATATTAACACAAATCTACATCGTTTTATTAAAAATCATTTAAATTTATGGTGTAAGCACTCGTTTTCGATCATTGTTATTTCTAAGAAATAAATAAATAAATAAAAATTATAATAATAAGCAATCAAACAAAACAAAACAAAACACCCAGCTTTTACCGATGTCATAGAATATGTCCCGCCCCACAGGCGAAGGTGGCATTCAGTCGTTCCGTACAATAGGTTCGAACGTCCCAATAATTTCCTCATTCTTTTGGGCTTTCGTGAATCAGAATATTTTGATTATTGATATGGTAACTTGTGCAAATGAATAGTACGTTTTAGGCTGTTTTCAGACATCTCGGACACCTATTTCCTGTTCGCCGATGTGCGTTACAATCATTTAAGTCTTACATTTCTCGGCTTCTGTAAATTAGAATGGTTTGATGTTGGTATAGCTATTTTTACTAATAGTTTGTAAGTTATACGCAATTCTCACTGTCTGCCATCGTCATGGCCGCCCACACGTATATTTCTCGGCTTCCGTAAGTCGGAAAGGTTGGACAATATTAATAGATTGTACGATGTCAACTATTTTAAGACCTGTTGGACCACTACTTCCTATTTGCCGCGCATACGCTAAAAAAATGTCAAACAGTTCCCTGCTTTTTTTAAATGATTGATCTGCAAAGTAATATATAATACCCGCTTATGCTTAAAGAAAAATTAAATATCATCTTTCTGGGACTCGCTGTAAATGGATTAAAATCTATATACTAAAAAGGTAGGTTTGAAAAAAAATATCATAAAACGTCATTTTCTAATTTTAATGTTAGACCTCTGCATTTTTCCGTTTATTGCATAAGATTAGTTGGACACAAAAAAGAGATTAAAGAACTGAATATATCGATTCTCAAATCTATGCTTAATGGTTTATTTATATATTTTATTTCATACATTAACGTTAAAACCTAAAAATTGGAAAACCGTACAAGCGTTTTTCGAACTTGATTAGATCTTTTTCATCGTTTCATTCTACTTTTCACCAAAGGGATACAAGTCGGTTGATCGGTGTGTATAGGTTAACTAAAGAATAAGCAATTTACTACCGCGATGATCTATGTTGAGGTAAAATTACAGGGTCAAGGGCATTGTTTCATTCACTAAAACACAGGTGCGTTTGATTGAAAGCTTACTTCGAATCCGTGCTATTACTTTTATATTTCCTTCTCTCTATTTATTATAACTGCTAGGGCGCACTAGAGAACAGACTTAGTATTGCTAAAAAGCATAAACCGTATACTCAAATATCATTTACAATATATACTTGATTGAACCTGGAAAAGTAATCAAGTAACTTACTACCGCGACGAGCTTTGGAAGTGTTTCATTCAATAAAATACAGGTGCGTTCGATTGAAAACTTAATCCGAATACATTACTATCTACTCCCAGTGGTCAGTAAAGTACGGACTTTGCATTGTTAAAAAAAATATAAACCGTTTACCAAAATATCATTTCAAAATCTAATTTACAAAATACTATGCATACATGTTTGGACCATACCACCGAAGGAATGTACAGTGACAAAAAATCAAGGTCAAGGACATAGTTCATTCAGTAGAATAAAGTTGTCTCGATTATCCAGACGCTTTAATTACATTTGTGCGTCTGGATTCATCTCTATATTGAATTCGTTATCATTACGCCCGCAAAATGGGCGAATGTTTTTTATTGGGTGATATTTTTATTGTCTAAAAAATTACTTCCGTTCATATCAAGAAGTGGATAAAACTTGTACCCAAGTTTATATTTAAATATTTTTTAAATAATATTACTTTATCACTTAATTAAACAAAATATTATTGTTATGCACAATCAAAAGAGAATCTTACTGTGACGTCATTTTATAAGTATAAACAAGTTTTCAGCGTTTTCCTGGTCTACAAATAGGGCGTTAAAATAGAAGGATTGTTTTGTTTCCACCTATTGGTAGCGAAATTACAACAAGGTGATCCAAGGCGCAATTATATAGGGGACCAATCAACATATAAGTAAATATTCCTTAAAAACAAATTAGTCCTGGGTGCCGTTTCATAAAGCGATCGTTAGCTTAACGTGCACGTTATCCCATTTAAATTGCATGGGATAACGAGCACGTTCATTAGCGATCGCTTTATGAAACGGCACATTGTTTATCTTAGTGTAGGGGGCCTCGGTGGCCGAGTGGTCAAGGTAGTTCGTCTACTATTGATCACGTGGTCTGTCAACACTGAGATTGCGGGTTCGATTCTCACTGCAGGCAGAGTGTACTCGACTTCAATCTTAATTGACAAGGATTGCCAGTTTTCCTACCGCAGGTCGGGGGTTTTCTCCGGGTACTCCGGCTTCCTCCCCCAATAAAAACTGGACGCCATGATATAGCTGAAAAATTGCTGAAAGTGGCGTTAAACACCATCAAACAAACAAACAAACTTTATCTTAGTGTATATTAAAAACTACTAAATGGATTTTAATGAATGAAAGTTTGTCTGAAAGGTGAATATATTGGAAAAGTTTTGAGTTCTAACTTTCTCTGTTCTAATGGTGTTTAGTATGTTTTATGTCATATTCACTACATGAACTATAAACCAAGATTTTCTGAAAAGAAAGTGCTATTTTCATATGTTCGATCACTTCTTATTATCTCTTAATGATATATAATTGTTTTCGGCTACGATTGACTATTTATCGCTTTGCAGGTAAAAAACCATACTCTACAATATAGTTCATGATGTAAGTGATGCAATGGCTAATTTAATACAAAAGAAAATGTTTACAGTTTTTCATATTTGTTTACTCCTTCAAGCTTTAAAATACATTTTTTGTCCTGATCTAATAAGGAGTAGTAAAGGTGTAATAAATTGTATATTAATGCGGTCTTAACCTCACTAGAATGGATCAAAAAGAATTGATCACTTCAATTTTATTTCTTGGATTATTCATGATTAATAGGGTATGCTTTGTATTTTTTTAATGCATTCTTATCTTCACATAATAAAATGTATATATTTGTGTTTCTTTTATTAATTAGTTAGATAATTTGATAATAAAAAGGCATTTTCAGATTTTGTTATGTTATATTACGTAATGTATATGTTAGAAATACTTGTTCAGTTCAATGTTATCGTATATATATAGTTTTGTTTGGATTATTTCACGATTTATAGAGCAAGCTTCGTATGTTGGTTTTTTTTTTTTTTTTTTTTTTTTTGTATTCGTATCTTTACATAAAAAATTTTTTTTGCTAATTGCTTATTACCAGACACTGAACTTTGATGAAAGGTAAAAATGAAAGACCAATTAGACTCACATAATAAGCCGCGAAAATGCTAATTTAGATTTATGATTTTTAAAAGAAAATTAGATTTTAAAACGGACAATGTCAAGATTCAAGATTCTTTATTTCTCATAAACCATTGCATAAAACATTGGTATAGAAATTGATATAAATTTACAAACATTGAACATGATGAATAATAGAAACCATGCACATGACAAGATACAATTATACATAAAGTAGTACATTAATAGTAAAACTATAAAACTAAAAACTAAGACTAACCGGGAAGACGTATTTTCAGATTTATGATTCTATTAATTTACAAAGATTTCTTAATTTGACCTTATTTTGTGATTGGAATAATTTAGCAAGCTTGATAATATTTGATCTATATGAATAGAAAGGACCTAATAATTCCTTTCTTTCAATATTTAGGGTAGCGCATTGTAGTATGTAATGAAATTCGTCCCCAAATCTAGTGAGTTACAAAGGTTACATGTTCTGTTTTGTCTTTCAATTCCCGACCATCGCCCCGTTTCCTATGATTGTTAGTTCTAAATTGACATAATGTACTGGCATTCTTGTTTTGTAAAATATTTAAATATTTCTCCAAAACAAAACTGTCCTTAAATAGCCCATACGAAATTCCTTTCGACGAGCTGTTATATCAGCTGACCATTTTTGTTGAAACTGATCTTTAAGCTGATGTTTGAATCAACAAAGAATGTCAAAGACATTGGTAGGGAAAATCAATTTCTTTATAATAAAAAAAAGGATAAAACATTTGGATTTTTATTTATTCAAGATTTAAACATTTTGATGTAAAACTATTTTAAAGAAGCGGGTTATATTTAGATACTTATAGAAGTAGATTAAACATACATCTAGGATGGTATATGAAGTCCTTTAAACCAGAGAATATAATTACATTTTGTAATTGTAATTATATGTCTCTGTTTAAACTAACAAAAATTTAAAAAGTTTTATGAAATTTTTTGAAAAATGTATATAATAATACAATAGAAAAATAATTCAGTTACATTCTAATAAAGGTCATCAACAGTTCATATAGTTTAAAATAATTATCGAAGTTAATAATCTCAAAAATTGTTTTGCAAAACAGAGACAATATAATTACATGTTTATGCACTTGAGTGTTAGTTTGACGTTTGGAATACATTTAATTGCAAATCTTTTGAAACAATTGTAATTACTGTAAAATTAAATCAATAGAAATTGTAACTTGTCGGTATTTTTTCTTTTATCTTCCGAGGATGCCGACGGAAGAACGCAATAACTGCCAATTTTACCCACCCCTTCTTTTCAGTTTCCCCCACAGAACCACGTGACTATGTGATTTCGAAAAGGTCAATGTATTGTTATTGGTAAACATTTGTCTTTCCAACACTTTGCTTTTTTTAATTATAGTATTCTTCTCAAAGTTGAGATATTATAATTAAGATGATTATTTCTTGCCTTCCACAATCGTCTATATTTGTTACCCTTTACAGCACGTGATGAAATTTTAAATGAAACAAATTGAAAAAAAAACTATTAAACCAAATCGGATACAGCTATAACATATAAATCGAACATCTCTGGATATTGGTGTAACCCATATCTTTTCTTGTTAGAGTGGGTTTACCCCGGAAACTGGTTTTCTCTTGGAAGGTTTTAAAGTGGTCATGAGATTTTGAGAGAACACAGGCCTGTCACGTACGACTCTGGATATATATGATGTCGGTCAAGTTAAACTAATGTAAAAGAGCTGCGCTAATTAATTCTCCCCTATATGCGTCTGGGGATCGAGATTATAGAATACAATAGTCTCGCTCACCCAGACGCATATTTAATTGCGTCTTGGATCACCTTTGTTGTAATTTCGCTACCAATAGATGAAGACAAAAAAATTATTCTATTTTTGGGCCCTATTTTTAGACCAGGAAAACTATGAAAAGATGGTCCAATTTCGTTATCTAATTCTTTCGTTCGCGAGGTTATGGCTATATGAAAGCATAGATATTGATATTCTAAATAATCGAATGTCTGAAATGATAATAATGAAATAATATTGACGAGATGTGCATAGAATTTGAACATTGATTTTTGAATACAGCCAGAACCGCAATACCGACAAAAATCATAACAGTGCGCGCGCACGATGAGCCATGGTTTAACGACACTATTCGAAGGGAAATTCGTAAACGAGTACGACTCCGTAAACAAGGTTTGAAAAGCAATCGCGAACAAGATCGACTTTAAAAAAACAAAGAGACAAAGCTAATAACATGAAAAATGGCGAAAGAAAACTTTGAGAGAAATATTTTATAATTGAAAACATAAGCAAGCCAAAAATATATTGGAAAATTATAAAAATGTTGGTAAAAAATAACAATAAGAGTCCTATTCCATCCCCCTTCTCGTTAACATCATGTCCGAAAATAGTGAAAGTGAAATTGTATATGATGATTCAGAAAAGTGTAACCTACTAAACAACTATTTTGTTCAGGTTCGTCACTAAATGACGATGGAATGGAAATACCGAAATTGTTAGAAAAACTCAAAATCGTTAAGAAAATATTCAAATAACAGAAAGAGAAATTACTGATATAATTGATATACATGATCCACCAACAAGCCACCGGTCCGGATAAATTAGCCATCGTATGCTTAAGTTAACCAAACAATACATAACTAAACCACTTATTTTATTTATTTTATTTTATGAATCCCTCAGAAAAGAAAAATTTCTGTCTGTGTGGGAAAACAGTGATGTTGTACCGAGATTTAAAAAGGGAGACAAATCCTTTCCCTCAAATTATCGACCTATATCATTGATTTGCTGCATTGTGATGTTAATGGAAAGATATATATATGTATATAAACATTTGTACAATCATTTAATCAGAAACAGCCTCCTATACGAGTACCAATCAGGCTTTCTACCAAAACTGTTCACCAGCTAGTTGAGATATACAACAGTGTTCTTTATTCCTTGGTAAAGCGAGAAACTTGTCATTTGTTGATTTTTCTTAAGCTTTCGATAGGGGTGGCATAAAGGTCTATTACTAAAATTAAATGCATATGGAATTAAAGGCAAGCTTCGTGATTGGTTTAAAGATTATTTATCTAATAGAAAACAGAAAGTGATATGTTAATCGTTTTCGTCATCGCTTTCAAATATTAAAGCCGTCGTATCTCAGGGTTCTGTTCTAGGTCCTCTGTTATTTTTTATATATATCAATGATATAGGCGATAATCTGGTGTCTCTATCGCGTATGTTTGCTGATGATACATTTATTCTGGAGATAATCAACAAAATATATTAAGTACTATAAATTCTGATTTAAAAATTGTAGACGATTGGTCGCGAGTACTACCGAATCCTTTTTCCTTCAACAGTTCTAGAATGGAACAAATTAGATAAGCCTATCCGCGCATTAAAATTTGCATCCAAATTTAAATTAGAACTAATACAACAATTACCAAATCCCTATGATACAGCTCTTTCTCATTATTCATACGAATCCAGTAAGCTTAATATCATTCTTACTCAACTTCGATGCTCGGGGTCATACCTAATTGCGGATCTCTTTAAATAAAACATAATAAAGAGTTCAGAATGCAGTTGTGGTGCTCCTGTCGAAAATATCCACCACTTTTTTATGGAATGTCCAAAATATACTGCGAAGTCGGGTCGACAACAAAAATACGAGATAAAAACAATATTTTAGACTATACTGTTTACATGTATATGCATACATGTGTGTTTATCTATAGTGCGTGCTCTTATGTATTTGTATATAGTGTAATATTGTATTGTATGCATGGGAGAAGACTTCTCAATCTGGTAAAACTTGTGTCTTATCCCTATAATTTGTTCTTGAAAGTAAA
Organism: Limnoperna fortunei; assembly: GCA_944474755.1. NCBI lineage: Eukaryota > Metazoa > Mollusca > Bivalvia > Mytilida > Modiolidae > Limnoperna > Limnoperna fortunei. The sequence continues at coordinate 2,136,927 of OX104117.1, forward strand.
CAGTACCTCACATGAAAAGGTGTTTGGAAATCCAAAATTATTGTGAAATAACCCCGTATAATTAACAAAATCCATTATTTACCCTCGTGTTGAAAAACACAACAGCTTCATACTTTATCACGTGACTTGACTTGCACGGTCGGTTAATTTGTTCAAGTGCTCGCCTCTAATCTTAAATCTTTTTTTTATAATTGACACAGATTCGCCAAATGAAAAAAAAATCTTGAGCTAAGTTTTTGTTTTCCTGAGCGAAAGAGAAGCACAACAATTGTTACATCTGTATTTCAAATTCCGTTAAGTTCACATATATTTTTGTTTTAAACACAAACAAACAAACAAAAAGCAAAAAAACAAAAAAACAAAAAAACAAAATCAAAAACATATTTTCTTATCAACGAGAATTTACCATAACACACTATTATTACGTTTCATCTTCAATAACGAAAACCGACATCACGGGCGTTACCTAATGCGCCCTGTGTAACCTTGCAAAAAATTATTTTTCTCAATTTTGCCTCGTTGAATGCTTCTTGTCCCTGTTCTTTGTTGAAAGTAATAGAAAAAGGCAAGATACTTGTTGATCGAACAATTCTAGAAGTTTGGTGTATAGTTGACATTTTTCCTTGCAAAAAAACATGTCCGAAAACTGAACCTTTCTTTGAAGTTTCGAGTCTGTTTTTGGTCAGATACAAAAAGGCTACTAAAACAAGGATGTTTCTAGATCGATTGCAAAATATATTTTCTTTATATTATCGCTCAATCCAAAAACGTAAACGTAAAAGAATGTGTTATTTCACCTTATAAATGTTTTTTTCCAAAAAAGATATACTTTATTATCCAAAATTTAAGTTTAACAATCTAGTTAAAATTAAATCTTTCAGTTGCTCCCCTCTTTTCGCATCGACATAGCAAAACGTGGGAGCCAAGTGAAGGTATTAATCAATCTAATTGAAATTATATCTTTCACTTGCTCCCCCCTTTTTGCAAAAAGCAAAAAAAGAAAAAAGCCCATAGCAAAAAGGGGGGAGCAAGTAAAAGATATATTTTGAATTAGATTGGGTATTAATTTAATTAGATTGAAATTTTAATGGATTTGCTCTGACTATTTCTTATTTTCGATAGCTTGCAAGGGACCAGTCAGTATTAATTGGGGGTTGGGACGTGCTGTAGTACATCAGATGTGATATAAAAAAGTGGGTGTCCTGTTTAATGAATGATTTCATGGTTACATTTGTTAAACTAATTTACACATGGACAGTCTATATAAGTAAAGTATTGACTGTCCCATTTTTTTTAATTAAAATGTCAGAATTTTTTTTCATTGATGATATTGCTATGAAAAAAAACTTGTCCTGTCAATGCTGAAAATAACAAAATTTTTAGTCCCTGTTATATGTCAACATAACAAGTATGTGTCCTATTGCATTTTGCACCGTCCCATAACCCAGGAACCTATAAATCAATAATATATGCTGCAACGCGAAAAAAAGACGAATTGGTGGGTTTATACCTTTTAAATGTGTAATTTCGCATTACGATGATATATGGTCTGAAAATATATAGTTCGTCAAAATGACATCGAAAATGGTGACCGTTAAAATTGCTCCCGATTTTCGCTAATTTCAATGTTTTTTTTAATGATAAAACAAGGTCACGATAATACAAGTAGGCAAAAAAAACGCTTAAAATAAAAAAAAAAATACTGTCACAAGATAATTGCACAAATTTTAACTGAATTAATAGTATCGTATTGTACTAGACTGTCATTTCTGCGTTCTCGTTTAATCTCGTTCTGGTCTCGCGCGACAAGGAACTCGTAAGTAGACTGAAGTAAGTAAAGTAAGTAAGTAATCTTTATTTAGAGTCGTCATAATATATACAAGGTAACAAATTAACATGAGCTCTGTAGGGCTCTTTAAACGACTGAATATTTTTAAAACAAAAACAAGCACATGCTTATACGCCAGACATACATAAATATAAAATAAAACTTAAAACCATACGTCTAAAGAGATATAAAAAGCATACAAGCATACAAGCTTAAAATCATATAAGCATAGAAAGCATACAATCATAAAAGCATTTAAGCAAATAAGGTATAAAAACACACAAAGTATGGTTATTATAAGCAGCACGATTATAAAACAAAAGCACACACAGCACATAAACTAAGCACAAGAAGGTTAATAGATTAAAGCACTAAAAACAAAATAAAAGGCAGCACATAGACACAGGCTTGAGACTTTGGTCACAGGGCAGCAAGAAGATACATTCACCGACAGGCACTGCATTTACAATTTTCATAAAAACACCATGAAGATATAAAATTTTTTAAATTCCTAAATGTTGATGTATTCCTTGCCTCATTAGGTAAGGAATTCCAGATTCTTGCTGCCTCGTATCCAAAGCTTCTCTTACCGTACCTAGTTGTTCTTGGTCGTGGAAGTTCAGCTATGCCTTTGTACCTAAAATTATAGGAACTGTTTTTAAAATTTACCAGTTCATGAAGAAATTTTGGACCAGAGTTATACAATATTTTGAAGGTCTCTAATGCCATGGTTCTCATTCTGCGTACTTTGAGTGATGGTAGTTGAGATTTTTCAAGCAAAGTGTTGTATGAGCTGTTATAGTCATCATAAATAAATCTTAATGCACGTTCCTGTATTTTTTCAATTTTTTTTAGTGTTGTGTTCAGAGCAGAAGTGCCAAACTAGAGGACAATAACTAAGATTTGACATAATAAACGAGTAATATATTGTGAGTTTTGAAAATTTATTTAAGTGTGTGCCAATTCGCTTTAGAACATTCAACTGCCTAGCTGCTTTTTTACATATGTTTGAGATATGAGTGTTGAAGTCCAGTTTAAAGTCTATAGTAACACCAAGTAGCTTCACCTTATCCTCACATTTAATGATGCTACCATTTAGATTGAATGTTGTATCTTGTAAGTTTGTTTTGGGTCCAATGGCAATGGCCTGGAATTTTTCTGGGTTTGCCTGCATTTTGTTTAATGAGAACCATGAGATTAGAGATTTACTATCTTCTTCTAATGAGGAAACAACACATTCCAATGATTTGTCAGACTTAGATAGGGTATTATCATCAGCATAGTTGTAAAGATCACATTTATTAACAAACAGAAATATGTCATTTATGAAAATATTAAATAGCACAGGCCCAAGAATGGAACCCTGTGGAACACCTTTATATACATCAAGCATTTTACTGAGACTGTTGCCAATTTTAACACATTGTTTTCTGTTAGAGAGATAGCTGTCAAGAAGATTTACAGCAGAGTCAGTTATTCCATAGTTTTTTAATTTTAACAAAAGCAGATCGTGGGGTAGGCAATCAAAGGCTTTACTCAGATCCATAAGTATGGCTGCTACATATCTGTCGTTATCTAGTGCCCTTTTCCAGTCTTCAAGTATCTTTACTAAAGTTGATTGGCAGCCATAGCCTGACCGAAAGGCAGCAAGAAAAGGGTTGAAAAAGTTTTCAGTGTCTCGAAATTTGATTTTCTATGGCTGTTTCAAATATTTTTGAAATTTCTGGTAGAACACTTACAGGCCTGTAATTACTGAAGACTTAGCGAGTGTCCAATCCCGTTTGTTACTGGTCCCAGCATAACCCCAATAATATTGACCGGTCCCAAAGTTCCTGTAACTTCATTTTATCATTTGTATTGTAACTCATTTATCAGATTAATCATTTTAATTCCGACTCGGATTATAAATTCAATTCATTAAGAGAACCTTAGAATTAGCAAAATTTCATAAAATAATCTCTATATAGTTACTTCAAGATTCGACTCAAGTAAAATTATAAGCCAATGAAATCATTGGAATTTGGCGCGCCATTACTGACCATGTAAAAAGCATGCTTGTAGATGTATGGAATAAAAAATGACGAAAAGTATCATTTAAAAGGTATGTCATCTATTGAAGCAATTATTCTTGATTTAAACGTGTATTGGAGAAATCAGATATATTCATAAGTACCTATTAAACTTCTTTAATAAGATGATCAGACCGTTTGTGTTTTCAGTCGTGTGGTAGTGGGAGGAATCTCAATGTTACATGAAAATCGTCAAAGGTACCGGCGGGATTCGAACCCTCCGTCCAAGCTAATTATTTTTTGTTTCAATGTTCTTAAATTAGATAATATGAAAGAAGGCGCAGCCTTAATGCGAGCATCGCACATTGTTCATGTCGTTACTTCAGAGCACCCTAACGGTGCCTCTACATTCCATTGATGACGTGACGTCGTATATCTAATGTATTGGTGACGTCACAAAACTCAATTTCAAATAAAGCGTTTAAGATTGAAAAAAAATTATCTGGCATTTTTGTAGTAATTTAAAAAATAAACACTTTAATTTTATCGATGTCAAAATTATTTTTGTCTACTTTTAAATTATTTTTCGTTCGTCTACAATTTTTTCTTCGGATAGCTCAGCTATCATCTGAAATGGATTTGTTCATATGGATCACGTGACTTTTTTTACACACACGCATGTAATCGTATAGCTCGCATCTGCGATGCTCGCTATTACACTAAAACTAATTGCTTTTATAAATTTCTTTGTCCAAGCTGATTATTTTTTAATTATTTGTAAGTGATTTTATAATTACATTATTAATTAGGGATGGACCATTTAACTTGAAGTTTGTTTTTGTCAGAATATTTTTTTCATTATTAGCTTTATTTTATATAGCATAAATCTTCAGAATATTTTTTTTCTTAACCTCTGCTTCCAATATATTTTTTCATATCAAAAATCATTTTCAAAATATTTTTTTAGGAAAAAACCAAGGCCCCCCCTTTTGCAAGATGGTTGGTGCCTTAGTTGAAGCCATTTACTCCATTTTTTATCATGAATTCTAATATGACGTCCTGCTTTAGCTATGTAGACAAAGCCGTGTCAAAATTCCAATAAGTTTAGTTCGCACATGCGTAAACTGCGTGTTACGTGTAAATGTTAAAACTGACTTACAAATGCCGTTTGTAATGTGTTATCCATAATTATCGTTATTGTTAATAAATTAGTTATTTTTAGTCTGAATTCTGAGATTTATATGATTTAAACTACTCCCGATACATTATTTTTTTTAACAATTCTACATTCGAATTAATATGACGTCACAATTAGAATTCCGACGTCATATTACGCTGAACTGAAAATTTCAAACTGGAACGATGCAATTTCGTTAAGATTGCTCAATATTTTTGTTTAAAAGGTACGTACATTCAATAAAAAGACGAGAAAATATGTTTATGTCAATTTTATTTGCTTTAACATACTGTTTTGGGATATATCGTATTAGTTTCAAAAAACAATATTACCACTGAAAGAGTCCTCTTAGATCCTCTTAGAACCGCTTCGAAATTTTAATTGCAATAATCTATTTCTTAAACATACCAATTGTAATACATGTGTATAATAACGATGGTAGGGCGAACAGACCCAGTATAAAGGGCAAACGCACTTAAGAATGTGAACAAAGTACAAAAGATTTTATTATAAAAGAATGAAATTGATCCAGATTTTAAAAAAAACATAATTTAAAAAAAAATGTAATTTATGTTTCAGAAATACTAGTAGCATGCCAATCATTTGTCGAACAGGGGAGATAATTTTAAGATACTTCAGAATGTTAACAAACTGATTTTAGTATAAAAGTATGAAATTGGTCTATATTTAAAAACAGGGGAGACAATTTTAAGGGTGTCAGAATGTAAGCAAACTACAAAATGAATATTTTATTATAAAAGTATGAAATTGATCCACATTTCAACAACAAAATTCAGATAATAAATGTAATTCATGTAATAGAAATAGCCAAGTCCATAATTTGTTAAACAAGGGAGATATTTGCAAGTACAAACTAAAATATTTTATAATAAAAGTATGAAATTGATCCATATTTGAAATCGGGGGAAATAATTGAAAGCACTTCAGAATGTAAACAAACTATAAAATGAAGATTTTTTTTTATTATACAGTTATGAAATTGATCCATATTTAAAAACGGGGGAGATAATTGTAAGCACTTCAGAATGTAAACAAACTACAAATTGAATATTTTATTATAAAAGTATTAAGTTGATCCACTTTTAAAAACAAAATTCAGAAAAAAATGTAATTCATGTTATAGAAATAGCCAAGTCAATAATTTGTTAAACAAGGGAGATAATTGCAATACAAAATGAAGATTTTATTATAAAAGTATGAAATTGATCCATATTTGAAAAACAAAATTCAGATAATAATGTAATTCATGTTATAGAAATAGCATGCCAATTACAGAAATGTCTTGTGATGAATATTGTGTATATAGATTATACATTGGGGAATGGGTGTGCACATGAAATAATCCATGATGTAGATAGAGATGAAAGTGACAGATCTGTGGGGTGAGTGGTATCAGTTGGTAACCAAGGAACTTTATGTAGATAGAGATGAAAGTGACAGATGTGTGGGGTGAGTGGTATCAGTTGGTAACCAAGGAACTTTATGTAGATAGATTATACATTGGGGAGGGGGTATGTACATGAAATAATCCAGGATGTAGATAGAGATGAAAGTGACAGATCTGTGGGGTGAGTGGTATCAGTTGGTAACCAAGGAACTTTATGTATATAGATTATACATTGGGGAGTGGGTGTGTACATGAAATAATCCAGGATGTAGATAGAGATAAAAGTGACAGATCTGTGGGGTGAGTGGTATCAGTTGGTAACCAAGGAACTTTATGTATATAGATTATACATTGGGGAGTGGGTGTGCACATGAAATAATCCAGGATGTAGATAGAGATGAAAGTGACAGATCTGTGGGGTGAGTGGTATCAGTTGGTAACCAAGGAACTTTATGTATATAGATTATACATTGGGGAGGGGGTGTTTACATGAAATAATCCAGGATGTAGATAGAGATGAAAGTGACAGATCTGTGGGGTGAGTGGTATCAGTTGGTAACCAAGGACCTTTATGTATATAGATTATACATTGGGGAGGGGGTATGTACAGTGTACATGAAATAATCCAGGATGTAGATAGAGATGAAAGTGACAGATGTGTGGGGTGAGTGGTATCAGTTGGTAACCAAGGACAATATGTATATAGATTATACATTGGGGAGGGGGTATGTACATGAAATAATCCAGGATGTAGATAGAGATAAAAGTGACAGATGTGTGGGGTGAGTGGTATCAGTTGGTAACCAAGGACAATATGCATATAGATTATACATTGGGGAGGGGGTATGTGCATGAAATAATCCAGGATGTAGATAGAGATGAAAGTGACAGATGTGTGGGGTGAGTGGTATCAGTTGGTAACCAAGGACAATATGTATATAGATTATACATTGGGGAGGGGGTATGTACATGAAATAATCCAGGATGTAGATAGAGATAAAAGTGACAGATCTGTGGGGTGAGTGGTATCAGTTGGTAACCAAGGACAATATGTATATAGATTATACATTGGGGAGTGGGTGTGTACATGAAATAATCCAGGATGTAGATAGAGATGAAAGTGACAGATGTGTGGGGTGAGTGGTATCAGTTGGTAACCAAGGACAATATGTATATAGATTATACATTGGGGAGGGGGTATGTACATGAAATAATCCAGGATGTAGATAGAGATATAAGTGACAGATCTGTGGGGTGAGTGGTATCAGTTGGTAACCAAGGACAATATGTATATAGATTATACATTGGGGAGGGGGTATGTACATGAAATAATCCAGGATGTAGATAGAGATGAAAGTGACAGATGTGTGGGGTGAGTGGTATCAGTTGGTAACCAAGGACAATATGTATATAGATTATACATTGGGGAGTGGGTGTGTACATGAAATAATCCAGGATGTAGATAGAGATGAAAGTGACAGATCTGTGGGGTGAGTGGTATCAGTTGGTAACCAAGGAACTTTATGTATATAGATTATACATTGGGGAGGGGGTGTTTACATGAAATAATCCAGGATGTAGATAGAGATAAAAGTGACAGATCTGTGGGGTGAGTGGTATCAGTTGGTAACCAAGGACAATATGTATATAGATTATACATTGGGGAGGGGGTATGTACATGAAATAATCCAGGATGTAGATAGAGATGAAAGTGACAGATGTGTGGGGTGAGTGGTATCAGTTGGTAACCAAGGACAATATGTATATAGATTATACATTGGGGAGGGGGTATGTACATGAAATAATCCAGGATGTAGATAGAGATGAAAGTGACAGATGTGTGGGGTGAGTGGTATCAGTTGGTAACCAAGGACAATATGTATATAGATTATACATTGGGGAGGGGGTATGTACATGAAATAATCCAGGATGTAGATAGAGATGAAAGTGACAGATGTGTGGGGTGAGTGGTATCAGTTGGTAACCAAGGACAATATGTATATAGATTATACATTGGGGAGGGGGTATGTACATGAAATAATCCAGGATATAGATAGATATGAAAGTGACAGATGTGTGGGGTGAGTGGTATCAGTTGGTAACCAAGGACAATATGTATATAGATTATACATTGGGGAGTGGGTGTGCACATGAAATAATCCAGGATGTAGATAGAGATGAAAGTGACAGATCTGTGGGGTGAGTGGTATCAGTTGGTAACCAAGGACCTTTATGTATATAGATTATACATTGGGGAATGGGTGTGTACATGAAATAATCCAGGATGTAGATAGAGATGAAAGTGACAGATCTGTGGGGTGAGTGGTATCAGTTGGTAACCAAGGACCTTTATGTATATAGATTATACATTGGGGAATGGGTGTGCACATGAAATAATCCAGGATGTAGATAGAGATAAAAGTGACAGATCTGTGGGGTGAGTGGTATCAGTTGTTAACCAAGGACCTTTATGTATATAGATTATACATTGGGGAGGGGGTGTGTACATGAAATAATCCAGGATGTAGATAGAGATAAAAGTGACAGATCTGTGGGGTGAGTGGTATCAGTTGTTAACCAAGGACCTTTATGTATATAGATTATACATTGGGGAGTGGGTGTGCACATGAAATAATCCAGGATGTAGATAGAGATGAAAGTGACAGATCTGTGGGGTGAGTGGTATCAGTTGTTAACCAAGGAACTTTATGTATATAGATTACCGTACATACTCGCACATAAGTCGGGAAATTGGGAGTTACAATTTGATTTTAGAGAAGGGTTCCGACTTTTAAGCGAGTCATACCACAAGAGGAAAGAATTCAGGTCGAAGTTTGAAGGCCGTTCATAGATCGCCAACTATAAAGACGAAAATAGACAGATACTTGATTAGTTATGCTAAAAAAGTATATTAAAGACATTAATAAAGATTGTTTTTACTTGTGTATTGTTTATTTTATCCAGTTTCCATATTTCCATTCGTATAAATATACCACTGTTTACACAAGTATCGATTTATTTGTATGTATTGCAAAATACATCCGGTGATGTCATGATACAACTAAAAACCGAAAATCAAGATAAACTAACTAATACATATATGGTACAGAATTCGTTTTATCATCAATTATTATTTTAATTTACAAACCATATTCCTTTATATATTGTATTTTAGCTTTCATTTATTTTAAAAACTCTACTTTAACTATTAAATAATTACGAAAATGAATATTTGGATATTTACTTGTGTTTGTCTTTTTTGTATGGTTTTTAGTCATAGCAAATTCAGGGAGATAATTACGTTTACATTTTCAAAACACGTGTACACTATAAACAAACCATTTAGGATAAATGACAAGCGATATTCAACTCATAAAACACGAGAAACAAATAATAAACAAGAAGTCTTACTGATATAATGATTTTATTCACAAATTTGGAATTTTTATTTGATTCTGACCTCATGTCAACACGTCTGTCTTCCCGACCGACTTATACGAGGGTCAACAGCAAAATACCCAGATTTTTAGGCCCAAAAAGACCCCCCGACTTATATGCGGACCGACTTTTAAGCGAGCATCTACGGTATACATTGGGGAGTGGGTGTGTACATGAAATAATCCAGGATGTAGATAGAGATGAAAGTGACAGATCTGTGGGGTGAGTGGTATCAGTTGGTAACCAAGGACCTTTATGTATATAGATTATACATTGGGGAGTGGGTGTGCACATGAAATAATCCAGGATGTAGATAGAGATGAAAGTGACAGATCTGTGGGGTGAGTGGTATCAGTTGGTAACCAAGGACCTTTATGTATATAGATTATACATTGGGGAGTGGGGGTTTACATGAAATAATCCAGGATGTAGATAGAGATGAAAGTGACAGATCTGTGGGGTGAGTGGTATCAGTTGGTAACCAAGGAACTTTATGTATATAGATTATACATTGGGGAGGGGGTTTACATGAAATAATCCAGGATGTAGATAGAGATGAAAGTGACAGATCTGTGGGGTGAGTGGTATCAGTTGGTAACCAAGGACAATATGTATATAGATTATACATTGGGGAGGGGGTATGTACATGAAATAATCCAGGATGTAGATAGAGATAAAAGTGACAGATCTGTGGGGTGAGTGGTATCAGTTGGTGACCAAGGACCTTTATGTATATAGATTATACATTGGGGAGTGGGGGTTTACATGAAATAATCCAGGATGTAGATAGAGATGAAAGTGACAGATGTGTGGGGTGAGTGGTATCAGTTGGTAACCAAGGAACTTTATGTATATAGATTATACATTGGGGAGGGGGTGTGTACATGAAATAATCCAGGATGTAGATAGAGTAAGAGATGAAAGTGACAGATCTGTGGGGTGAGTGGTATCAGTTGGTAAGCAAGGAACTTTATGTATATAGATTATACATTGGGGAGTGGGGGTTTACATGAAATAATCCAGGATGTAGGTAGAGATAAAAGTGACAGATCTGTGGGGTGAGTGGTATCAGTTGGTAACCAAGGAACTTTATGTATATAGATTATACATTGGGGAGTGGGGGTTTACATGAAATAATCCAGGATGTAGATAGAGATGAAAGTGACAGATCTGTGGGGTGAGTGGTATCATTTGGTAACCAAGGACCTTTATGCACTAAATGCACTCAGTTACTTAGCATTAAAATTTCTTTCCTGTCATCTACATTTATTTTGAATTCTTGCGGAGATGTTGACTTGTTTACAAACATGACAAATACTAGTTACGACATCATATAGATGACACTTTGCATGACATTATAAAGGGTACTTAAAAACTCCTTGCTGTCTAAATCTGTTTAAAGACAATTCTTTGGAAATATTTCTGTTACCTAATTTGTCCCTTACCATCTTCACTGAATGGTTTGCACTCCATCAGTCCGTCACACGTTTTTTCCAGACTTTTCTAAACACTTGGAGATATTGAGTTGATATTTGGTATCTGGGCCAACCATGAGTTACACATTAAGTTAGGGCCCTTGGACTTAAAAAATTTCTATAAAAAAAAAACATTTTTCTGGACTTTTTTCTAAACGCTTGCAGATATTGAGGTGATATTTGGGGTGTGAGTAGACCCTAATTAGTAGTTACAGACCAAGTTGGATTATCAGTACAGTCCAATGATTTTGATGAAAATTATCGCATTTGGACTTTGAACATGTTTTTTGCAAATAAGTGTTGGCATTTGCATTTTTATTGTTATATGTTTTTTAGCAGTTTAATTTATGGAGGATAAAGTATCAAAGATTTGATTAGGCTTAAATTAAAATATTGTTTGTTTGCCTTTTTCCGACCGACCGTCAATAATCGGCCCGAGTGACAAAATTTTATTGCCCTTAAATATAAAACTTTTTTTATTATATATCGATCTTTTCCCGGAACGTCGGAGCCGTTTCCGTTAGCTATTTTTAAGTTTCTAAATAAATCGGTATCAATTAAATGCTTGCTGTTTTTGTCTCGCCTGCGACGAAAGTCGCTGGAGGCGAGACATATGTATGGGAATCCGGCGGCGGCGGCGTAAACACTTGACATCTTGGTTCATATCTTTGTAAGCCCAAGCCCTAGGTCCATCAAATTTGGTCAAGAGGTAGCTTATGATGAGTACTTGCCAGTCAGTCACCTGTCACCTGACCTTGACCTCAATTTCACGGTCCAGTGACTACGTTAAAGTTTTTGGGTTACGTCAGTTCCTCTGTAACTACGCATGGTAGGATGACAATATTTGGTGTATAGGTTGCTGATGACTAGTACATGACTGTCTGGTAGGTGTCACCTGACCTTGACCTCAATTTCACGGTCCAGCGACTACGTTAAAGTTTTTGGGTTACGACAGTTCCTCTGTAACTACGCATGGTAGGATGAAAATATTTGGTGTATAGGTTGCTGATGACTAGTACATGACTGTCTGGTAGGTGTCACCTGACCTTGACCTCAATTTCACGGTCCAGCGACTACGTTAAAGTTTTTGGGTTACGACAGTTCCTCTGTAACTACGCATGGTAGGATGACAATATTTGGTGTATAGGTTGCTGATGACTAGTACATGACTGTCTGGTAGGTGTCACCTGACCTTGACCTCAATTTCACGGTCCAGCGACTACGTTAAAGTTTTGGGGTTACGACAGTTCCTCTGTAACTACGCATGGTAGGATGACAATATTTTGTGTATAGGTTGCTGATGACTAGTACATGACTGTCTGGTAGGTGTCACCTGACCTTGACCTCAATTTCACGGTCCAGCGACTACGTTAAAGTTTTTGGGTTACAACAGTTCCTCTGTAACTATGCATGGTAGGATGAAAATATTTGGTGTATAGGTTGCTGATGACTAGTACATGACTGTCTGTTAGGTGTCACCTGACCTTGACCTCAATTTCACGGTCCAGCGACTACGTTAAAGTTTTTGGGTTACGGCTGTTCCCCTGTAACTATGCAGGGTATGGTGAAAATATTTTGTATACAGGCCGCTGCTGATATTTAATGCTATTTACGTAATGCTTATGACGAAATTTATTTTCGTTACTGATGCGGAATGCAGGCGAGACGTTTTTCTGTGTCCACACTTGTTTTATTTAATATGCGTCTTTTCTGTCAAACGTTTTGGGGACAATTCCGAAATGGCGCACGTGGTTCAATTTTGTTGACATGTTGCGATAGAGTTTTTTATCTCCTCGTCTGTAAAATTGAACGAAAGGAACACAGTTAAACCTTTAGTGTTAAACAGATGTTTTCAATTTAAGTCTACATGCAACTGGGAAGATGTTTTCCCGATTTTCTGGACGCGGACGACTACAAATCGAAGAAAACAGATCTTGGTACCGTCTGTAATTAATAAAGCATGCACTGAAACTTTCGAACCCGACTTCCATGAGCATATATCCGAGTCCAAAACTTTGACAAGACCTTAAAGAATGTGACATTAACTATAACTCGAGACGATGTTGATTCTGGTGAAACGTCAATACCCTTGCGGAGAAAATTAGCTACAATGTAGCTCCTTTTATTTGACGGAGCTACAAAGCGGTCCCATTACTCACAGTGGAGCAAGCCGTGAGCTATTCACAACCGGGGGTTTAATGCATATACTAAGCTATTAAACTGTTTCACTAAATTGATAGATACTTTTTAAGGTCTTTGAAGTTTAACTGATATTTCTACAACACCTAATTCGTTAGTTTTACACTTTATCCTTAATAATGGCATTGTTGTCAAAATTTGAATTCCGTAAGTACATAATACCTGAATCGATTTGGTAAAATTATTATCAGGATCAAGTTTTTTCCTGTTTTATTGCATTAGCTGGGATAAAATTTTGACAGATATTTTTCTACAATTTTACACTACACAATTTCAATTTTGTCATGATTACGAAAAAGTGTTGAAATTATTAAGTTAGACATTGTAGAAATGTCAGCTGAACGGCCGAGAAAGGAAAAACTATAATTAAACAAAAATAGCAGTTTAATAGCGGAAAATATGTTTAAATGCCAACAATGTTTTTGGTCCGTTACGAGTAATGGGACCTCTTTGTAGCTCTGTCCATAAAAAAAAAAGAAAAAAAGGAGCTACATTATTGTAGCTAGGAGAAAATACGCATTTGCCATGCTGATGGAAAGAAGGGTGGACAAACCTCCCCCTAAAATAAGGAAGAACGTAGATAAATTAAATGGTTGGCATATACTAAAATAAAATCTTTTCCCCTAACTATCTTTGCTTGCAATGAGTATGTCCCTTTAGGATAAGGGGGACTGTCCCACTCATTGCAAATTTTCTTTCTTTTTTTTTCAAGTCCGACCTAAACAGACAAATTAGGCTGTCAAGAATGTCTGACATATTCCTCTCTGTTTGCCCAATTGCCAGATATATTTATATTGACCAATATTTATCATTTTCAGCAGTGGTAGATCCAAGATTTTCGAAATGGGGGCAATTACTGTCCATAGAGGGGACCCAAAAGTCAATGTCAATAATTTTCTTATTTCTATTATTTCATTTCTTGCCAAAGGGGAGGGGGAATCCTAGTCGACTCGTACCTCAACCAACTCGTACCCTACCAACTCGTACCTTTGCATTTTAATATAGTAAATATGTACAGAATGTTCTAAATCAGTTCTAAATAAAAAATATATATTGTATATTAGATAAAAATATATGAAAATATTAGGACCTTTTACAATTATTTTGCAGTTTTTTTTAAAAAAACAAATTCAATGCATATTTTTATTTGTATTTCAAATTTCAACAACCATTAAGAACAACTGTCTTTTGAGGCTTGTGTATATGAGTTGCGAATAGATTATGCTTTTTCAACAATTAATTTCAAAGAAAGGAATCAAATTATTAATTTTAATTGTCCTTTAATAACAAGGGCCTATTTTTCTTGTGTACTTAATAATTTCAAGTGTTTACTAAAACAATCCAAAGCCACACAATTGTAAAAACTGGTCAGGAGATCACCATCACCCGGGAAGGGGCATCCTGGATGTGCCACTGGTCTTGCTTTTCTTGAAAATGTTTCTGACAAATACATTATGTCATGCTTCAATGATTTCCTATATATTCAACCAAATATATTTCACCAACTGTAATATCTTTCACTGTTTCATTGCTAGTTCAACCTACACCAATATTGATAAAATAAAATATTTTCCCTATACCTACCTACCCACCCCTTCCAAGGTACAGTCGGAAAAAGGCAAACAAACAATATTTTAAGGCTGGCCTTCAATATTTAGTGTACTTATTTCACACATTTTCATAAATACATGTATTAAACATTACAATAAAAAAAGATTCAACTGTCACAAAACTGTTAATTAAAATAAATGTTTCTTTTTTCATTGATACACGATTTGATTGATTTATTATGACGTACTAAAGAACTAGAAGTAGAAAATTACATCATTGTGACACATAATATATAATGTAAAATTCACTATTAAAAGTATTTAAACATATTTAACTTAACTTTGTTTTAAGTAACTGCCAAAATACTATTTTTACTACGTTTCTGTCATTGCAAAACTCATTTCACCACTATCAGCTAGTATATTTGCAATCTCCGGCACCAAATTCATATCCGCTCCAGAAATTTTCACAAGTTATTGTGCTCTGAACTGGTTTCCGGTCGTATTTTTAACCTACGCTTTATATACCAAATAAAAGTTAAAAGGGTACCAGTTGAACTTTGGCGCGTTAACATAATAAACATGACGCGGTATCAAAAATATGATATGAAGATTTCTTACCAAAATGGGAATAAAATTTGAAAGGCGACATTAGGGGATTCTACAAAATGAAAGGGGCCTCCAGGGGTCACCACACTCTAAAAAAGTAGGGAGAAGTGACTTCTCCCTGGCAGCCAAACGGGGAGAAGTCAGGCCCTGATAGGGAGACTTAAGGAGACACTAGGGAGAAGTCAAGGGGACCGTACAAATAATTAATTTCGCAGTAGTTGCATACATTTTTCAGTATTTACATCAATTTCCAAGATTACTTAGTATTTCTCTTGTGTTTTAAAACCATAACGCACTTAGATTCAGTTTTTTTTCTTTCTTTTTCATTATTATTCATGGTATGCAATATCAAACAGCACATAACCTTTATCATTATATAGGGACTATTTTTCTATCTACTTCAGTACTTGTAGCTGTACAAGGTATTCACAAATAAAAACAACTTCATTCACGAGTTCGTGTATCATAGTATTGTTAAAGTACGATACACTTTGAAAGAACTGAAGTTTGAAACCAATTTAAAAATTTGTTGATAAAAAAAAATTACGATTTTTCATTATGGGCCGTTGTACATTAATTTTCTTTCATTTACTTCCGGTAATTAGTCACATCCGGTAAATAAACAAATGGTGCGTAATACATTTGAAAGACGTAAATCGTTTGAAAATATGTTAAATACTCATATTGTTTGCCGTTTTTTATTGGAGTTACACATTTACTGATAAATTGGTAGTCAGGGTGAAGTATTTGGACCAGATTTACAAGTATCTTATGTGAACCATCTGGCGACTTAAAGGGAAATGACGGGACGATTTCGACTTCGCTTTGGAGGCGCTTTATGTCCTAGTAGGTCGACTTTGTCACCCACTTCGCCCAGTGTGGTGAGCCCTGGGCCTCGGTGGCCGAGTTGTCAAGGTAGTTCGTCTACTATTGATCACGTGGTCTGTAAACACTGAGATTGCGGGTTCGATTCTCACTGCAGGCAGGTTGTACTCGACAAGGACAAGAATTGCCAGTTTTCCTACCGCAGGTCGTGGGTTCTCTCCGGGTACTGCGGCTTCCTCCCCCAATAAAAACTGGATGCCATGAAATGGCTGAAAAATTGCTGCAAGTGGCGTTAAAACAACATTCAAACAAAATGAAAGGGCGACTTCACTTCACTTTTGAAGATGATGGACGGCAAAGTGGGACCACGATTAGGGGACTTCTTCGCCCGAGTCGCCCTCCAACGCGAGCCCTGAATAAATTCAGAAAAATTATTGACCAAACTCGCATTTTCGAGAAAAGATACTTAATTCTTTATTATACTTCATTATAGGTTTATTTTTTTACTTGTCCTGACAAGTGACTACTGAGTTTTACTTCTCCGACGGACATTTCCACTTGTCCCAGGCAACCGGACAAACGTTATTGTCGAGCCCTGTCTCTTTTTAATTACGTTTACTACACCGAAAAACATTGAGAAACCCGAAACTGAATGGTGTGTTGTATCTTGGTAAGGTATATGTAAATTACTGGATTATAACTATGGATTGATTGTTACAGTATGCAAATTAGCATGATTATACTAAAATTATGTCACTTTATCCATATACGGAAAAATGTTCAACATGGCATTTTCCATGTGCATCTTTACAAAAAAGGAAATTTCTCCAATAAAGATCTTTTCCTGTTATTTTCGCAATGTCTGAAGCTTTAATAATGTAAAGAAGGTGAATTATATGATGTTAGAATTTTGTATAAAAAGACCGAAGGTAGAAGTTATTATTTGCTACATTATGAGCAATAGGACTGAATTCCGCCGTTAATCCAACAAATCACAAAACTAACTTCGGATTATTACTACAGTAAAATTCTGCCTAATTTACTATATGTCCAAAGTTGACATGCATTTCATTCAGTTAAATCAGTTCAAGCTACTGTAGTAAATTTTACTGGTCGAGACCAGGTCCATTGTTATAAAGATTCTTTTAATAATAATAAGATAATTGTAACATCTTCAACAGTTTCTCTATCTCATGAAACTTAAAGATAATTGTTAATGTAATAAAACTAGTAATAAATGTGTGATGAGACATGTATTATCCAGAATTAGTGCTGCAAATTCATAAAAAAGTTTTATTTGTTTGTTTGTTTAAATGTTGTTTCATGCCGCTATCTGCAGTTTTTAGCTATTTCATGGCCTCTGGGTTTTATTGGGGAGGAAGCCGGAGATCCCCCCTGACATTCAGTAGGAAACTTGCAATCCTGGTCAAACAAGATTGGAGTCGAGCGCACCCTTCCACAGGTAGACTTAAACCCAGGACCTCAGTTTTGACAGAACACGGATCAATAGTACCTTAACCACTCGGCCAACGAGGCCCCTAAAAAATTGGTTGAAATCTGCCTAAAAATTATTTGCTACCTGGCTTACGCCATTTCACTTTCTTTTTACCTTATCAAGGGGTATAACTTTAATCCTTTGTTAACTCTATTAAGACATTTAAGTTTGTGTATAGATACATCTAGTACTAAAACACAGTAGCCAGACACCTCCAAATGACTGGGCAATGGGGCATGTACATGTTTTAATGAAAAATACATGTAAATCCCTATATCATGATCTCTAGTTTTTATTGTCTCGCCTGTGACGATTGTCGCTGGAGGCAAGACATGTATATGTATATGGGAATCAGGTTGGGGGGGGGGCATAAACACTTGATATTTTGCTTCATATATTTGTAAGCCTAAGCACTAGGTCCATCAAATTTGGTCCAGTGATATCTTCTGATGAGAACTTGCCAGTCTGTCACCTGACCTCAATTTCACAGTCCATTGACTACATTAAAGTTTTAAGATTAGGGCATTTTCTCTGTAACCATGCATGGTAGGATGACACTATTTGGTATATTGGTTGCCGATAAACAGTACATGTCAGACTGTCTGGTAGGTGTCACCTGACCTTGACCACAATTTCACGGTCCAGCGACTATGTTATTGTTTTTAGATTGGGGCAGTTTCTCTGTAACCATGCATGGTAGGATGACACTATTTGGTATATTGTTTGCCGATAAACAGTACATGACTGTCTGGTAGGTGTCGCCTGACCTTAACCACAATTTCACGGTCCAGTGACTATGTTAACGTTTTTAGATTGGGGCAGTTTCTCTGTAACCATGCATGGAAGGATGGCAATATTTGGTATATTGGTTGCTTATGAATAGTTCATGACTGTCTGATAGGTGTCGTCTGAAAATGACCTCAATTTCATGGTCCAGCGACTACGTTAAAGTTTTTGGATTACATGTAGGTCAGTTTATCTTAACATTGCATTGTATATTTTAAATGATTACAATTTTATGTTACTGATGTGATGCTCATGACCTTATTTTTTGTCTCGCCTGCGACGAAAGTCGCTTGAGGCGAGACATATGTATGGGAATCCGGCGGCGACAGCGGCGTCGTAAACACTTGACATCTTGCTTCATATCTTTGTAAGCCCAAGTATAGGTCCATCAAATTTGGTCCAGAGGTAGCTTATGATGAGTACTTGCCAGTCAGTCACCTGTGACCTGACTTTGACCTCAATTTCACGGTCCAGCGACTATGTTAAAGTTTTTGGGTTACAACAGTACCTCTGTAACTACGCATGGTAGGATGACAATATTTGGTGTATAGGTTGCTGATGACTAGTACATGACTGTCTGGTAGGTGTCACCTGACCTTGACCTCAATTTCACGGTCCAGCGACTACGTTAAAGTTTTTGGGTTACGACAGTTCCTCTGTAACTACGCATGGTAGGATGACAATATTTGGTGTATAGGTTGCTGATGACTAGTACATGACTGTCTGGTAGGTGTCACCTGACCTTGACCTCAATTTCACAGTTCAGCGACTACGTTAAAGTTTTTGGGTTACGACAGTTCTTCTGTAACTACGCATGGTAGGATGACAATATTTGGTGTATAGGTTGCTGATGACTAGTACATGACTGTCTGGTAGGTGTCACCTGACCTTGACCTCAATTTCACGGTCCAGCGACTACGTTAAAGTTTTTGGGTTATGACAGTTCCTCTGTAACTACGCATGGTAGGATGACAATATTTGGTGTATAGGTTGCTGATGACTAGTACATGACTGTCTGGTAGGTGTCACCTGACCTTGACCTCAATTTCACGGTCCAGCGACTACGTTAAAGTTTTTGGGTTACGATAGTTCCTCTGTAACTACGCATGGTAGGATGACAATATTTGGTATATAGGTTGCTGATGACTAGTACATGACTGTCTGGTAGGTTCCACCTGACCTTGACCTCAATTTCACGGTCCAGCGACTACGTTAAAGTTTTTGGGTTACGGCTGTTCCCCTGTAACTATGCAGGGTATGGTGACAATATTTTGTATACAGGCCGCTGCTGATATTTAATGCTATTTACGTAATGCTTATGACAAAATTTATTTTCGTTACTGATGCGGAATGCAGGCGAGACATTTTTCTGTGTCCACACTTGTTTGTTACTGTTGCATAATGCAGGCAAGACATTTTTCTGTGTCCACACTTTTTGGTGAAAAAGGGGGGGGGGGTATGGCACCCAGGAACAGAAACATTTACAGTTTATTAAAAGGAATGGGTTGCTTGATTTTCATATGTTATTAATAATGAACAATAACTGATTAATTATATGTCTTTATTGCTTTTATCTCTTCATTTACCATGTTTACTGCAAACTATAGTACACGCCTAGCATGATAACAAGTTATTCAAAATTCTTTTAGGCAAATTAATTTTGCTTCGAGAAATGAACAGTTAAGTATAACTTGGGTGAGGGTGGAAGTGCTCTGAAGAAATATTTTCTCACCTTGACACTGTAGAATTAAATATTAATAATATATACAGTAGCCTATGTACAAGTTGCCGAACCTAATGTCTTCAACGCCTGTACGAAAGTTAAAGCCGGATTCCAGCTGGACAAGACCTGGATTCCTACAGGATTTTACCCAAAAACTCAAAATCCTCCTCTTTAAGAGAAAGACACGTAAAATATAAACATTCCTACTCTATTATTCCTTGTCCTGTTCTTGTATTCCTGCTACTGCAAAATGAGTGTCTTTTATATTCCTGTTCAAGACCATGACATGAATAGGATATTTTGTCTTAGATTATGTCAGAACAGGAATCTTGCTCTTATACTTATTGATGAAAAAGGATTTTTTTACTTATATAAAACAGCTATTTCATGGCCTCTGGGTTTTATTGGGGAGGAAGCCGGAGATCCCCCCTGACATTCAGTAGGAAACTTGCAATCCTGGTCAAACAAGATTGGAGTCGAGCGCACCCTTCCACAGGTAGACTTAAACCCAGGACCTCAGTTTTGACAGAACACGGATCAATAGTACCTTAACCACTCGGCCAACGAGGCCCCTAAAAAATTGGTTGAAATCTGCCTAAAAATTATTTGCTACCTGGCTTACGCCATTTCACTTTCTTTTTACCTTATCAAGGGGTATAACTGTAATCCTTTGTTAACTCTATTAAGACATTTAAGTTTGTGTATAGATACATCTAGTACTAAAACACAGTAGCCAGACACCTCCAAATGACTGGGCAATGGGGCATGTACATGTTTTAATGAAAAATACATGTAAATCCCTATATCATGATCTCTAGTTTTTATTGTCTCGCCTGTGACGATTGTCGCTGGAGGCAAGACATGTATATGTATATGGGAATCAGGTTGGGGGGGGGCATAAACACTTGATATTTTGCTTCATATATTTGTAAGCCTAAGCACTAGGTCCATCAAATTTGGTCCAGTGATATCTTCTGATGAGAACTTGCCAGTCTGTCACCTGACCTCAATTTCACAGTCCATTGACTACATTAAAGTTTTAAGATTAGGGCATTTTCTCTGTAACCATGCATGGTAGGATGACACTATTTGGTATATTGGTTGCCGATAAACAGTACATGTCAGACTGTCTGGTAGGTGTCACCTGACCTTGACCACAATTTCACGGTCCAGCGACTATGTTATTGTTTTTAGATTGGGGCAGTTTCTCTGTAACCATGCATGGTAGGATGACACTATTTGGTATATTGTTTGCCGATAAACAGTACATGACTGTCTGGTAGGTGTCGCCTGACCTTAACCACAATTTCACGGTCCAGTGACTATGTTAACGTTTTTAGATTGGGGCAGTTTCTCTGTAACCATGCATGGAAGGATGGCAATATTTGGTATATTGGTTGCTTATGAATAGTTCATGACTGTCTGATAGGTGTCGTCTGAAAATGACCTCAATTTCATGGTCCAGCGACTACGTTAAAGTTTTTGGATTACATGTAGGTCAGTTTATCTTAACATTGCATTGTATATTTTAAATGATTACAATTTTATGTTACTGATGTGATGCTCATGACCTTATTTTTTGTCTCGCCTGCGACGAAAGTCGCTTGAGGCGAGACATATGTATGGGAATCCGGCGGCGACAGCGGCGTCGTAAACACTTGACATCTTGCTTCATATCTTTGTAAGCCCAAGTATAGGTCCATCAAATTTGGTCCAGAGGTAGCTTATGATGAGTACTTGCCAGTCAGTCACCTGTGACCTGACTTTGACCTCAATTTCACGGTCCAGCGACTATGTTAAAGTTTTTGGGTTACAACAGTACCTCTGTAACTACGCATGGTAGGATGACAATATTTGGTGTATAGGTTGCTGATGACTAGTACATGACTGTCTGGTAGGTGTCACCTGACCTTGACCTCAATTTCACGGTCCAGCGACTACGTTAAAGTTTTTGGGTTACGACAGTTCCTCTGTAACTACGCATGGTAGGATGACAATATTTGGTGTATAGGTTGCTGATGACTAGTACATGACTGTCTGGTAGGTGTCACCTGACCTTGACCTCAATTTCACAGTTCAGCGACTACGTTAAAGTTTTTGGGTTACGACAGTTCTTCTGTAACTACGCATGGTAGGATGACAATATTTGGTGTATAGGTTGCTGATGACTAGTACATGACTGTCTGGTAGGTGTCACCTGACCTTGACCTCAATTTCACGGTCCAGCGACTACGTTAAAGTTTTTGGGTTATGACAGTTCCTCTGTAACTACGCATGGTAGGATGACAATATTTGGTGTATAGGTTGCTGATGACTAGTACATGACTGTCTGGTAGGTGTCACCTGACCTTGACCTCAATTTCACGGTCCAGCGACTACGTTAAAGTTTTTGGGTTACGATAGTTCCTCTGTAACTACGCATGGTAGGATGACAATATTTGTTATATAGGTTGCTGATGACTAGTACATGACTGTCTGGTAGGTTCCACCTGACCTTGACCTCAATTTCACGGTCCAGCGACTACGTTAAAGTTTTTGGGTTACGGCTGTTCCCCTGTAACTATGCAGGGTATGGTGACAATATTTTGTATACAGGCCGCTGCTGATATTTAATGCTATTTACGTAATGCTTATGACAAAATTTATTTTCGTTACTGATGCGGAATGCAGGCGAGACATTTTTCTGTGTCCACACTTGTTTGTTACTGTTGCATAATGCAGGCAAGACATTTTTCTGTGTCCACACTTTTTGGTGAAAAAGGGGGGGGGGTATGGCACCCAGGAACAGAAACATTTACAGTTTATTAAAAGGAATGGGTTGCTTGATTTTCATATGTTATTAATAATGAACAATAACTGATTAATTATATGTCTTTATTGCTTTTATCTCTTCATTTACCATGTTTACTGCAAACTATAGTACACGCCTAGCATGATAACAAGTTATTCAAAATTCTTTTAGGCAAATTAATTTTGCTTCGAGAAATGAACAGTTAAGTATAACTTGGGTGAGGGTGGAAGTGCTCTGAAGAAATATTTTCTCACCTTGACACTGTAGAATTAAATATTAATAATATATACAGTAGCCTATGTACAAGTTGCCGAACCTAATGTCTTCAACGCCTGTACGAAAGTTAAAGCCGGATTCCAGCTGGACAAGACCTGGATTCCTACAGGATTTTACCCAAAAACTCAAAATCCTCCTCTTTAAGAGAAAGACACGTAAAATATAAACATTCCTACTCTATTATTCCTTGTCCTGTTCTTGTATTCCTGCTACTGCAAAATGAGTGTCTTTTATATTCCTGTTCAAGACCATGACATGAATAGGATATTTTGTCTTAGATTATGTCAGAACAGGAATCTTGCTCTTATACTTATTGATGAAAAAGGATTTTTTTACTTATATAAAACACTTGATTTTAACTTACATATTTGATATATGTATTATTACAGAGACTGACAATTTAATTTGCAGAAGGGGGGGGGGGGGGGGTGACATAATGTAATTATTAACAAAAATGCAACAAAACTGTGATAAAGATTTAAAGATTATTAAAGAATTTATGATGTGATAAGCAAATACACATCAGGTACCACACAAATTCGGATATCATTACTAAATAAAACATTATTTATCTACCCTTGCCTGAATATCTTTTTGTATTCCTCCATTGGAATAACCCTTTGGAATCCATCCAATGTTAACTCTGTTCTTCTGTATATTTTCACTTTCCATTATAGGGTCCTCATATCTTTTGTTTTTATGTAGCACCTCATTATCTGAGAAGCATTTTAAGGGACAAATCATCAAGGTCATTTAAATCCAGCTTGAATTTATTTGACTTTAAATTTATATTTTTGAATGTGTTTCATTTTTACTTAACTGATTATTTATAAACATGTCTCTTTATCTTTATTAATTTAAGATTTGATTGTTTTACTAAGAAGCACATCTTGTATGTGTATATTATTGTAACTTGACCCACCAGTGTTATGGAACCTGTTGAAGCTGATAAAGCAAATTTCATTATGAGGTTATCAAAGGGTCTATTGGAAAATAAAAGAATTGCAAAAGACCAATATTTGTGTCATATAAATTACAGTTATTAAAAAACTTGTTCTTCAATGTATAAGCTTACATTTTGAACGGAACAGCTTAATTCTTATAACCTCAGAACTGTTAATCTATTTTTGACTTAATTTCCAACATCTGCAGTGGCCCCCCATTTCAAAATTCAAACTTTACCGCTTAATTATTTGCTACAAGATGGAGGAGATGTTTGGGTGCATATCTTTTAAGATGCATCACTTTGTGTGCTTTCTAAGAAAGATGTCAGAGGAAAAATGAGATTTAATAAAGAAGGAGATTGTAACAAAAAAGAATTCAGTTGTCATCATCAGAGCAGATAGTAAGTATTATTAAAGTTATATATAGTGTCTGTTAACACAAGTAAATATCAATATCAATATGATTTTGTTTATTTTATTTTGTTATGTTTTAATTGAGCAGGTTATTGTGGACTTTTGTTTCATTTTTTTAATGTATATTGAGCCTTTAAAAAGGTCTATCTGATATTATTTTTATTTTTTGAATTCTCAAAAAGACAACAACAAAAAATACCCAGGGAATGCTGCAAACCATCAGGCCCCTTTTTAAGCTAATACAATGAAGGTTTTTTTCCCACATAGAAACCATAGATGCATCTAAAAGAAAGGGACCGATTTTGAAAACAAAAAAATTGCCTGTTACCAGAACTGAATCAAGACCTGAATTATTGAACTACTAAAGGTAAGTTCAACCTATAACATGACAATTTATACAGTGTATTTATTGAACAAGTTTTACCTATTTTCTATGTCAGTTTCACCACCCAAAATATAACATTTTAATGCTGATAAATTTAAATTTCCTTTCAACTAATGTTGATATTCTTTGTCAGGCAGAAATAAAAAAAAACAAATAAAAAACAACAAAATCCATTTTTAAATAGCAGCATATGCTTTGCCAAATTAAAGAGATGTAACTAAAACATGTAAATTGTGCTTTACCTCACTGACATGTAACTGGTAACACCATTTGTCAGCTTTTCTGGACTGGCATTATATTCAAAGCCTTAATTAAATTCCAAAGAACAATTCATTCAGGTCCATCTTTTTAATGACGTTTGTGTTTTTGCAGGTTATTCTGTGTCGTAGTACAGAAAAGATGGCAGTAAAGTAGTGGAATGAAGGACCAACAGAATGTGTTCCATATGCCAGAACAAAACTGAATTTTTTTTTACAAAACATAGACTAAGATTGAAAACAATGTGTCAATATGCGCTACTTAAAATAAAGACATCAATCTCTTTACTAAAATTGTGTCTGACCTGAGAAAAATTTATTTTAGGCACTGATTAGAACAGCTAAGTTTATTGGTTTCGGATAAGAGACTGTTTTTTTTTGGGAGCCATTTAGAAAGTTTTTGGGATTCCAGAATTCAAGGTGTATTAAGAGCAGGATCCCTGGTCTCGTTGTAGAATTCCTAGTCTGGGAGGAGGATTCCTGGTCTGGGAGCAGGATTCCTGGTCCTGGAGCAGAATTCCTGGTCCTGGAGCAGGATTCCTAGTGTGGGAGCAGGATACCTGGTCAGGGAGCAGGATTCCTGGTCCAAGAGCAGGATTTTTCATTACTTAAACCAGTAGGAATCTTGTTAATAATTGAAGCAGGATTCCTGGTCTCAAGAGCAGGAATCCTGCTCTCCTCATTTAAATATTACGGTTCATTTTTCCAGTAGGATTCCGTGTCTTGTGCTATAGACAGGATTATGCTATTTTCCTGCAGGAATCCATGTCTTGTCCAGTTGGAGTACAGCTGGTCCTTTTCGTACAGGCGTGACACTCTCCTCCAAACCCAGAATTCATCAAAAAAGGCAAGCAAAGCCTCATTGCATCAGAGTTAATAAAATATTGTTTATTGTTTTTTAATATTTTTAATAGATCTTCATAGTTGAACCAAGTTGCAAGTTCTAATTTACAATTCGGGAATGAATACATGTAGCTACAATTTAAATGTCCAGCCATTACTGACTACGAGCTTTAAAGAAAACATATATAATGGATCCGATACCTGTATTTAGAAATAATTGATCAATTAAGGTAGAAAATCCTTAAGAGGTCATAGTATTTTCAATATAGTTTGGATTGTTTTCTATAAAGATAATGTTGCGTAGGCCAGTCGGATATTGAAAATTACAGGACTTGTTTAACATCGGAGAGTTGCAATCTTCATAGCCTATATAAATCAAGCGAGCATTACAGGCTCCTGAGAGCCTCTGGTTTATTGTTGCTAATTGAACATGAACATAATTTGTGTGTATAAATTTAATGATAACATTGTTGTTTTTTTCAGTACAATTCATGATTCGTTTGGACGAATGGAGAAAAGAGAAGGATACATTTGTTACCACCAGTGCTGCTAAGAGAGTACTTGAACTTATTAGAGAAAAGAATTGTGTTACAGTAACTGGTAACTCTGGTGTTGGTAAAACTGCAGCTGTAAGACATGCGGCCATAGAGCTACTACAGGATGGCTATATTGTTGCACCAGTCAGCACACCTAAGGATATAGTGAAATTTTATAATACAGAAAGGATGACCTTGTTTGTTATTGATGACTTATGTGGACGATATACATTTAATCGAGGTTACCTTGACGATTGGAAACTAAGATTAGATGAAATTAAACCGTTAATGAATAGTGGTCATTGCAAGATCATAGCCACTTGTAGGCTACAAGTTTTTAAAGATGAAAGATTTAAAGATTTGTCAATCTTTAGTACTTGTGAATGTAATCTAAGCTCCAAAGAACTGAGTCTGTCTTCAGAAGAAAAATCAGGATTAATCAATGCATACTGTGGTGGACATGCTAGTGATATAAGGGATGACTTCAAAAGCGATTTTTTTCCACTTTTGTGCAGTTTGTACAAAACAACTAAAAGTACACACATGAGAAAGTTTTTTGAAAATCCTTTTCACATTTATGATAGTGAAATGGAAAAATTACTTCAAGAAGATGACATTGCTAAATATAAATACTGTTGTCTCGTCCTGGTTGTTATTTTTAACAACAGGCTGCAAAAAGAGATTCTGTCTGGGAAAATTGACAGCAAAGTTAAGAAAATCATTAAAGACACTTTGTCTAAATGTGAACTGAATAAAGGGACATCACCAGAGTGTTTACTTAAATCACTTAAAACTTTAGAAGGAACATTTCTAGTGCATGAAGATGGCTGTTACAGAACAATCCATGACAAATTATTTGACTACTTATCCCATTACTTTGGAAACAAAATGATCCATATTTTAATTGATCATACAGATAGTGCATTCATAAGTGAGAGATTTATATGGAAGACATCAGGTCAGACAAAGGATACAGACTTCACCATTAACATCCCTGACATGTATATAGATGATTATGTCAACAGAATGATACATGATTGGACAGGTGGTAAAGTATTGGATGTCTTTACCAACAGAAATATGAAATCAAAAGAATTTTCTGCTAAGTTACTTGACCACCTGAATCGACTTGATCAATCCAAGCAGTCAGAGCTAGCAAACATGAAGGTTGACAATGGATATAATGATACTACATTGATACAGAGTTGTTTCTATGGTGATGTTAAGTTGACAAGGTGGATCATTAATCATGGTGTAAGTGTAAATCATTGTAGGAATAATGGTGCCTCACCTTTATATATTGCTTGTGACAATGGGCATATAGACACAGTGAGGGAACTTATTAAGTGTGGGTCTGATTTGAATAAGTGTATGAATGATGATTCGTCACCTTTATGGATTGCTTGTTACAATGGGCATATAGACACAGTGAGGGAACTTATTAAGTGTGGGTCTGATTTACACAAGTGTACTGATGATGGTGCCTCACCTTTATGGATTGCTTGTCAGAATGGGCATATAGACACAGTGAGGGAACTTATTAAGTGTGGGTCTGATTTGAATAAGTGTATGAATGATGATTCGTCACCTTTATGGATTGCTTGTTACAATGGGCATATAGACACAGTGAGGGAACTTATTAAGTGTGGGTCTGATTTACACAAGTGTGATAATGATGATACCTCACCTTTATGGATTGCTTGTGAGAATGGGCATATAGACACAGTGAGGGAACTTATTAAGTGTGGGTCTGATTTACACAAGTGTAATAATAATGGTGTCTCACCTTTATGGATTGCTTGTCAGAATGGGCATATAGACACAGTGAGGGAACTTATTAAGTGTGGGTCTGATTTGAATAAGTGTTTGAATGATGATTCGTCACCTTTATGGATTGCTTGTTACAAAGGGCATATAGACACAGTGAGGGAACTTATTAAGTGTGGGTCTGATTTACACAAGTGTAATAATAATGGTGTCTCACCTTTATATGCTGCTTGTGAGAATGGGCATATAGACACAGTGAGGGAACTTATTAAGTGTGGGTCTGATTTACACAAGTGTAATAATAATGGTGTCTCACCTTTATGGATTGCTTGTCAGAATGGGCATATAGACACAGTGAGGGAACTTATAAAGTGTGGGTCTGATTTGAATAAGTGTATGAATGATGATTCGTCACCTTTATGGATTGCTTGTTACAATGGGCATATAGACACAGTGAGGGAACTTATTAAGTGTGGGTCTGATTTGAATAAGTGTATGAATGATGATTCGTCACCTTTATATATTGCTTGTCAGAATGGGCATATAGACACAGTGAGGGAACTTATTAAGTGTGGGTCTGATTTGAATAAGTGTATGAATGATGATTCGTCACCTTTATATATTGCTTGTGAGAATGGGCATATAAACACAGTGAGGGAACTTATTAAGTGTGGGTCTGATTTACACAAGTGTAATAATAATGGTGTCTCACCTTTATATATTGCTTGTTACAATGGGCATATAAACACAGTGAGGGAACTTATTAAGTGTGGGTCTGATTTACACAAGTGTAATAATAATGGTGTCTCACCTTTATATATTGCTTGTTACAATGGGCATATAGACACAGTGAGGGAACTTATTAAGTGTGGGTCTGATTTGAATAAGTGTATGAATGATGATTCGTCACCTTTATGGATTGCTTGTTACAATGGGCATATAGACACAGTGAGGGAACTTATTAAGTGTGGGTCTGATTTACACAAGTGTAATAATGATGATACCTCACCTTTATGGATTGCTTGTCAGAATGGGCATATAGACACAGTGAGGGAACTTATTAAGTGTGGGTCTGATTTGCACAAGTGTAATAATGATGGTGTTTCACCTTTTGATATAGCATCAGAAAATGGTCACAGTGATGTTATATCATTACTGACTGAACTAGGAAAGGGAAGTGTGTAAATATAGAAGCTGTAGTGAGATATACATGTATAGTCAGTAGTTTGTTTGTGATACATGTATACAGTCAGTAGTTGGTGTGTGATATTCAGCCAGAAAAGACGATATGCCCTTCAGTTCGAGCCATATCAGTTTCTTGGTCCATATCACGACCCTTGTGCAGTCAAAATTTTGTGATATTACCATAAGCAACACTAAATATTCTGTAAATGTCACAGTCACTAATAAATCACCTCCTAAGAGTTCAAAATCGACATCAAGAAATGCAAATTAATGGGAACTCGTATACCTGTATTTTTATTGAGCATGTGTACATATTTTATATCTTTTTACATTTTTTATCTAATGTTACTTTTTGTATAGGTAGTATATTATACTGGCAAGTGTGTCTTTATTATTTCACATATATATGTCTATACATGCCTTGGTAATTTGACTGACATTAGATGTATATATGTCTATACATGCCTTGGTAATTTGACTGACATAAGATGTAATCAACTTTCATAATAATATTTTGTTCATATAAAACATGTGTTTTGGTTTGTGAAAGCTTGTGTACTGTAAGAGTGTAAATAATACTGATCCATAATTGTAATCTTGATATACAGTGTATATATTTTAAAAGTAGAAATACATATCCACTGTAAACCTAGAAATAATGATGTAAAGATTAATTACTGATTTCATGTAAAACCAGGAATACCGATTTCATTGTAAAACTAGGATACTGATTCATTGTAAAGCTAGGAATATTGAATCATATTAAAGCTAGAATACTGATTCATTGTAACGCTAGAATACTGATTCATTGTAAAGCTAGGATACTGATTCATTGTAACGCTAGAATACTGATTCATTGTAAAGCTAGGAACACTGATTCATTGTAAAGCTAAAACACTGATTCATTGTAAAGCTAGAATACTCATTCATTGTAAAGTTAGGATAATTATTCATTGTAAAGTAAGGATTCTGATTCATTGTAAAGCTAGGAACACTGATTCATTGTAAAGCTAAAATACTGCTTCATTGTAAAGCTAGAATACTGATTCATTGTAAAGCTAGAATACTGATTCATTGTAAAGCTAGGAACACGGATTCATTGTAAAGCTAGAATACTGATTCATTGTAAAGCTAAAATACTGATTCATGGTAAAGCTAGAATACTGATTCATGGTAAAGCTAGAATACTGATACATTGTAAAGCTAGGAACACTGATTCATTGTAAAGCTAGGAACACTGATTCATTGTAACATTAGGAATTTTGAATCATAGTAAACCTAGGAACACTGATTCATTGTAAAGTTAGGAATTTTGAATCATAGTAAAGCTAGAATACTGATTCATTGTAAAGCTAGAATACTGATTCATTGTAAAGCTAGAATACTGATTCATTGTAAAGCTAGAAACTGATTCATGGTAAAGCTAGAATACTGATTCATTGTAAAGTAAGAATACTGATTCTTTGTAAAGCTAGGATACTGATTCATTGTAAAGCTAGAACACTGATTCATTATAGATGCTAGAATTCTGATTCATGGTAAAGCTAGAATACTGATCCCTTTTAATTAGGAATAACGAATTGTTATAAAGCTAGAATACTGATCCATTGTTAAGCTACAATACTGATCCTTTTAATTAGGAATAATGATTCGTTGTAAAGCTAGAATACTGATTCATTGTAAAGCTAGAATACTGATCTTTTTTAATTAGGATTCATTGTAAAGCTAGAATACTCATTCATTGTTAAGCTAGAATACGGATTCATTGTAAAGCTAATACTGATTCATTGTAAAGCTAGATTACTGATTAACTGTAAAACTAGTATACTGATTTATTGTAAAGTTTAATTACTGATTTTAATTGTAAAGATGTCTTATTGAATCATTGTAAAGACAGAATACTGATTTATTGTAAAGTTGGCATACTGATTCATTGTAAAGCTAGAATACTGATTCATTGTCAAGTTGGCATACTGATTCATTGTAAAGTTGGCATGCTGATTCATTGTAAAGTTGGCATGCTGATTCATTGTAAAGCTAGAATACTGATTCATTGTTAAGTTGGCATGCTGATTCATTGTAAAGTTGGCATGCTGATTCATTGTAAAGTTGGCATACTGATTCATTGTAAAGTTGGCATGCTGATTCATTGTAAAGTTGGCATACTGATTCATTGTAAAGTTGGCATGCTGATTCATTGTAAAGTTGGAATACTGATTCATTGTAAAGTTGGCATACTGATTCATTGTAAAGTTGGCATACTGATTCATTGTAAAGTTGGCATGCTGATTCATTGTAAAGTTGGAATACTGATTCATTGTAAAGTTGGCATGCTGATTCATTGTAAAGTTGGAATACTGATTCATTGTAAAGTTGGCATGCTGATTCATTGTAAAGTTGGCATACTGATTCATTGTAAAGTTGGAATACTGATTCATTGTAAAGTTGGAATACTGATTCATTGTAAAGTTGGCATACTGATTCATTGTAAAGTTGGAATACTGATTCATTGTAAAGCTAGAATACTGATTCATTGTAAAGTTGGAATACTGATTCATTGTAAAGTTGGCATGCTGATTCATTGTAAAGTTAGCATACTGATTCATTGTAAAGTTGGAATACTGATTCATTGTAAAGTTGGCATACTGATTCATTGTAAAGTTGACATGCTGATTCATTGTAAAGTTGGCATACTGATTCATTGTAAAGTTGGCATGCTGATTCATTGTAAAGTTGGAATACTGATTCATTGTAAAGCTAGAATACTGATTCATTGTAAAGTTGGCATGCTGATTCATTGTAAAGTTGGAATACTGATTCATTGTAAAGTTGGCATACTGATTCATTGTAAAGTTGGCATGCTGATTCATTGTAAAGTTGGCATACTGATTCATTGTAAAGTTGGCATGCTGATTCATTGTAAAGTTGGAATACTGATTCATTGTAAAGTTGGCATACTGATTCATTGTAAAGTTGGCATGCTGATTCATTGTAAAGTTGGCATGCTGATTCATTGTAAAGTTGGAATACTGATTCATTGTAAAGTTGGCATGCTGATTCATTGTAAAGCTAGAATACTGATTCATTGTAAAGCTAGTATACTGAGTCATTGTAAAGCTAGTATACTGAGTCATTGTAAAGCTAGAATACTCATTCATTGTTAAGTTGGCATGCTGATTCACTGTAAAGCTAGAATACTGATTCATTGTTAAGTTGGCATACTGATTCATTGTAAAGTTGGCATACTGATTCATTGTAAAGTTGGCATACTGATTCATTGTAAAGTTGGCATACTGATTCATTGTAAAGTTGGCATACTGATTCATTGTAAAGTTGGCATATTGATTCATTGTAAAGTTGGCATGCTGATTCATTGTAAAGTTGGCATGCTGATTCATTGTAAAGTTGGCATACTGATTCATTGTAAAGTTGGCATGCTGATTCATTGTAAAGTTGGCATGCTGATTCATTGTAAAGTTGGCATACTGATTCATTGTAAAGTTGGCATACTGATTCATTGTAAAGTTGGCATGCTGATTCATTGTTATATTAATATTGTGTTCGTATACAACATGTGTTTTGGTTTGTGGGAGCTTGTGAACTGTAGCAGTGTAAATAATACTGATCCATTTTAAAGCTAGAATACTAATCAATTGTAAAGCTAGAATACAAATCCATTGTAAAGCTACAAATAGTGATTTATTGTAAAGCTAGAATACTGATTCATTATAAAGCATGAATACTTATTCATTGTAAAGCTGAGAATACTGATTCATTGTAAAGCTAGAAAACTGATTAATTGTAAAGCTAGGAATTTCAATTTATTGTAAAGCTAGAATACTGATTCATTGAAAGCTAGAATACTGATTCATTGAAAGCAAGAATAGTGATTCATTGTAAAGCTAGAATAATGATTTATTGTAAAGCTAGGAATATCAATTTATTGTAAAGCTAGAAATACTGATTCATTGTAAAGCTAGAATACTGATTCACTGTAAAGCTAGGAATACCAATTAATTGTAAAGCTAGAATACTGATGCATTGTTAAGCTAGAAACTGATTCATTGTTAAGCTAGAGTACTGATCCCTTTAAATTAGGAATACTGATTCATTGTAAAGCTAGGATTAGAATTCATGGTAAAGCAAGGTATACCTATTCATTGTAAAGCTAGAATACTGATCCCTTCAAATTAGGAATGCTGATTCACTGTAAAGCTAGGAATACCAATTCATTCTATGCTAGAATACTGTTGCATTGTTACGCTTGAATACTGATCCCTTTAAATTAAGAATAATGATTTAGTGGAAAGCTAAAGTACTGATCCATTGTCAAGCTATGACTACTGATTCATTGTAAAGCTAGAATACTACTCCATTGTAGAATGCTGATAAAGTTTATAGGTAAGGTAGACTTTATTGTAAACTTAGAATACAATATCTGGGAAATATTTAGTTGATGGCAGATTTTATGTTAAATCTGTGGTTTTCTCTCAATTTTAATTTGTTTGTGCCTATCTTAAATAAAGATAATCCCCCATCATGAAACATATTAACACATATGAAATATACACAAAAAGCTTCTCAGTTACACACGTACGAAACTTTATGAATTGATTTCAGGGATGTTTTTTACTATTTTAAAATTGTTGATGATTGGAAACTTTATACCCATATGGGAAATTTTCTCTGGTATTTCTTTGAAACAAAAATGCAAGAAATTAAATATTCTACAGTTTATTGTGATTAGCAGATGAGTACTACAGGCTCTAGATATCTTCTGTTCATATAGTACTAGTATATAATCAATAATGTATTTTTTGTTTCTGCATTAATGTTTTTGTATTGTTATCGCTTATGAAAAATTAGAGAATCATTCTCCTATATATATATGTTTAAAATGTTTTTTTTTTTCATGTAGTTAAAAATATATCTTCATTAAATGAATTTTTTTTTTGTTTTATATTGTTAACTTGGTTTTATACATTTTATTCAAAGAATTGAGTACAGACTTTGACATTGACTATATCCTAAAGTAATGTTAGATATATTTTATTGACTTTTCGATTGTGTACTTTTTTGTTTTTGTTTTATATTAATGCAAATATTGTTTATATTATATAACTTAAGTAATAACTGTTAATGTTTGCATTCTATAGAGCAGATTGTCTGATCCATCATTTGTCATCTGTCATCCATTATTTGTCATGGTAAAGTTTTTGGAGACATCTCTGCATAGAGCAGATTGTCTGATCCATCATTTGGCATGTCATATATATTTGTCGTGGTTAAGTTTTTGAAGACATCTCTGCATAATCAAGTAGGAGAAAAAATGGCAGTTCTTGCTTTTTACGAAATCGTATTCGGCATCTTCATGCTCTGTCCAAGATGGCCACACCAATAAAATGGAAAACATTAAATGTATTACTAGATATAAACCACACATGGTCATTAGATGGTCACCTTCCAGAATTGTGTCCCATAATGTGATTAATGATTGAGATGAGTGTCGTTGACTTGTAGGGACACAAAATCATTAAATAAACAAACTTGCACTAATTGAGCAAAATTTAAACATACTTTGTGGAAGTTCTGATTTCATAATTGTGATGGAAGTGCCAGAATATTATACAAAAGGGCAACAAGCTATGATATTGTTTGATTTAAATCTTAAACCGGTTAGTAAAGTTAACCAAGCTTTCCTGGAATAACTGGTTGCCAACGAATATATCTGATTGTCCGGAATAAAAATCTATAAAAAAGGACCAAATAGTACTGAGCATAATTTCTGCATCACTTATTTTGTAGTCCTGTGTTAACCATGTGAGAGATGAAGACACTCTGGAGACTAATTTTATGTACAATATTACTTGTAATCAACTATTATAGCTTACTAGCTTCTAATAAATAATTTCATGTACTCGACTCCAATCTTACTTGACAAGGATTGCCAGTTTTCCGACCGCGGGTCGGAGGTTCTCTCCGGGTACTCCGGCTTCCTCTCCAATAAAAACTGGACGCCACATAATAGCTGAAAAATTGCTGAAAGTGGCGTTAAAACACAATTCAAACAAACAAACATAATTTGTCATTAGTGTTGAATCCCGTTATGCAAGCGTTTGGATCATTTGAATATGTGGTTTTAACTGAATAGTTTAGGCTATTAGAGTTTACTCGGCCATATATGGTATTAAAAGTTCAGGCTATTTGAGTTCACATACAGCTATATGTGAAATTAAGAGTTCAGGCAATTCAAGTTCACATGCGGCTGTATATTATATTAGGAGTTTAGGCTATTTAAGTTAAAATGCGGCTTCCATCGTATTAAGAGCTCGGGTTATTTGGAATTCCTCAGCTGTATATGGTACTAAAAGTTCAGGCTATTCGAGTTCGCTCAGCTGTAAATGGTATTAAGTTTAAAGGCTATTTGAGTTTATTCAGCTGTATATGGCATACAGAGTTCATGCTATTCGAGCTCACACACAGCTGTATTTGGTATTAAGACTTCAGGCTATTTGAGTTTACTCAGCTGTATATGGTATAAAGAGTTCAGGCTATTTTGAGTTCACAAAGCTGTATATGGTATTAAGACTTCATGGTATTTCAGTTTACTCAGCTGTATATGGTATAAAGAGTTCAGGCTATTGGAGTTCGCATACAGCTGTATTTGGTATTAAGACTTAATGCTATTCGAGTTCACTCAGCTGTATATGGTATTAAGACTTCATGGTATTCGAGTTCACTCAGCTGTATATGGTATTAAGACTTCATGGTATTCGAGTTCACTCAGCTGTATATGGTATTAAGACTTAAGGGTATTTTAGTTCACTCAGCTGTATATGGTATTAAGACTTGAGGGTATTTTAATTCACTCGGCTGTATATGGTATTAAGACTTCAGGCTTTTTGAGTTTACTTAGCTGTATATAGTATTTAGAGTTCATGCTATTAAAACTTCGCATACAGCTGTATATGTTATCAAAAGTTCAGTCTATTCTAGTTCACATACAGTTGTATATGGTATTCAGAGTTCAGGCTATTCGAGATCACATACAGCTGTATATGGTATTCAGAGTTCCGGCTATTCGAGATCACATTCAGCTGATTTGGTATCAAGAATTCCGGCTATTCTAGTTCACATACAGCTGTATATGGTATCAATAGTTCAGGCTATTTGAGTTCATATACAGTTGTATATGGTTACAAGAGTTCAGGCTATTCTAGTTTACATACATCAGTATTTGATATCAAAAGTTCAGGCTTTTTCGAGTTCACATTCCGCTGTTAAAATATTAAGAGCAGACTTTTTGCGTTTACTAAGCTGTATATGGTATTAAGAGATTGGTCAATTCGAGGTTTCACTCACTTAAATCATTTTCCTTCGCACCTGTGGAATAATTTGATACCAATACCGATTTAATGTTATGACTCTCACTATTACCCGCCAGGAAAAGAGGTCATACTGGTTATATATGTCTATAACCAATTAACTATGAACACAGTAGCTTTAATGTGACCAGTAGGTGCTTTTTCTTGGTTATTGTGTTTTCCAAGAAAAGTGGTCACATTAAAACAGTTGGAAAAGCTAGCCTATCAGCAGTTTCAATGGGATCAATATGGCCGATTTAATTTAATAGTTGCCACCTATCTTTACATAACAATACGGTCCACTAAACTTGCAAAAAGTGTACAAACGTTAAAATAAAAAGAGTCCTCAACATGTGCTCCGGTTATATCACAAGGTGTACCAATTTTCCTACCTACAGTTTGGGATTCTCACTATTTGCCTCTGTTATATCACAAGGAGAACCAGTTTTCCTACCTACATTTTGGAGGTCTCACCAAGTGCTCCGGTTATATCACCAGCAGTGCCAATTTTCCTACCTACAGTTTGGGGTTGCCACCATGTGCTCCGGTTATATCACAAGGAGTGCCTATTTTTCTACCTACAGTTTCGGGTTCTCACCCTGTACTTCGGTTATAGTGCCAGTTTTTCTAACTACAGTCTGGGTTCTCACCATATGCTCTGATTATATCACAAAGAGTATCACTTTCCTTACCTATACAGTTTGGAGTTATCACCTTGTGCTCTGGATATATCACAAGAAGTATCTGTTTTACTACCTAAAGTTTGGGATTTCACCATGTACTCTGGTTATATCACAAAGAAGTGCCTGTTACCTTGCCTAAAGTTTGTCGCTGTCACCATGTGCTCCAGATATATCGCAAGTAGTGATTGTTTTTCTACCTAAAGTTTATGGTTCTCACCATGTGCTTTGATTTTTTCACAAGGAATATCAGTTTTTCTACCTACAGTTTAGGGTCCTCAACATGTGCTACGGTTATATCACAAGAAATACCAGTTTTCCTACCTAAAGTTTGGTGTTGTGAGCGAATGCTCTGGTTATATAACAAGGAGTTCCAGTTTTTCTACCTAAAGTTTGGGTTTCTCACCATGTACTACGGTTATATCACAAGAAATACCAGTTTTCCTAGCTAAAGTTTGGTGTTGTCACCGTGTGCTCTGGTTATATAACAAGGAGTTCCAGTTTTCCAAACTTAAGTATATCACAAGGAGTGCCTGTTTTCTTACCTAAAGTTTGAGGTTTTCATCATGTGTTCCGGTTATATCACAAGGAGTGCCTGTTTTCTTACCTAAAGTTTGAGGTTTTCATCATGTGTTCCGGTTTTATCACAAGGAGTGACTGTTTTCTTACCTAAAGTCTGAGGTTTTCATCATGTGTTCCGGTTATATCACAAGAGGTGCCTGTTTTCTTACCTAAAGTTTGAGGTTTTCATCATGTGTTCCGGTTATATCACAAGGAGTGCCTGTTTTCTTACCTAAAGTTTGAGGTTTTCATCATGTGTTCCGGTTATATCACAAGAGGTGCCTGTTTTCTTACCTAAAGTTTGAGGTTTTCATCATGTGTTCCGGTTATATCACAAGAGGTGCCTGTTTTCTTACCTAAAGTTTGAGGTTTTCATCATGTGTTCCGGTTATATCACAAGGAGTGCCTGTTTTCTTACCTAAAGTTTGAGGTTTTCATCATGTGTTCCGGTTATATCACAAGGAGTGCCTGTTTTCTTACCTAAAGTTTGAGGTTTTCATCATGTGTTCCGGTTATATCACAAGAGGTGCCTGTTTTCCTAGCTAAAGTTTGAGGTTTTCATCATGTGTTCCGGTTATATCACAAGGAGTGCCTGTTTTCGTACCTAAAGTTTGAGGTTTTCATCATGTGTTCCGGTTATATCACAAGAGGTGCCTGTTTTCTTACCTAAAGTTTGAGGTTTACATCATGTGTTCCGGTTATATCACAAGGAGTGCCTGTTTTCTTACCTAAAGTTTGAGGTTTTCATCATGTGTTCCGGTTATATCACAAGGAGTGCATGTTTTCTTACCTAAAGTTTGAGGTTTTCATCATGTGTTCCGGTTATATCACAAGGAGTGCGTGTTTTCTTACCTAAAGTTTGAGGTTTTCAACATGTGTTCCGGTTATATCACAAGAGGTGCCTGTTTTCCTAGCTAAAGTTTGGGGTTGTCACCGTGTGCTCTGGTTATATAACAAGGAGTTCTAGTTTTCCTAACTTAAGTATATCACAAGGGGTGCCAGTTTTCCTAGCTAAAGTTTGGGGTTGTCACCCTGTGCTCCGGCTTGCTTCGGAAGTTAAAACTGGATTCCATGATTTACTTGAAACATCGTTGTAAGTGCCTAGAAACCCTATTCAAACAATCAAACGTTATGTTAGGGTTTACATACTTGACCTCGTCTACTATTAATCATCGGTATGTCTATGTTTAAGTTGAAGCAACATTTCATTGACCATTGTCAAATATGAGAACGCAGACAGGGTAGTGGGAGACAGGGAGAGGAGGGAGGGAGAAAGGAAAAAATAAGAAAAAGATGGAGGCAGTACTAGTACAAATATATCCTTTAATTATTACCTGAAAATCAATTTCTAAGTGCCAGTTAATTGATTTATTAAAAGAGACTAAAATTATTTACATCAGCTCCAGTAAAGAGATCAATTGCATCCAAAATGATCAGTTTTACTATGCTACTATGCAGTCAGTTGTTGTAAGCGGATCCCCCCCCCCTTTTTTTCAACATTGTGTCATCACTTATTGATTAGTTGTCCGTCATCTGTTGTTAACTTTTAAACAATCTTCTCCTCTGACAACACTTGGCCAATCCAATTTAATTGTTTCCAGATGTGGTCACATTCATCTTTATGGTACCAATTTTTAGCTTTGTATTCGGGATGATCCATGCATGTAAAAACATATTTAATAAAAGTGCCGTTCGCACAGCTGGGAATGTTTCCTGCATGTAGTAACTAATACCGGTACATTATAATGGTACTTTGTTAATCCTTTTACATTGAAAAATTGTTTTAAAAAAATCCGATAAGTTAAGTTATATTCATAATCACACTTGTCGAAATAGCATTATTTCTAAAGAAGGAAGCTGTACTTATCACAAAATCTTCAGTTTAATCAACATGAACATTACACAAATTTGTTTTTAAATGCTTTTGTAACTATTCTTTTATGTTGCTAACGTATACATTTAGCATCAAAACTTGTAAATAATAGAGAACCGCTCAGGGGTACTTTTTCTGCATGATTTGTTATACATACGTTTTTCTGGGGATATTTTCCACGGTCCTGGCCATCTTGGATTTACGATCTGCGCAAAAATCTTAACAGTTTACATTTCTACAGTATCACAATTCAATATGCTACTCAGATTTTCAGAGCAAGATTCCTTTTAATTTCAGACAATCAGAACATTAATGGCTCAGGCAGCCACATTCCATTTTCAATCAATACAAATTAGTGAAATGGCAGAAAACTACCCTGATATCAGTTCTGCATAAATTCATTTAAATGAGTGAAATAGTTTCTGAAACCAGCTGTTTGGCTTAGTGCCTCAAGGGTTCTATGTTCCACTGTTTTGGCCATCTCGGTTTGAGGATCAGTACCAACAATTTACGATGTATAAGTGTAAGTTGAAGAACATATGGGTCATGACATGTTTCGGCCAATATCTTATAACAGTTTATAGCTACAGAAAAACACCAGCTTCATTAAAATGACAGGACATTCAGCCTCTACAAATTTCATAAGTTTTGTGCTGACTATCTGTAGGTGATATTGCCATTAAGTTGCGATTTTTGAGGAAAATTGTCAGTTTTGACAACACAACTTGAAAAAAAACGCAGATTAATATAGTAAATTGCAAAAATCATCAGCAAGACAATGCGAATCATTATTTTGGTCCAAATTTTTCTGACAAATTCTTATAGGAGTTATTGCCCTTTAATATTTTTAAAAGGAATTGTTTAATATTTGGCGTGTAGCTTTAGTTATAAAAAATAATCAGCAAGACAAGGCCTTTAATAACGTATTTGGTCCAAAATTGAAAGACAACTCATG
This sequence comes from Limnoperna fortunei, assembly GCA_944474755.1. NCBI lineage: Eukaryota > Metazoa > Mollusca > Bivalvia > Mytilida > Modiolidae > Limnoperna > Limnoperna fortunei. Next base: position 2,178,280 of record OX104117.1, read on the forward strand.
ATAGGAGTTTTTGCCCTTTAATAATAGTTTTGTTAAGTAAATATCAGTTTTTGCCTTCTAAACTCAAAACTATAACAGCTAGAGTAAAATTGTACATATACAAAATAATCGTAAGGACATGCCATACAAACCATTTAATTGTCAAAAATTTGTCGAAATACTCCTTATAATATTTTTTTGTAATATTCTCATAATTTGTAATGAAATTGTCAATGTTTGGTTTGTAACTTAAAACTGTAATAAATTTCTAAATGAAATATCCGCATACTTACCATATATTAAGTTTTTTATTAAGGAATACATAATTCAACAGTTTAACAGTGAACAAAATCGCAGAAGTCTTGAACGACCGGGTTGCAAATCAAGTGCCTTAATAAATAAGGAATGGATTACAATTTGTAGGAGGAGTGGAATACACAAAATAGGTACCGTCTTCTGCAAAGGTTCTGAAAAATGACTTAGTTCCCCAAGTCTTGAAAATTAGGGAAAAAATGCTAAAACAATTTTATAATAGCAGGTGCACAGCTTCAGTATATTAGCAATCTTTCTGTGAATTTTCAGAGATTTGGGTTGTAAACTGTAGAAAGAGTTAATCACACGAAATAGGAACCATATTCTGCCAATTTTTTGAAAAAAAGTTCCAAAGTCTGGAAAATGAGGGGGAAAATGCTGGAACACCTCCATAATAGTAGATGCACAACTGCAATACATGTGCAATGTTTGTGTGAAGTTTCAGAGATCTGGGTTGAAAACTGAAGGAGGAATAGATACCCTATTATTCCTGCCCACCCGACTTCACCATACTATAACCAGATTTGAATTGTTTTTGTTTGAGAAATCTCGACAGCCTGAAAATGAATGAATTATGTAACTAATTAAAATTTAAAATTTTACTATTAATGTAAAAATTAAATGCTGCCTGTAAATTTTAGTGTAAATACTGTTAATCTTACATACTGATGAAAAAAGTTTGATAAAAGTTTTAAAATACAAGGTTGTCTTATTGTTAAAGAATTTCTAACTTGTTCGCTTAGTCAAACTTCACAGAGACAGTAAACCAGAGACCATAAAACATTGATTGCAGATAAGAATATACAATATTATTTTCTGGACATATAAAGAGAAGAGATTCAGAACTAGCAAAACTCGGAAGACCGATAATTATTCTTGCCGCTTCTAACTGAAACTTATCTATGTTATTCGCATCCTGTTCATTACAACCATCCCAAAGCTCACATGCATATTCTAATAGCGGTACTATGTAAGCAAAATATGTTTTACGCAGACTCTACTGAGTATATAGCTTTCTCAAGACATTAATGTGTTTACTTGCATTGTTACAACTATTGCTAATGTGTGTTGAAAACTTACAATCATATGAAAATGTAACACCTAGGTGTTTATGAGTGCTTACATACTAGATAGGTTGATTAGTAAATACCAGATCTATGGGTGTATTGTCATGATTAAACTTGAAAACCATATACTCAGTCTTTTGTGGGTTAAAATCAAACAACCATAAGTTAGCCCAGCGACTTAGAACTTCCAAGTCAGCGTTTAGGCGATGTTTTATGTCGATATGATTATTTCAAGAACACATCAACGAACTATCATCAGCAAACAGTCTTACTAAACTTTGTACATCTTCCGCTATATCATTAGTATATAACAAAAAAAGCAGAGGTCCTAAAACAGAGCCTTGCGGCACCCCAGCTTTAAGATAGCCAAGTTCTGATTCTGAGTTTTTAAATAATAACTTTTTGTTGTCTCTTATGCAAATAGTTTTCAATCCATTTCATTAGTTTCCCTTCAAGTCCATATGACTTCAGCTTGGCTAAAAGACCTTCATGGCAAATGCGATCAAACGCTTTAGATATATCACAAAAGACTATACATGTCGTATTACCGGTTTCCAATGCTAAACAGATTTTATGGTATATCTCAATCGATTTAAGGCACATCAGTAGCGACGAGGTAAATGTTTTATTTTCGTGATCCATTATTGATTCTCTTTTTTTATTTCCGCGACTCGTGATTTCGGCCTGTTTTATTTTATGCGACCTGTTACATGTATATTTTTGTCGTATATTAAGCTGACCAGACTCCCCCAATCAGTTACAGATTTATATCACATTTAGGAATGGACGTGGACTCTTTTTGACATCATTACTAGTTACTTTAATAAATGCGTGTTTTTATTTAGTTTACAACATTTTAAAATACAATTATAAAATTGTTGTTTATAAACAATTGTTGAACTCAAGCATTGTCAATCAAAGCACATTGTTTATCGTAAAATATACAGCGATTCTTGTAGCAAGTTTTATTTGACAGGCAATAAAAGTAGTTAAAAAAGTATACTTACAATTACGCTGGATTGTTTCATTTAGTTCATGGCGTCCAATTGTTATTGTGAGTGGGATAGGAGGAAGCCGGAGTAGAGATTAAAACTATTAAGTATTAAGTTGGAGTCGGGTACACCCTATCTGCAGTCGTTCAAAAATCCGCAACCTGTTGACTGGATTGTGATAACTAGTTGATGACTAACCAATCAGCCACCGAGGCCCCAATAACGCCGGGGAGAAAAGTCGGCGAATAGTGCAGTTAAGCATAAAAATGTGTTACAGATAGACACGTTTAATAGTACGAAATAGTGATTTTTTAACAAAACGTCATTAATTCTTTAGGTCCATGAAGATCTGTTTCAACATTGTCATTGCAGTTATATCGATAAAGCAGAACCTTTTCAAAACTTGCCCTTTAAAAGAGTGTCAATCAAGTTGAACAATAACCTATTTCATTGATTGATTGATTGATTGATTGATTGATTGATTGATTGATTGATTGATTGAGTGAGTGTTTACTTTTTTTTCCAGCGAGAGTATTTCAGCTTTATTCATGACGAAAACAAGTTAAAAATAAATCAATTAGATTTGTTTGTTTGTTTGACTATTATTTAACGCCACTTTCAGCAATTTTTCAGCTATATCATGGCGTCCAGTTTTATTGGATGAGGAAGCCGGAGAACCCAGAGAAAACCCCCGACCTTCGGTAGGAAAACTGGCAATCCTTGTCAATTTAGTCGGGTGCACCTTGCCCACAGTGAGACTCGAACCCTCAACCTCAATGTTTACATACCACGTGATCGATAGTAGATAAACTACCATAAAGACTCGGGCACCGAGGCCCCTCAATCAATTAGAGAAAGATGGACAAAGGGTAAAAATTTGGGGCATGGGTAGGGGCGGAAAATTTATCTTTTTAAGCCTACACCTTTTCGAAATCTACAAAAGAGATCCTCTCTAAACTCTCTAAACACGTCACTATGGTTCGCGGCAATTCTAATATGACCTGAACCACACCCGACCCCCCCCCCCCAAAAAAAAAATAAAACGAGAGGGCATCACATGTCCGCCAGCTGAGGACGTGCTGGACCTATTAACTAATTTCAAATACTTCCGAATTCAAAGGAAACCATTTATACTTATTTATCATAAAATATCGAATGACTATAAAACAGACATCGTAAAATAAACAAATTGTGACGGCTAAAATGCGAAAGCAGAATTGATTTTTATATTACGGTTACATGTTCGCATTTTTAACTCGTAAGCTTCTATATACAGACGTGTTTATTACCTTATTCTTTATTTGCGATTTAATTCTATGTAAATTTATGTGACACAATGAGATGGTGAATAAAATATATAAATAAATGTTTTCGCTTTTGTCGTGAATCTTATTCAGTATTATACAGTATTATACACAGGAATTCTTAGGAATTATGGCACAGAAAGGAAACTGATAAATCCATGACAAACGATCTTTTAAAGCGTTTATAATAAAAAAAACATCAACATCGGTGGTTAAGGTAGCAGTAATCTATTATTGATCACCGAGTTGTCTGTTCGACCCTTACAGCGAGAGGGTGTGTTCCACTCATCTCTAAATTTGCCCACCAGTTTTCCTGTCGAAGGTCTGCTGTTTCGTTGAGTACTCCAGCTCTTCCCTATAAACACTCGACGCCACATTAAATAGACTAATATCATTTTTGAAAAGAGTGTTAAACAAACTTCAAACATACATACAAATAATGCTAATTATTAGAGTTTAATTAAGAATTAAGATCTATGTTTATTAGGCCCAGCCATATAGTGATCAGTTTGTTCGTCCGACCGTCCGTCCGTCCGAAGCTAATCGTGTCCGAGCTATAAGTATTTATTTCTTTATTTTTTGAGGTTTGCTTTTGTTATTTAGTATTTGGGTATAGATATATCAAGGCAATGTGTCGCATACCATGGTTGATGTCCTTTGACCTGAAAATAAAATATATAAATAAATGTTTTCGCTTTTGTCGTGAATCTTATTCAGTATTATACAGTATTATACACAGGAATTCTTAGGAATTATGGCACAGAAAGGAAACTGATAAATCCATGACAAACGATCTTTTAAAGCGTTTATAATAAAAAAACATCAACATCGGTGGTTAAGGTACCAGTAATCTATTATTCAAAGTCAAAGTCAAAGTCAAAAAGCTTTATTTAAAGTCGGTTGAAAGCAACATACAAACACAAGCTCTAATGAGCTTTTATGCCGACATTACGTATATAACAAGACATACACATTACTAAGACGTTCATACACAATAAAACATTCATAACACAAAGTATGCATTTCATGCATAAGCACATAATAAACTGGAAAAGTCACATATATATAGCACTACACATATAAAAAACACTACATGCATTAAGAATATTAAAGAAGACGGTAAATGCACATAAAGCAAAAGCAAGCTTCTAAAAATCTAGTTTGTAAGATAGCTATACTAACTCATGCAAAAATTGTAAATAAACAGAAACAATTTTAAAATTAAAAATTTCCAAAATTCTTAATTCAAATATATAACTTAAAAATTTAAAATTCAAAATTCAAAAATTTAACTCTTAAAATTTAAAATTTTTAACTTAAAATTTAAAATATAAAAATTCAAAATTTAAAATTTAAAAATTTAAAAACTAAAATTCTAAATTCAAAATCCAGACTTCAAAACTCAAAATTTAAAATTCAATACTTCCAAAATTTTAAAATTTTTAAAGTTAAAATTTAAAAAGATTCAGAACAGCAGCTGATTGATAAAAAGCAGGAAGTTATGATGAGCAGGATGAACAATGGCATGATCTGCCATTCCAGCAATTTATTAAGTTCTTAAACTGTGAGAAAGAGGTTTCTTTCCTATAGTGGTCAGGCAGATCATTCCAGGTTTTAGCTGCAAAGTATCTAAATGAATTTAAGCCATACCTTGTTGTTCGAACACTTGGAAGGGTAGCTGTATTTTGGTATCTGAAAGAGTATTTATGTTGTTTAATTTCAACGAGATCATGCAAGTATAGTGGGCTTTGTTTATTTATGATTTTAAAAGTTTCAGTGGCTATAGCTCGTATTCTTCTAATTTTTAATGATGGCAGTTTGGATTTCTCTAGTAGTTCTTCATATGAGCTATTTGTATCTTCGTATATAAATCTTAGCGCCCTTTCTTGTATTTTTTCCATCTTTTTAGAGTTTGTATCACTGCAAAAGTGCCAAGTAACTGGGCAGTAATTAAAATTTGATAGGATGAAAGAGTGGTATATAGTTAATCTACCCAGCCTGTTCAGGTGTTTTCCTACTCTTTTTAGCACATTTAGTTGTCTTGAGGCTTTTTTACATAAGTTTGCTACGTGTGTGTTAAATTTAAGTTGGTAATCAATAGTGATTCCTAAAAGCTTTACTTCATTTTCACATTTGATTTGGTTGTTATTTAAGTCAAAAGTTATGTTTTTATCTTTTGTTTTGTTGCCAATCGCTATAGCCTGGAACTTATCGGGATTTGCCTTCATTTGGTTAAAAGAAAACCAGTCTATTAATTTTAAGCTATCATTTTCTAAAGTTTTAATAAGGTTGTCAAGATCATATCCCTCATAAGCAAGAGTGTTGTCATCTGCATAGTTGTAGAGTGAACTGTCCTTAATAAAATAGAAGATATCGTTTAAAAAAATATTAAAAAGCACAGGTCCAAGTATGGATCCTTGTGGTACCCCTTTATAAATTTTATCCCAGTTACTAAATGAAGTTCCCAATTTGACACACTGTTTCCTATGAGAAAGGTAGTCTTGGAGAAGCTTAAGAGCATTGTCTGATAGACCATAAGATTTTAATTTATTAAGAAGGAGGCTATGTGGGAGGCAGTCAAATGCTTTGGATAGATCCATGAGTATAGCTGCAATGAATTTATTTTCATCAAGGGCCTTTTTCCAGTCCTCTATAATTTTCAAAAGAGCTGTTTGACAGCCATAGCCAGAGCGGAAGGCCGAAAGATATGGGTGAAAAATGTTATCAAAATATGAAGTTAGCTGGTTATAAATTGCACGTTCAAAAAATTTTGAAATATATGGTAAAATGTGCATTATTGATCACCGAGTTGTCTGTTCGACCCTTACAGCGAGAGGGTGTGTTCCACTCATCTCTAAATTTGCCCACCAGTTTTCCTGTCGAAGGTCTGCTGTTTCGTTGAGTACTCCAGCTCTTCCCTATAAACACTCGACGCCACATTAAATAGACTAATATCATTTTTGAAAAGAGTGTTAAACAAACTTCAAACATACATACAAATAATGCTAATTATTAGAGTTTAATTAAGAATTAAGATCTATGTTTATTAGGCCCAGCCATATAGTGATCAGTTTGTTCGTCCGACCGTCCGTCCGTCCGAAGCTAATCGTGTCCGAGCTATAAGTATTTATTTCTTTATTTTTTGAGGTTTGCTTTTGTTATTTAGTATTTGGGTATAGATATATCAAGGCAATGTGTCGCATACCATGGTTGATGTCCTTTGACCTGAAAATTAAAAAAAAATCTATGCATGTTGTATTTTGTTTCTTTTAGGATTCGTTAAAATTATTACATGTTTGTATCTTCGGCAGGCCCGTCTGTGTTGTCAGAAGCTGTCCGTACCTCACGGTCATCAACACCTACCCCTAAGAATTCCTCTGATGTATCCATCAGCTCTGACATGGAATCCCGTTTAAAGAAAATGGAACACAACTTCGATTCTATGAAGCAAAGGTAGGCGGAGGATCGGGTAGAAGAGGCAATTAAAAATTTTAAGTTTTTGGCCTAAACTTACCTCTCCAAGTGTTTTACTGGCTAGTATGGAGGTCTTAGTCGAAAGTGCAATGAGGGCAGGGCATAATGATACAGAATTTTACAGCAAAGCTCTACAAACTTGTAGACAATACGAGAACAGCTCAGATATCAGTTCTTTGTGTTTAAAATTATTTGGGTCTAGCGAGGATAAAAGATTTCTGCAGCGGTAGCAGAATGAATCAAAACTAAAAATCGTGAATGCAAGTCTAGCAGTGATACTGAGGAGCAGAAATTTATTCAGACATATAGTTTTGTACATCCTCAACCTTATGCACAATTTGGTTTTCATCCTTATGCTTTCCCTCCTCCTTTTGCACAGGGTTACCCTGGTATGGGTCCTATGTTTACAGCTCCATTTGGTGCTGGCTTTGCTAATAGACCTGCTCCTAGACTTCGACTGAGAAGGGATTTCAAAAACCAATGCTATATTTGTAGGTCTAGTGATCATTTCGCTAGTCAATGTCCAGACGCTAAGAAGAAGAATTTTTTTGTTTTTGTAATTTTCTATTTTTAAGATTTTTGCATGTAATTTTGTTTTCTGACTTCTTTTCCAAGAGGGTGTTATCCTCTAGTGGCTTTATTGTCACGTGGAATGGAATTTTGAGAATTTTTTCGCTGTCATTTTGTTTTGTTTTTCTTTCTCTTTTAGAATTCTTATCAAGAGACTAAAAAGAAAAAATTTTATCCCGATATCCCAATTTGATAGTAGTTTCGAGCCTTGCACAGCAAAAGTGGTTGATAGCTATGAAAGATGGGTGAATTACAGAGGGAATATTCTCCATCCACCATTCCATGTGATAATGGCTGAAGATGTTGCTGAAAGTGACAATCTTGATTTAAAATTATTACCCTTTAGGAATCCTAATAATTTCCGAGCCTTGGATAGATTACGTAATGGTTCTATGTCATTATGTGGGGAAGTGGGAAATTGTGCCCCCACATCTGGTGCTTCCACTTACTATCGAGTCAACCAAACCCCGTTTATGCCACGATGAAAGGTTTCTAAACCTGTGGATAATGGATAAACCGCTTGCGTTAGATACGCTTAAGGCAGTCCCAAGATTAGTTACTAAGGACTGTTTTATGACCTCTGTGGACGACAACTCTGGTTATGATCACTTTTTTCTTCACGAAGACTCTAGAAAGTACTTTGGAGTTCAGTTTGGGGGTTGGTTCTTTGTTTTCAACACTATAACGTTTAATTTTAAATCTAGTGCTTACATTTACCAAAAGGTAGGAATGGTAGCTACGAGCTATTGTAAAAAAAAACTTGCTTGCAGTACATTGACGATAGGCTAATTATTGAACTTATAAGCACTAATTGTTCGGAGAGGAAGTTTAAAGCTTTAACAAGCTTGTTCATTGTTTGCCTGGTGCTAACCAGATTGGGTTATTTAATTGGGCTATGAAAGTCAAAGTTTCTTGGCATGTTAATAGATTCTGTCAAACAAGCTTTCATTTTGCCAGATCAGAAAAAAACAGTCCCTTGCAATTCTTTGAATTTATATTATTCAACAGAATTCTGTCACTCTGAAGACTCTTCAAAAGTTCGCTGGCAAATGTATTTCCTTCATGCTTGCTGTTCCTGCAGCCAAATTGTACACACGGGAGATTAACTTGGCTATAGGTAGGGCAACTAAGAAATCGAAAAAGGTTCCAGTTGTTGGTAGTCTCAAGCAAGAAATTTTACATTGGGTTTTTGGATGATTGAGGCGGCTTTGTCCCACCTTCATTTCAATCTTGCAACAGATTCATCTTCTTTCAGATGTGGAGCAATTACTGAAAATAATCTAGTTATTAATGATTATTTTGATGCAGGGGATAGTAGGCCTATACATATTAAGAAGCAGATGCTGTCTTTAAAGCGCTTTTGTCTCTGCAAGTTCGTTTACAAAACCATAGAGTATTGTTTTGTTTGTTTGTTTGAATGGTGTTTTAACACCACTTTCAGCAATTTTTCAGCTATTTCATGGCGTCCAGTTTTTATTGGGGGAGGAAGCCGGAGTACCCGGAGAGAACCCCCGACCTGCGGTAGGAAAACTGGCAATCCTTGTCAATTAAGATTGGAGTCGAGTACACCCTGCCTGCAGTGAGAATCGAACCCGCAATCTCAGTGTTGACAAAACCATAGAGTAGATGTCTTTGTGGATAACAAAGCTGTCATAGCTTCATGGGAAAATGAAGGTGGAAAATGTATCGATGTATCGATTTGAATTCTGTTCTGAAACAAATTTTTGGTCTTTGGCAGACAAACAATATCGATTTGCACATGTTCTATATTAATACAAAACAAAATCCTGCTGATGTAGAGTCTAGGGCTATAAATCTTAATGATTGTAAACTATCCCATAAGGCTTGGAAACAGGTAGAGGAAAGATTTGGACCACACAGTATTGATCTTATGGTGGTTGATTCTAATGCCATGCTTGATAAAGAAAAAAAAACCCTTTACGTCACTTCACCCCTACTCCTACCCCACTTTCTGCTGGAGTAAATATATTTGCACAGCATGTCGTAGGAGAAACCAATCCCTATGTTTTTCCTCGTTTTGGTTTGATTTCATGTGTATTGAATCTTCGGTTGGAGCAAAAACTTGCTGGTGTCTTTTTTGTTTTCCAGAGTTCTCGCCCCTACCGAATTGGTGGCCGAAACTTTGGTCATTTGTTACTTATTTTATTGTTTTAGACGACGTAGGTGATAATTCTGTTCTATTAAAGCCATCGAAATCTGGTTACCAACCTCTAAAACTTGGTTACAAACAGTTTGCTGCAAAAATTGTCTTCTGATTTTAGGTTTCATATGGAGTGCCTAGAGTTTGGAAACCAGCTTTATCTTGTGTTTTGTGCGACTACCCTAACGATGAAGACGCAAAATTTTGCCAGTCTGTGGTGGAAAGCTGTATCATGAAGATGATGAGTCATCAGTCGATTTTTTAGTTGGAGACACTCAATACCGTAAAAACCTTAAATTTGGAAAAAAGAATTTTCTTTGTTTTTGAAAGATATTTCTGCCACTCGTAATGATATCAGGATATTTTTGGTTCATATAGATAAGAAAGGCAAAACCCAGATTCATGAAATATTTTGCATAAACTTAGGGAAAGTGGAATTTTTGAATGTAGTTGCCCCTTTAGACGTTCTTCAGGCACTGTTCAGACAGTATTAGGTCAGTTAAAAGGTATTTTCGAGTCGTATTGGAAAGGTAAAGAATGGGATGAAAATAGGAAATTTGGTAATACTATTTGTAGCTTGTAAGTTAAACAATACTTGGAGGCAGTTAAACGTGAACAAGCTATTTCCCACCAGACAGTTAAACAGGCCAAACCCTATCTCAAATCTTTTTTGACAAGTTGAAAGCCATTTCCACGTTCATAGATTCCATGCTCTTGAGTGCTAATTCAACTTCCGATACATTTGTTGTGACGCTCCTGGTAATAGCCAGACCAGAAGAAATATTATACAATTACTGTCTTTTGATGAGGTAAATGTGTGGAGTTATTGACTTTTGAAAAAACTGTTATTCACCGAGCCCAGCGGGCGAGGTGAATAACAAAGAGTTTTTTCAAAAGTCAATAACTCCACACATTTACCGAATCAAAAGACAGTTATTGTTTCATTCAATAATGCAACAAAAATCAAATATCAAATTTATGATTTTTACTGAAAATTTTGAATAAAAAAGGATATTCACTAAAAATAAAATGGTTATTCACCGCGGGAAAATGTTGCATTATTGAATAAATCGCATGCATTTTCCCGTGGTGAATAACCATTTTATTTTTAGTGAATATCCTTTTTTATTCAAATTTTTCAGTCACATTATTTTTATACAAAATGTTTTATATATTATTGAATAAACAACTGTATTTACTACAGTAGAATCGGGATTGCATATACGAATACCTGAAGTGGACCTGTGAAGACGATCGTCAGACAGTCTTACTTCTCATGTAATATTTGAATCTATCATATATACTCGCCATTCATTACACATTTATCCTCTTGCGGGACCAAGCATTTTTCAACCTTTTATTTTTCGCAGGTGATAGAACGGCGGATTTAGGGAAAATGGAAATTCGACGTTTACATGACAATTCAGGTTTTGTATTCACTCACACAGTTGGTAAAAGTTTAAAGAAAGAAAAATGAGTTTCCAGTTATGAGGCTGGATGACCACACAGTATGTCCAGTGCATGGTATTGAAAAATACATTTCAAGATCTTCTGCAATGGGTGTAGATTTGCGCACTGGATATCTATTTAGAACTTTGAATTATGGCAATAAGTGTTTATTGTGTTAGAAGCCCCAGTTACACACTCAGCATTTACTCCAGACTTAAATATTATTTAAAAGAGCTTGACATGGATGAAGGAGAAACTCCATACAGTTTTAGGGGTGTTTGCGCTATAACTTTAGCCGTTTCTGGTTATGGTTCCACTCAAGCGATAATGAATCACATAGGCTAGTTTTTAAAAGGAAGTTTTGACAGATATTCCCGTTTAAACAGTATCACTGATAAAAAGATAATATGACGTGATCTGTTAAAAGTGTCGTCTTCCCATTTCGTCTAAACCCGTCTTTAGTTGAACGCAGTTTTTGTGTCTAAACCGGTCTTTAGTTGAACGCAGTTTTTGTGTACAAGTTTTATATCCACCTTTAGCTGAAAAATCCACTAAAGTATCTATTTATTGTAAATTATTTTCATATATTATGTGACTTGTGGAGATTTCACATCAACATTTTACGCATATAAATAAATAAATATATATATATAGGCCGAAACTCAAATATTTCGGTTACTTAGAGTGTGATGCCACCTAGGAATAATATCCTGCGTGACGTCACACGAGAAGTAAACGAGCACACTTTGGTCATTCATCGAGCTGCAGTGAAGGGAGGTAAGGTGATCCTTCCGATCACATCGGTTAAGTTGGGTTTTTTATAGAGGATTTTTGTATTAGTACGTTATGATTTTGGTTGAATGATTTTTCCCACCCTCCCACCCATTATGTGTTCTCACACTTTCTGTGACTGAATTGCTTCCCAAAATTTTATGCCAAAACTCAAATATTTCGGTTTCTTAAAGAGTGATGACACATAGGAATATTTTATATTCAAAGTATACAAGCAAAACTAGACCAAATTTCAATTGAGTATCATAATTATGACATATAAGCATTTACGGAAAGTCGGCACCGCCCAAGCGTGATAGATGAAGATATAACAATACATGTATAAGGTTATAACTTGTGTCGTAATGATAGAAAAGATCGATTAGGTGGTGGCGTTGCTGTATATGTAAAGGATTCTATTCACTGTACCTCGCGCCCCGACCTACACGCAGGTAACATTGAATGTCTATGGTTATTATTAAGATTTAAAAATAAGAATTATCTATTTGGAACTTTCTATGTGCACCAAATAGTAGTAATGACGCTTGGCAGCATGTCAATTGAATCTGCAATTAACACAAATAAGGAATTGGTTATCACTGGCGATTTTAATGTAAATCAAGCTAAAACAGATCAACATATACTAGATCAGTTTAACTTACATAAACTAATAAGCAAAGAGACGCATGTTACTGAAACATCCTCTTCTATTCTAGATTTAGTTATTGTTAGCAATCCTTATAACATAACGTATACGGAAGTAGGTCCCCGGCTTTTTGATCTTGTCCGATATCATTTACCAGTTAGTGGATATTGTGGCCATCTTAAATCGAATTGTAAGATTATTAAAAGAACAAATATATTTATATGATCAAGGGGATTAACAACAACTCCGGCAAAGACTATCTGAAGTAGACTGGACTCACTGATTGACGTAAATGATATTAACAGCTCAACTACTAAAATACAATACAAGGTAATAGAAATAACAGACAGTGTTGTTCCAGATAGAATGGTTCGAGTAAACAACCATGATAAACCATCGATTACAGGCGAGGTAAAAAAATAAGAAAGAAAAATAGAGTTCACAAAAAAGCCAAACAAGAAAATAATCAATACTGGCTGGACAAATTTAAAAAGATAAGAAACAGGTGTAATACTATGCTACGGGATGCAAAGCATCAATATTACGATAATATATCAACCATAATTATTAATGATCAAATTGATAGTAAAAACTGGTGGAGAATATTAAAATATCTAATTGGCAACAAAAATCGCGAATCAATCTTGCCTTTAAAGAAGGACGAAAATGTTTTATATAAAGATCGTGACAAAGCTATGTTATTTAATGAATACTTTTGTGAGCAATGTAACATTGATGAAAGAAACGAGAGTTTACCCGAGATTACTACCTCTGATTTTGAACTAGAACATATAATTTTAAATGAAGATGAAATAGAAAAGGTTCTAAAATCACTTGACCCTTCTAAAGCCATCGGCCCGGATAAATTAAATCCAAGAATACCTAAAGAAGGAGCATCGATATTAAAATATCCTCTCTTGTTATTTAATTTATCTCTAAACGTGAGCACATTTCCATTAGATTGGAAGTCTGCCAATGTCACTCCGGTATTCGAATCAGGGTCAAAAATGATGTAAAAAATTAAAGACCAATATCGCTAATTAGTGTCCTTGGAAAAGTAATGGAAAGATGTGTCTTTCAACATGTTCATGACTATTTGAAAAACCATGATATAATAACAGGCCATTAAGTCCGGATTTACACCCGGCGATTCGTCAATTAACCAACTTATTAGTATATCAAACGAATTCGGCAGAGCGTTGGATCAGGGAATGGAAGTAAGGGTTATATTTTGTGATATAAGTAAAGCGTTTGATAAAGTTTGGCACAAAGACCTTAAGTTAAAGGCGATTGGCATAAAAGGGAAGCTTCTACCATGGTTTACGGATTATCTCCTTGGTATGAAACAACGCGTTGTTATCAATGATAACTGCTCTACATGGTTACCAGTAAAGGCCTCAGGGTTCAATTCTTGGGCCTCTTCTGTTTCTCATTTTCATCAATGATATTGTAAATGAAATAAATTCAGTTATTAAACTATTCGCTGATGATACAAGCGTATATCTTATTGTTGATGATCTAAATGATACGCCATTAACTTTAAATCAAGATCTGGACAAAATCCATGAATGGTCAAATGAATTGCTCTTGACATTTAATTCTCGAAAAACGGAACCGATGACCATAACAAGACAAACAAAAAAAATATTCATCCCGATTTACTTTTTGACAATTCAAAGATTGAATGTGTTAAAGATCATAAACACTTAGGTTACCCTTTCAGAAGATGGAGGCTGGAAAAGTCACATCGAAAGTATTGTCAACAAAGCCTATATAAGAACTAACTTCCTACGTAAATTCAAATTTATATTAGGTAGACGGACTCTTGAGCAAATATATTTCACATTCATTCGCCCTATCTTAGAGTGTGCCGATGTCATTTGGGATAAATAAATTGCTATTCTGAAGCATAAAGTTGAGAACGTTCAGATTGAGGCACCAATAATTGTCACAGGGGGGACAAGGCTAACTTCATCTAACTGCTTATATGCAGAAGCTGGATGGAAGAAATTGTGCGATCGTAACGAAACCCATCGTCTTGTTTACTTTTATAAGATGATAAACTCGCTCATCCCTAATATTTATCAAACTTAATCCCAAATAGATTGAACGAAATTCACAATTATAACACCCGAAACTCTTCCCTGATCCAACCCATTCGAGCAAGAACCTACTTATACTCAAACTACTATCTGCCATCAACAGTCAGATCCTGAAATTCCATCCCTTTAGCGGAACAATCATTACCTACACTGAATAGCTTTAAATTCTATTTAAAAAATAAATTGAAAAAGAAACCGTTCTGCTACTACATGGCAATCGTGAAAGCCAAATTCTACACGCTCGTCTTCGTATGAAGTGCAGCAATCTTAACGAATATTTGTATACAAAAAATTGATCCCCTCCGCACTCTGTGAGTGTGGATCAGTCGAAACCACATCCCGTTTCTTGCTAATTTGTCCTAAGTATACAGATCACTATCACTATACTATCACTACGTCTGCCTGTTAATATTACGGCAGATTTGCTTCTTTACGGTTCTATTGATCTTCCTTTAGATATGAATCAATATATTTTTACATCAATTCAGCGTTACATTCTTGAAAGTAAGCGATTTTGAGAATACAACATATATATATTATACCTCTTTACATATTATTTTTCTCTCAATTTTCACACATTACTTTTCCCTTTCGCGTGACTCTCTTTTAATGTTATTTTGTTCTTTTTTTCACTTTTCTTTCATGTTGTTTTCATCTGTTTACATTTATTTTTGCATTTGATAATGAATTGACTTATTTGTTTCACCTTCGAGTTATATTATGGTAATTTAATTTGGTATCCAGGAGACGGATTAAAAGTTTTGTTTTCGAATCCTATTGTATATACATGTATTTAATGATTAGTTAATAAAATATGTTTACACTTACCAAAATATTTTCTCGAGGGATAACAAAATTTTCGTATTGCACATTGCAATTTTTTTTTAAAGCGTTGGACGGCAGAGGATTCTCCGACTACAATCCGAGTATAGCGGATGATATTTAAATGTACACAGGACATTTTGTTATCCATCGATGGAGAAAATATTTTGTGCAGTTAATACTTATAAATAAATTCAAACAATGAAATAAACTCAACAATTTTATTTTTTTTAAAGAGATCAACACAAAAACCGTTAGTTTCCCGCGGAGAAATATAACGTCAAAGGGTGCGTTTCTCCGTGACGATCTACCTTTTTCCATCCTCTGATATAAAATATTTCTCAGCCAATCAAAAGTCAGTATCACGCAAAAATTATTTATTTATATTTAATTTGTCATTTCAGACACGTGTTTGCTCTTCCAATTTGTCAAAAGGTGATAAACCACCAGCTTTTAAGTATCGTCCCATTGCGTTGTATGAACAGTTTTTGACAAAAAAGTTTCCAAGCATCTGTGTGTGACCACAAGATGAGCTAAAAATTCGTGTCACGTTTTTCCCGTTCACTCTACATATCGCCAGCTTATTGAATTGCATCATACATGTAACATTTGCTTTGCCTTAGAGTACATACAAACTAGTTTCGATTTTGACCATAATTTTTAGATAGCGAAGAGCTAACTATACCGTCTGATTATGACTTGGGAACATAAATTCAAGAATTTATAGTAAACCGACGTATATAGATCAAATTTTATCTAAAATTAAGTATGTATTTAGTCAAAATCTGAAAAAATATCGATTGATACAACCTGTGTGATAAAAAACCTTGTATCATCTATATATGTGATACAAGATGTACTTTTGTCGGAACTATTTCTTGACGTCACAATGAATGGTATAACCAATGATTCGTTGAATGACTTTTCTTCTATGAATGAAATATGACGTCATAATGCGTGTGACGTTAGGGGCTATATTTTATAAACAAATGCTTCGTTGAATGTTACATTTTAAATTCCAAACATTCAGTTTTGTTCTGCTCTTTGTATACTTCTTAATTTTAGATAAACTTATTACATACATTTAAGTGTAGGTACAACTACCTGTATCACGTCTCGACAGTTGCATACATTCCGCATCACAACTCGTCGCTGCGCGTCTCGTAGTGATACGAATGTACACAACTGTCTCGACGTGATACAGGTAGTTGTACCTACACATAATGTATGTAATGTATATTTATTTAATCCGTATTAAGCCGATGTCGTATTAATATCAAGCTACCAATGAAAATTAGCCAACGGAAGTCATTAGTGGTAAATTTTAATACCGCGAAGATATTAAAAATTGACTACCCATGAAAACGGGGCCTCGGTGGCCGAGTAGTCAAGGTAGTTCGTCTACTATTGATCATGTGGTCTGTCAACACTGAGATTGCGGGTTCGATTCTCACTGCAGGTAGGGTGTACTCGACTCCAATCTTAATTGACAAGGATTGCCAGTTTTCCTACCGCAGGTCGGGGTTTTCTCCGGGTACTCCGGCTTCCTACCCCAATAACAACTGGACGCCATGATATAGCTGAAAAATTGCTGAAATTGGCGTTAAACACCATCAAACAAACAAAATACCCATGAAAACAAGTACACGTATACATAAACAATATAACATTTATCTCCCTTATACCGTGGGAAGAAGATAGATTGGTCGAGCTATTATAAAATTTATTTTAAAATATTTAATTTCAATATCCACAATGCCGTAAAGTGAGTTGTTGTTAATTGATTCACTGAAAATCTGTTCTTTTGCAGACACATTTTTCTAGTCTGTAGATTTATAAACACTACACAACTTATGTCGTGGAATGAGTCAAAATGATTGTTGGGAATTTATTTCTTCGGAATATTTTGTTCTTCTCCCATAAAAATCTCATATACAAACAAATATTTTTAGCAACTTTATGTATTTTTATTAATAAATTTAATAACAAGGTTTAAGTTTACATGGTATGTTCACCCAAATTTTACATGCCGAGAAATAACTCGGTTTTTTAATTAAACGTTATCCCGCCGTGTAATAAGTATTAATTATCATGCAAATGAGTTCGTTACGGCACAGGGCAATAAATCCCCCCCCCCGGCCGATGCACTTCTTTGATGGGTTAATTGATGTTTAAAAATAGGCAAGACAAAAATGACTTTCATAATACGAATGCTTGTTTTCGTACTGCTGTTTATGCATGATATAGCTGGATAGTAACTGTTCTTTATGTATATATTTTAGTTTTGACTAAACTAAAAGGGAAATAAAACATAATACAAACTTTTGGGTGTATATTTTTTCAGTGATAATATTGCTAGAGTTATAATTAACCACGGGGGTGGGGGGGGGGGGTAACTAAAGATACTTTTAGGTACAGGTCTGCGGAATGAGATTTGAAAACACACCCTATTCATATATTTTGTGACGTTATAAAACAGGACCTAATCATATATTGAATGATTAAATCAGACCTATTCATATATTTTATTACTGCACATCCCCATTTACAAAATAGTACGATTACTACCAAAGTGATGTTAATGGAACACTTTGTAAAATCACTGTGGTTTACATACGTTAAAAAAAATTATTTAATTAATTTACAATATATTTAAAAAAATATAATTATAAAAAAAAATTTTTTTTTAAAGTATTTAAAATTTAAATATTTTAAAAAATTTTTAAAAGTATTTTAAATTTTCATGTTTTTAAGTTTGGATTTGAATTTAAATATAGAATCGACATTACGGATCATTACCATATCCAAACTGTTCCACTGTCGAATAGTTGATGGTATGAATGATTCGTTAGTCAGGGACAGTCTACAATAAGGGGTCATAATGTTATTACCGTTACGCAAGAGATACACTGAAGTGCTTTGTATAGTTGGTGGTATTAAATTACACAGATTCGCTGGTGCAGAGCTATGTTGTATATTATAAAACATTTGTAGCTTTCTACGTTTCCTACGCTCGGCTAAAGGCTCCCATCCAGTTTCAGTATAAATATTAGTTAACTTGGTAGGCCTGTGACAATTCGATCAGCCTCTAGCTGCAGTAGCTCAAGCTTATTACAGTAACCCACACCAACGTTGTCCCAAACTTCACAGGCATACTCGAAAAGGGGTCTTATAAAGACTAAATAGAGTTTCTCTAGATTTTTTCGATTAAGTTTGCATTTAAGCTTCCTTAGTACATTTAGGTGCCTTGAAACACTACATATAATATTTTCAATATGTATGTTCCCCTTAGCATCAATGCTAAAAGTGACTCATAGATGTTTATGAAAAGTAGTAACTGGAATATCTATATTATTTAATAAAACCTCATTTCTGGCTGTAATATATTTGAAAATAACATAATTTCTGTTTTTTCAGGGTTAAACGACATTAACCATTTTCTTGACCAATCGTTCAGCTCTCTAAGATCGTGATCAATCACAGATTGTATCTGTGAAACGTCCCGACTAGAGTAGCTGAACGACGTGTCGTCAGCGAAAAGTCTGCAGAGAGAGACTAGATTTTCGGCTATATCATTAATATAAATGATAAATAATAATGGACCTAATACCGATCCCTGAGGAACACCAGCAGTCACATTACAAAGCACAGAAGATGATTGCTTTATAACTACTCTTTGCTGCCTATTATTTAAATAGTTTTTAAACCATTCTAATAAATTTCCATTTACACCATACGATTTCAATTTATGTAATAACCCTTTATGCCAAACTGTGTTGAATGCTTTAGAAAAATCTCAAAAAACAAAGCAATTTAGTTCCTTTTTCTCGAGTGAATTTAGAATACAATTGTATATTTCTAACAACTGATGGACTGTTGAACAGTTAGGAAGAAAACCTGACTGGTATTTATATATTAGATTATTTCTTTGCATGTGGTTAAAAACATATTTATAAATAACACGTTCCATTATCTTTCTTACGCAGCTAATGAGTGATATTGGCCTATAACTAGATGGTATTGAACTGTCGCCCTTTTTGAATATTGCAATAACATTTGCAGTCTTCCAAATAGATGGATATTTGCATTGGTGCAGAGATTTATTGAAAATCAATTGATTGAAGTTGAATTGCTATTTTTTTAGGACACATTTTTAACATTTTGTGACTTATTATGTCTGGCCCTGATGCTTTATTAGGTTCTAAGATTTTTATTATGTCAACAATTTCTTCTTTACTGATAATAATATTGTTTAAATGTTAAGTTCAAAATCCGGGAGAATAACATTTTCATCCTTCACGGACGAAATTTGGCTAAAATACGTATTCAATAGCTTACATTTCTCGCCGTCCCCATAGACTACATCTACCAAACTATGACTGAATTACTTGAATTATATTCTGAAGTGAAATATTATATTATCAAGGTTCTTTTCAAAATTTTCTTTTGCAGCTTTTTTCAAATTATTTACTTTTATATAATTATTTCTTTGTTTCTTATACTTTATAAGATCCGCTGCTCTTTTAGATTTAAATGCTGTTTTTCTAAATCTATCTCTTCTACGGATTTCCCTCCTAAGTTCACTGTTAAACCATGGCTTATCATTATTTCTTATGGTAACCGTTTTAGTTGAAATGCTTTCCCTTGCGATTTCAAGAAACTTATTGGTAAATAATCTACACATTTCATCGACGTCCGCATCCGAAAAAAGTCCTATCCAATTTGTAGAGTTCAATTGTTTTGAAAATTTTTCAATATCTGTTTTATCATATAACCATATTTTCCGTTTGAATGAATTTGATATATATCTAGGACAACCTATAAATAGTATTGTTGCATCATGATCACTTACGTCAGCAGGTACTTTGAAAACGTCAGAAAATAAATACTGGATTTAGTCACTTATAATAATTGGGTCAAGTAATGTACTACTGTGGTCTGTCACCCGAGTGGGCTTATCGATTACATTTGTTTAATTGAATAAGTTCATTGTTTCAATTAATTTATTATTGTGAACATTAAATAAATCAGAATTAAAATCACCCGTTATCACAATGTTTTCATTAATCTCGTAGCCTAATCCTATTGCATAATTAAGTCGTGTCCAGTTGTCATTGTCCGTCCATTCGGGTCGATAAGTACAACAAAGTAAAAATATTTTACCTTTACCTTTAATTTCTACCCAAAGCGATTCGTCGGTTTGGTTTTCGAGTAGACCTTTCCGAGTAATTGAAAAATCATCCTTGACATAGATAAGTAAGCCACCACCATATTTGTTGCGATCCTTACGAATTATAGTTTTTGAAAATGAATTGAGATACAAGTCTTCATCACTTAAAACTGAATCTGGATGGGTTTCAGTTATAGTAACTATATCAAACTCTTCCGTGAAATTTTCAAGAAAGAGGAGTTTGTTTCTCATACTACGAATATTTAAATTACATATTGAAATTGAATTCTCTGATATATTGGTTAATGAATTATTTATATTATTTACTGTGGGACCAGGATTTTTTTCAATACTTCCAATAGCAAGGATATAATGTAAGATAAATAACAGAAAAACAGCATTTACATTTGGATTTAAACTTTGAAGGAGGAAGAGGGAGACGACGAGTAACGAACACTTTAAATTGGTTTAGTAGAATATCTTTGTATGAACTCACATGATAATTGGCTTTGACGGGCCTGCGGGTGCAGTGTATACGTAAATGAAATAGACCGATGGCTGCCCTGTACAACATGCATGTACGTAATTGTCATTAAACTGTTTAAAGCAAACTGAACACGTGCCTCCAGTACTATAAGGAATAACAGTAAGAAGTTTGGTTATCAGGTATGAGTTTCTAATTTCTCTGTCGGTCGAGGAATTCTTCCAAAAGTTTGCAAACACTACTTCGGTATGTACTTCTCTAAATCTTTGAAAGTCATTGTCAGATATAATTCTTGTTTTCCATTCGTTTGATTGAACATTTGAAATCGAGTTGGATAGAATGCGTTTCCATTCTTCTTTTGAAGGGAATTCATGTTCAAGAATAAAGTCCAGCAGATAGTACTGAAGATCGTATTTGTACATGATATTTATAATCTCTGGAACAAATCCTAGGTGCTTGCGGCTTACATCATAAAGAGACGAGAACAATCTAAAAAGAAATGTACTTTTGGAGAGATATTTATCGTCCAGGTTACACAGTCTCTGTAATAACAATAAAGTTTTCGTTTATCCACATGTGCTGAACATGGATGTAGTCCCAGAAGGCTTTCACATCTGGTTGTATTTTATGTTTTTTATTTTTTAATCGCACCAAAGTCCGGACCCGTATAGAACAGTCGGTAGCACAACAGTTTAGTAGAGCTTTAGGAGTACATCTGGGTGAACTGATTTAGAGTCAATAACGTTAGTTGCGAAAAGTGCTGTCCCACAATGGCATAGGTTCATTTCCGATAGTCCATGCGTATTCTAAACGTGCGGTACGGGTAGAGAACTGCACTACTCCGGACTTATGAACATTAAAACAGAAACGCCATTTACGAGCATAATCGGAACAGGTATCTAACATACGTTGTAATCAGGTGGGACTTGTACTGATGCATGAGATGTCATCGGCAAGCGCTGGAGAGCAGGTTGTTAAATGAAATATACCAGTATTAACATTAACCCTTACCCTAACTCTCAAGATCCAACAACAAATCATTTATAAATATGAAGTACAGTAAGCCAGATAAAACTCCGCATTGGCGGACACCTTGTTAAACATTTAAAAATAGAGTATTGTTGATTCACAAATACAGAACTTTTAGTATCGACATGATAGTCATTAATTATTGACCAAATTTACTCTTTATACCTAGTTTGAAAAGTTTACACATAAGAGCTGCTCGCCATACAGTATCGAATGCTTTTTGACTATCTAAGAAAGCAACATATATATACTCTACTTGACATTTCTAAATTGTGATAAATGGTTTCTTGTAAGTTAAAAGATACGGTAATACAACCGATAGTATTTTTGAAAACCATGCAATAGGGGACACGTAAAGCCTTTACCAGGAAGTACATAGCTCAATAAACGAGATTGGATGATCGCTTCAAATATTTTGTATACACATGACAAGAGACTAACTGGTCTATAACTATCCGGTGATGATTTACGTTTGTCGCCGCCTTTGTAGGTCGGAACGATCAGACCTAGCTTCCATACACTAGGAGTATGTCCATGTTTCACTATCACGTTAAAAATTTAACAGCAGAATCTACATCAAATTTTAAATGCTGTATTTTGTCGTAATCCGCGGCTTTCCGTAGTTTAAGGCTGTGTATAACATCGTGTACCTCTTGGTCCTGTATAACTCCGCCTGGAAACTTTTCATTTGGATAAATTGTTGTATTCAGTATATCCGAATATGTATTGTCCACTAACAACTTGTGTTCAACATAAAAGTTCATATCGTTCGATGATTTATACAGGTCACAGAAATACTCTGAAAAGCACTCTGCAGCCGACTCGGGTGAGTTATACACTTGGTTATTGTAAATAATTTCAGGATATATTTTAGAAATGTTTTAAACATGTTTTAAAGATTTCCAGCATAATCGTACATCCCAACTTGCAGTTTCATTGAGATCATCATATCACTTTTGAATAAATTGTTCATTTGCAGCAGTTTGGACTCGTCTAAATTCGTATTTAGCGCGTTTGTAGTCTCCATATGAATCGTGTTGCATACCACGCGGTCGGCCGTTCACAATCCACTTACGTCTTAATGTTCGTTAAGTGTCATGTGCATGTTTAACAGTTTCATACCAGTAAGGTTTGGTATGTTTATTAAAACCACATTTAGGAATATTGACCTCGGCAGATTTACATAGAAGACAAACTGTTCATACGCATCATCAGTGCTGATAACACCGATGTTAAGCTCGGCAGATTTGCATAGAGTGGAGACAAACTGTTCATACGCATCATCCGTACTGATAACACCGGTGTTAAGCTTTTCGGTTAAACTAAGTACATTGTGTAACTGTTTAATATCTAAACTGTCAGCAAGAATCGGTTAATGGTCCGAAGTGGTGTTTATTGTCCCCTCAGCAAGGATTTCATAAGATTTAAGATTTCTACTAAGGGTATTATCAAATAAGATATAATCTATCAAAGATTGCTTTGTTGTGTATATAAATGATGGACCTTTATATGGAATATCACCTCCAGCATAAGATAAAGAATGTCTTTTTACAAATTCTAAAAGTTCATTTAACTTATTCTTATTAGAAACATTAACATCGTTGGACAGACAACTTGCATTTAAATCACCTGAAATTACAACATTACCAATTAAACTATAATGTGTATACAAAGAATCAAGTATATTTATTCATATCTATAAATGTCTATTGATTCATCAAAAGGTAAGTAACATCCAAATATAAAGATACATTATAATTGTTTAGTAAAACATCAGCTTTACTTACACAAATGTTGTTCTTTTCCAAGCTAGTAAACTAACTTAAAGACCCCTCTTTCAATTTATGCTCTGAGATAATACAAATATCACACGGAGTCTGGTTAAGAAGCATACTAAGACACATAGTAGAGTACACAATTCCTCGAATATTCCATGCTAACAGTGAAAGACTACGTATGATTAACAATGACAAAATTAAACACAGGAAAAGTATGTACATGTTCATGTGGTAAATCATATTGTAACTAATCCTTATTGCAGTCTCCCATGGGTATACAGGTATCAATGTACTAATGCATAACGGTATGGGCGCGGCCATTTTATGAGCACAGAGTAAAGCGTGAAAAAACTGTCAGGTTAAACGCGATTGGTCAATAATGATTGTTAAAGTAATTATACTTTGGAAAGAGATGCAACCTTTGGTATGAAAATACACAAAAAAGAGTTTTAAACACATTTTGGAGGAAGAAATCAAATTTCGAATGCGTAAGGGTACCTCTAGGAAATTTGAAAAAAAATGACACTCCCCATTTTTGACCCTCATTTTTCAATCAGAAAAGCAATGCGAACCTATATTTTCAGTAACCCCAAATGAATCCCATATTCTTTAACATAAATAATCTCTCTTTTTTTAACATTAAATTTACTTTGTTTTTAAACGAAATAATAATCGAAAAGGGGTACCCCCCTTATGGAAAATAATATTAAAAGGCCAATGGTTTTTTTTTGCATTCTACATAGTCAAATGATGAACAGTACACGGAGTAAATGGCTATCTGTTATTTTATTGGGTGGTTCACCAAATCTATAAATATCTTTGTCAGATCATTGGTTTATGTCAGGATCGCACTGGTATGTGTATTAAAATTTTGATATATTCTTGGGATGAATCCGGATAGTAATTAGTATTTTTGTGTGGTAATATTACGTCCCACATATTGACTTCTATTTCATTTAGTGCATTGGTCAGTGAACAATTAAATGGTGAACATTGAACCAAAATCTCCCTACTTTTAAAGCTGTTTGGGAAAAAACTGATATCATTATTTTCGTTCTGTTATTGATGCACATAGAAAAACACATATTTTTACCGCTAATTTTGAACATTTGTTCAGGGAGTCAATTTTTATTAATTTTTTTTTTAAAACCGCGTGTGAAGTGACTACAGTTATTTAAATCTCTCAATCACCATTGGTTAATAGTTTAGCGTAAACAATGTCCTTAAAGGGTACATTGCTTACCTATCCTACATATTAATAACCAAAAAAAAAAAACAGATACTTTAATAATACCCATAAAATGGGAAATGCAGCTAAGAGACGTTTAACTTTTTAGAAAAGCTAAACTTGTAAGTTTGTTTATAATCATCATATGTCGAGCCAGGTTGGTACCATTCTCTGTTGCTCATCCATCGTCTGCATCGAACACCATTCGCCAAAAAGTTTTCATCCTCGGTAAGTTCATCATGGTGATCAGACACATGAAGTTTAGCCGACATCATGCGCGAGTCCTGTTGCGAGTTGAAGAAACGCAAATACGTCACATGTATTCCTTTACTTTCTAAATACGAAACAATACCAGCTCTGGTTGATTTGGAGTAGTAAACAAATATATAAATAAATAACTTTTATTTAGAGTCAGCATATATTACACAACAAGAGAACATAAGCACTGATGTGCTTTTGACCGACATGATCCCAGATAAATATTACCGACTTGTTTTTTTCCTCTTAACACCTGTGAAAAAGTTATCATCGGAAGGTCGAATCTCGGATTTGGTGCCCTGAACGCGTCCAGGTATACGGAAGTTATGTATGGAGCTATCATGACTGTTTTCTATGGGTGCGCCAGGCACGGACGATTTTACACTAGTATTACCATGTACCTCGATTGTCGTAGTAAATTGTTGTTCATTGATCTCTTTATTTGGTAAGCAACGTATACCGTTATTTAAATGATAAGCCACGGGAGAACTTTCAGGATGTGTATTTCCTGAGCTTCTAATATCAATCGATTTGTCAAATGAGTTCACGTCGTCTGTGTTTTTAACAGTGGTTGGGGTACTCGGCGAAGAAGCTTTTGACGCATAATACAGCTGACATTTCGTCTTTAGCTCCGTCACCATTTTCTGCAAGTTAACAATCACCTTCGCGAGTCTAGTATTTTCACTTTCACTTTCGAGCGTTTTGATTTTTTCGGTGCAATGTGAAAATCGAAATCCTCGACAGATTTAGCCTGTTGATTTAACCATTTTAAACTAGTGTCTATTTGTGTGCATTTCCTATCAAAGTTAGCCTTATGATTAATCAGCGCATCGTTCGTTTTGTCTAACTCTTCATGAAGTTTGGCATTATCAACTTTTAATGCCATTAATTGGTTTTTCATTTTCTATATTACGCAAGTTCTGTTACTCTGTTCATAAAGGATTGGAGAGTGACTCGCATTTCAACTAACTGGGAATGCTGAGACACGCCTTGATCATTAACACATCTTGAATCATCTGTACGAAATACCTCGTCAATAGACGACGGGTGACCCTCCATAAACATTTTCAGAAGGTAGCAATCACGGGCATATCTGTTCAAACGGGTACCTTTATGTCTACTTTTTCTAGTCACAAGTTTCCCCAAGGGACACCCCTGAAATCCTCTCGCTCGACTGGATAACGCAGTTCTGTACCACGTAATGGTATCTTCGATAAGTTTAGCAATATATGCGTCTATCGATATACCGTCTAGTTCCATATCTATAACTTTGTAATAAACTCTTGATTTGGGACGTAGTTTTGACTGTTACATACCGAGTCCTGTGTACATAATCCAACGCACAACTCAGATACCATTACGTGGTACAGAACTGCGTTATCCAGTCGAGCGAGAGGATTTCAGGGTTGTCCCTTGGGGAAACTTGTGACTAGAAAAAGTAGACATAAAGGTACCCGTTTGAACAGATATGCCCGTGATTGCTACCTTCTGAAAATGTTTATGGAGGGTCACCCGTCGTCTATTGACGAGGTATTTCGTACAGATGATTCAAGATGTGTTAATGATCAAGGCGTGTCTCAGCATTCCCAGTTAGTTGAAATGCGAGTCACTCTCCAATCCTTTATGAACAGAGTAACAGAACTTGCGTAATATAGAAAATGAAAAACCAATTAATGGCATTAAAAGTTGATAATGCCAAACTTCATGAAGAGTTAGACAAAACGAACGATGCGCTGATTAATCATAAGGCTAACTTTGATAGGAAATGCACACAAATAGACACTAGTTTAAAATGGTTAAATCAACAGGCTAAATCTGTCGAGGATTTCGATTTTCACATTGCACCGAAAAAATCAAAACGCTCGAAAGTGAAAGTGAAAATACTAGACTCGCGAAGGTGATTGTTAACTTGCAGAAAATGGTGACGGAGCTAAAGACGAAATGTCAGCTGTATTATGCGTCAAAAGCTTCTTCGCCGAGTACCCCAACCACTGTTAAAAACACAGACGACGTGAACTCATTTGACAAATCGATTGATATTAGAAGCTCAGGAAATACACATCCTGAAAGTTCTCCCGTGTCTTATCATTTAAATAACGGTATACGTTGCTTACCAAATAAAGAGATCAATGAACAACAATTTACTACGACAATCGAGGTACATGGTAATACTAGTGTAAAATCGTCCGTGCCTGGCGCACCCATAGAAGACAGTCATGATAGCTCCATACATAACTTCCGTATACCTGGACGCGTTCAGGGCACCAAATCCGAGATTCGACCTTCCGATGATAACTTTTTCACAGGTGTTAAGAGGAAAAAAACAAGTCGGTAATATTTATCTGGGATCATGTCGGTCAAAAGCACATCAGTGCTTATGTTCTCTTGTTGTGTAATATATGCTGACTCTAAATAAAAGTTATTTATTTATATATTTGTTTACTACTCCAAATCAACCAGAGCTGGTATTGTTTCGTATTTAGAAAGTAAAGGAATACATGTGACGTATTTGCGTTTCTTCAACTCGCAACAGGACTCGCGCATGATGTCGGCTAAACTTCATGTGTCTGATCACCATGATGAACTTACCGAGGATGAAAACTTTTTGGCCGAATGGTGTTCGATGCAGACGATGGATGAGCAACAGAGAATGGTACCAACCTGGCTCGACATATGATGATTATAAACAAACTTACAAGTTTAGCTTTTCTAAAAAGTTAAACGTCTCTTAGCTGCATTTCCCATTTTATGGGTATTATTAAAGTATCTGGTTTTTTTTTTTGGTTATTTATATGTAGGATAGGTAAGCAATGTACCCTTTAAGGACATTGTTTACGCTAAACTATTAACCAATGGTGGTCGAGAGATTTAAATAACTGTCGTCACTTCACACGTGGTTTTTTTTAAATATTTTTTTTAATTGACTCCCTGAACAAATGTTCAAAATTAGCGATAAAAATATGTTTTGTTCTATGTGCATCAATATATCAGAACGAAAATAAAGATATCAGTTTTTTCCCAAACAGCTTTAAAAGTAGGGAGATTTTGGTGCAATGTTTACCATTTAATTGTTCACTGACCAATGCACTGAATGAAATAGACGTCAATATGTGGAACGTAACATTACTTCACAAAAATACTGATTACAATCCCGAGTCAACCCAAGAATATATCAACATACCAGTACGATCCTGACGTAAACCAATGATATGACAAAGATATTTATAGATTTGGTGAACCACCCAATCAAGTAACAGATAGCCATTTACTCCGTATACTGTTCATCATTTGACTATCTATACCGTCTCCCATGGGAGACAGTAATAAATATATCGCATTGAATATAACGAAACGACTTCTTCTCTTACATATCTGTGTTGGTTTGCATTGAAAACTAATTTGCTTTAAATTATTCGAATTATACTTATTTTAAATTTGGTATTAAAAACAGTAACTTACAAGGCTATTTACATTTTAGTGAAACGCGCACTGAATGGTCTCAACAAACTGTTGGCATACCAATGATTGCAAATTGTGCTCTGATTCTCGCCGATATGTTCCTTTATTCAGACAAGAAAGTTTTTAATGAATTTTTTTTACCACAGAAACAAGACAAAAACCATCAACGTTTAATGTTCTTATTATTCGGCAATCACCGTTTTCTGTGAAATGTTTTAAGATGTTTTTGAACACATACACTGAAAAAAATTGTCAATGAATTTTCTTCAAACTTTTGATATCCTTAGATTTTATACAGGTAATCAGAATTCAGTTTACGAAAAAGTGGTTTCAGAGTTTGTTTCCGATTGTTTGAGCGCCAAAATTTCAAATGTATAATAAACTGTACAGAGGAGAGAATAAATAGCACGAAAATAAAGAAATGTCCAATAAATTGTTCTTTTTATGTGAAGCAGCTGGTTTTTTACATTTTAGCGATGGAAAGAAAAATTTTTTTTAACAAAATAGGATTTATTACCTCCCTTGTTAAAAAATATTTTTGTTATTTTCATTATTTTGACCATGTATGCAGAACTCGTTTCAGACAAAATTTAACTAAACTTTGTATTTTAATAATGGAAAATATATCAGTTTGAAGGGTCTACATACTCATTTTTGTAAGCTGTATAAGGGGTCTGTATCGTGCAAGGAGCTTGACACTTTCCACGTCAACCACTACGTAGGTGTACATGCTTTCAGTATTATGACCTAACAACCAAGGTTTTGATAGCCATAATCGAACTTGCATAACTTACTACAATTTTTGGGGATAAGCGCTTTATAACATCGTATTAGTTTGGCCTTTCAACTTTCTGTTTGAGTGCCAATCATGTATCTGGATTAGACGTAGTCATTTAAAAAAACCTGTATACATCGTATTAACGACACACAGGCAAGTGCGGTTGGAATGTCGTACCAGTGGAAGTGCCGCGACCTAATTTTTTACCTCCTTCCGCTTGATGTAAAACCCAAGCAAGCAAGTATATATGTAATGCTTTAAGCAACATACATGTGTAATATGTAAACAAAAAGTATGCAGACAGCAACAGTTTACACGTATTAAACTTTTATACTCTTAATAATTATACATTTTAAGTTATTTTCTTCTTTTTCCTGCTTGTTTTATTTTTATTAGTCTTTACTTTTTATTTATTTTTATTTTATTTTATTTACTGGTATTCGTTGAATTTTAATTTGCATTTTCTTTTCATTCATTTTTTACATTATGTTATTAATTTTAGATTAATTTACCTGGAGTTACTTTTAATTCCTCATAAAAAATGTTTAATGTTAACCTATTTATGTATTTATATATTCGCAAATAGAAAGTAACAATAAAATGTATTCACAATAATGTGTTACATTCCATCCAGGTAGCTGCCGATCCGTGGCTACAACCAGGTGTGCGTCAGGTAACCGCTTGAAAAAATGCAGACGAGCGACAAATTTGATTAAAACACCTTATAAACAGTTATATTTTATACATTTATAAAAAAAATTGTAGTTACACATGCAAAACTTACCTCGTTCTTTCAAGAAAAGCTGCAGATATCTTCACATTTCATCTCTCCATCTCTCCATTTGTCGCATTCCAGTGTCCAAGATTTAGACGCCGTTGTAAAAATAGCCGCGAAGGGTGATTGGAAATATTTAGACTTCGGGGTTTCCTTAGGATATTTTCTTTACATTCTTATATTTTTAACCACTGAAAACATGTAGGATGCCTTTGTATCAGTTAGACCAAATAGACCAGGCGATTTGCATCATGGAGAACTTTTAAAACTCCTTCCCATTTGTGTCATTTGCATAGCAACTCATGATGCTTTTTCTGTTTTAAGGAAATAAGTTTACAAACTGAATGTTGAATTATTTAATGATTTTTTTTGGTTTAAATCAAGGATGTATATAAATCGTTCAATATGATTTAAATATCGACACTTTTCTGTAAAATTTATCGATAAGAACGCCACCTATAATAAGAGGGTTATCTCTCTTTTCCCCGAGTGTTTTTAAATTGGAACTCTTCTGTGTCGGTGGCCTTTCCGCTGTACAGTATGGACAATCATTTTCCGTATTATGACCCGACAACCAAGGTGTCCATAACCATTTGATGGAATTTGCATACCTTGAGGTAATTTTTGGCTATAAACTCTTAATAACATCTCATTGGTTTGGCCTTTCAACTTCTTCTAATAGCCACTGATAAATCTTGATGACATCGTTACGATGCTTAGGGCATTAAACATCATTTTAATTAAGATTGATGCCTTTTTAAAATTATTTAAAGAGCAAAGGCAGAAAACCTGATAAAAGCTGATCGAATTATCTACTACTTCATAAGGTACACGTCAAAATGGCGGCCCCATATATGAAGTGATACACTTGTAGACAGGATTAATTAAAATCTTTTAATCAATAAATTTTATTTAAATGTTTAAAAAAAAATACATCTTTATTTTCAAATATCAAATGAAAACATTTTAATTAAAATCTCAACTAGAACCAGATGGAATTAAAATTATGAAATTGTTTAATTAAGGGGGTTAATGCAGCCAAGGTATTTGTTTTTACCTTGCAAGTCACAAGCCTTGAAAAATGCAGAGTGACCACCTTTAAATTATCTTTAATTTACATTTTTACATTACGTTAAAATACTTAAAAACAATGTAGAAAATTTTATTCAATGAAATTCTACTTTTCATTTCAGTCATCAATCATAAAGCGGATCACAGCATTTGCAGTACTTTGATCGAATCACGTGATATTCAGTCGCCATATTGAATAAACGTATATTATCGTATTTGTATGGCATGAAGGAAAAAGTGCTATAACTTTGTCATACATTAATATTTTTGCATAAAACTATTACGTTAAACATACAGTTTTGAACAAAAAACATTAATGTTAATGCGTTTTTCGGTCATTTTTTTTATTGTCTTCGGTTATTCCTCTTGTTTTCGGTTGTTTTCTGTTATTCGTGGTACCCCAGTTTGAATAATCATGCTGAAAATGATGCTCTTTTAAATCATACTTTGCTCAGCATGCAACAGAAAATGTCCGACTTAGAAAAAAAGCTTGAAAAAAAATAAAGGTTGTAATTTGGATAAGATAGACTATATAAAAGCGCGAGTGGATACACTTAGCGAGAACATTAAAATGATTCATGTGAAGGTTGATAAGATAGAAACAAAATAATTCAAAAGCCAGTTCTAAATCCATGCAATCCCTTGATGATGTTATGAATGGTCTAATGGAAAGTGAAGTCACATTAAAATCTATCAGTAGCGAGATTAGCAGCACCGTCTCGAACCTATATGATATACCAACAACATTACACAACATAACTTCTTCCAAACTAGAAAGTATATCAAATAAGTTAGATGAAGTGTCAAGTGATATCAAAGAAGTAAAAGAAAACACCACAACTAAATTTTCGTATGCATGCGCAACACAAAATCGATATGAAGTCCTTTTGCCTGACTCGCCACACTCACAATGGCCAGATTTTGTCGATTCATCTAATCAGAAGGAAGCTACAGTGACAAAAGTTCAAACACAGTCCACAAAGAGTCCACAAACCAATCCGACTCGTGTACAGCAACAGAAACAACCTCACAAGCCTGTAAAGAATGATGTCAAAAAGGGCAGTGTCCTATTAATAGGAAATTCTCATTTTGGTCCAATTAGATGTCAAAATTTTGTCCAAAACTGTTATGTAAAAAAAACACATATGTTACAATATTTCTGATGCTCACAAGTTTTTTAATTTGTCAAAAGAAAAATATAATTGTATTGCTGTTCATTTATTTACAAATGATGTTAAAAATAAAACCCCAGAAAAAGTTGTAGAACAGGTAGAAATTTTGGTACAATATATTAGGTCTAAATGGCCAACCTGCAAAGTAGTTATCTCACTTGGTATAGCTAGAAGAAACTCTGTTGAATTGAACCAAAAAATTCATGAATGTAATGTTATTATACAGCATAGATTTTTACATGCTAAACAGGTTTATATTTGTGACAGCACTGCATCTTCATTGAGTATGAGAAATGAAGCAAACCCTAGGTTTTTAAAACAAGGTGATGATGTACATCTTAATGTTCAGGGTGTTAAAATATTTGCAAGCTATTTGAAACATTCTATTGCAAAATTTTTAAACATAAATTTACAAGTCAAACAGACCCCATATAGATTTGACAGATTTAGAAGAGATCACAATCAGTATTATGATTCTTGGTCAAGTAGCTACTATAGACACTTCTAAAATATAATATGTTGTGAGCAATTTCAAGCTTCAGTAGCTAGCTTACATTTACACGATTCTGTTGAGAAGTTATTTTGATTTATTTGTTTGATATTTTGTCTAAAAGCTCATATGTATCATGTCTTATGCCCTTATATATATATTTACCAATCAAGTATGGAGCAAAGTGCATAAAAAGTAAAAACCAACATATATGAACATTTATTTCAAATTACATTTATGGAACTTACTGTTTTTATTTGTTTATGACAAGTGAAGAAACTTTCCATGTTCATGATATTTTAATATCTTAAATTTAGAGAAATACAGTTTATTTCACCTGATTTACATTGAATAAAGTCAGATTTAAGAGGGCATAGGTCAATATGCATTTAATAACATGCATATGTGTATTAGGTATATTCAATTAATGCACAATTTAAAGTTAAACATTAGTTCATGTTTCTTGATTTTCATAATGTACTATTCTGAATATTGCATAGTGAAAACTTGTATATATGTGTTATTCTAGTTTAAGAGTCTCTGTCTGGAATTCAAATGGATATATGTGTAAAGGTGTCAACAAGTTTAATGAATATGAGTTTATTAATTGTGTTTTAAAGGAAGACATATTTTGCTTACAAGAAACCCACTGTTCTTTAAATGATTGTTTAATGTTGCCAGGTATTTCAAATCCAATCCATTTAATAAGACCAAAGTTACAAAAATCAGGAAAACATTCAGGTGGTCTATCTGTTTATGTGAAAGATACCATTCGTCCTGGTACCACATCCATCCAATGATTATATTTGGTTACAATTACAAAAAGATTTTTTTGGACTCGACTGTCATATATTTCTCTGTTTCATATATTATCCACCAGGAAACTCTTCATACAGTAAACGTATAAATTATGATATTTTAGGACATGATAGAATATATGAAAAAAGGGAAGATAATTTTAGCAGGTGATTTAAATGCCAGGGTGGCTGATGCATTAGATTTTATTGAAAATGATTCAGATGATTTTTTGCCTTTATATAAATCTTATAAATTTGATAGTTCTCTATTAAGAAGAAAGAGTTATGATAAAGTTTTTGTGTACAAGGAGGAGACAACTCTTATCACTTTGCATCTCCTCTGGTCTGAGAATTTTAAACGGTAGACTAATTGGTGATGTCTTGGTAGTTTTACCTCTTACCAACCGTTAGGAAGCAGCGTAGTTGACTATATGTTAGCATCCGAGGAATTAATTTCTCGTTTTGGCTATTTTAAAGTTCATGAATATCTGGCTGATCTCTCTGATCACTGTCAAATATCATGTATGTTTAAATGCAATTATAACATTCTAAATAACATAAATAGAGAAATTAAGTTAATGCCAGATAAATATATTTGGAGCGTAGACTCTGCAAATAATTTTTGGAAGCTTTAAATTCAAATAGTATTAATAATATGATTACTGTATTTAAAAATAGCATATAAAAATAAACATGTCAGACGATATTGAAAAAGTTACATCTGATTTCAATGATATCATTCTCAAAGCAGCTGATATGTCTCTAAAAACCAAACCCAATAAGATAAAGAGACATGGTAGAAAACAAAAGAATAAGCCTTGGTTTGATGGTAATTTACAACAATGAAAAAAGAGCTGTACTATAAAAGTAAAAAACTTAAAACATGTACAGATCCAGTTGTAAGGGGAGGGTTCTTTAAATTACTGAAAAAATATAGAAAATGTAGAAAAAAATCTAAAAAAGGTTTTAGAAAGAATTTAATTGATAAGTTGGATAATTTATATAATGAAAATCCAATATAATATTGGCAATTAATTGATAAAGTTAAAAATGAAAACAGACAAGTCCCTCCAGAAAATAATGTTCATATTTCAGATTGGGAGTCTCATTTTAAACAACTAAAAGATGGTAGTAATAAGAAGAATATATCTGTAAATACAAATAATGATTTATCAGAGAGGCTAAGTAAAATGGAACAGGAAACTATTTTTAATGAGTTAGATTATAAAATAACAGAAAAAGAAATATCTGAGGCAATAAAATCCTTAAAAAATGGAAAAGATAGTGGGTTCAGTAAAATCCTGAAGGAAATGTTAAAATATGGACAAACAATATTAATACCTATTTTGGAAATTTTATTCAATAAAATTTTAATTAACGGATATTATCCTAACTTGTGGTCATTAGGTTATATATCACCTCTCCATAAGAAAGGATCAATATATGAAGTGAAAAACTACAGAGGTATAACTATTAGTGACAATGTTAGCAAATTATTTAATAAAATTTTAAATAACAGATTGGTTAAATTCTTTAAGAAGTCAAACACTATATGTAAAGAACAAATTGGTGGTTGCAGAACAACAGATCATATGTTTGTTTTAAATACTTTAATAAATAAATACGTGAAAAATGGATCAAAGAAACTTTATGCATGTTTTGTAGATTTCAAAAGTGCATTCGACTCTGTACCACATCTTGGATTATTCTACAAACTGAAGTCTATTGGAGTAGGATCCAAATTTTATAGTATAATTAAATCTATATATAGCAAAATCCAACTTTGCGTAAAAATTGATAATTTTAGATCAGATTTTTTCTCATCAAATATAGGTGTAAGACAGGGTGATAACCTAAGCCCTAGTCTGTTTAATTTATACCTCAGTGATTTACCATCATACTTTGACACTAAATGTGATGCTGTGTCCTTAAATGGTGAAAAAATTAATTGTCTGCTTTATGCAGACGACTTAGTTCTATTGTCTGAAACTGAGAGAGGTCTTCAGTACTGCCTTGATAAACTATCTTTTTACTCTGGTAAATGGCAGTTAACTGTTAATACAAACAAAACAAAGGGTTTAATATTTAATAAGGCTGGTCGTTCAATTACAAAAAAACTTAAGATTAAATGATAAAATTGTAGAATCTGTTCAGAAATATATATACCTGGGCATTTGTTTTTCAGCCTCTGGTACATTTTCTTATGCAAAAAATGAACTATACCAAAAAGGCCTTAAAGCTTCTTTTAAGCTTAGCAAATCATTCAATTCATCTAAACCAAATGCATCTATACTTATTCATATTTTTAATCATACAGTGAGACCTGTTTTATTATACGGGTCTGAAATATGGGGAAGTTTCAATGCCTCAAAATTTATACAAAATCCTGAGAAATACATTACTATGGAAATAGATTAGTTCTTGAAAAAGTACAAACAAAATTTTGTAAATTTATTTTGGGAGTTAGTAAAAAAACCAGTAATTCCTGTGCAAGATCAGAACTCGGATGTTTACCAATTCTTTATTATGTACTAACAAATATGCTGAAATATTGGACTCGACTCCAAAAAGATTAATCGGATCAAAATTTTATTCTCAAGGCAGCTCTAAATGAATCTTGGTCTATGCATGAAAATAATAAAGAATCATGGATAGGTTGTATTTATCATTTATCATTTACTTAAATTTTTAAATGCAAGTCATTTATTTAAGAAAAAGGTAGAATTTAAAAGTAAATCAGTGTTTAATATTTTAAAATATAAAATACACTCAAAATTTATTGAACTATGGACTGATAAAAAATCAAATGAGGAAGGTAAACTAAGAACATACAAAAAATTTAAATCCCATCTACAACTTGAACCATATTTAAAGTATGGTAATCAAGACCAGAGGAGATTGATGAGTAAATTTAGACTTAGTGCTCATAATCTCAAAATAGAAACAGGACGCTACACTAAAGTTGAAAGTAACAATAGAATTTGTGATCTTTGTAAAAATAATATTGAAGATGAGATTCATTTTCTCATAGAGTGTAATGCTCTTAACTGTATAAGAACAAATTTTTTATCGTTTTTTTTAGAATAAATGTAAGAACTTTAGTAAATTGTGTTAATCAAGTGTCTTCGTAAAGTATATATATTGTATAATTTATAATAGTATCCAGACAGAGACTAAAATTTGTTTTTATCATAAAACTGTTTTTTATCTGTAATTGTTATTAAAACTAATTAGACTAATCACACGTTTTGATATTTTGATTTTTACTCATTTTGTTTTGTTATGAATAATTGTTCTGCCTCTCAGGGGCTCCATAATTGTCTTTGTCTTGTCTTGTCTATATGAAATGTTATCACCCGAAATCCGCTTTGGAAGATTATAATAAAACATTAAAAGGCAAATGTATTTCTTTTTATTAAATAAACATATGAAATTTGTATTTCATCGCGAAGCCCGATTTCGTTTCAAGCACTAAGAAAATACTGAGAGGGTTCCTATGCTCGACTCACAGAGCTGCCCAGCGCGTCTGCAGGTGGCGAATAGGTAGGCCATCTCGTTGTAAGCTTACAATATAGAAAGCCTAACCCACATCATAGTGGGTAACGTGTTTAGAGGTGTCATGCCCTTTGCAAGTTTAAGGCTCCTTCTTCGATAAAGAGTAGGCTTCTTGCAGCATTTTCTAAATTCTCTGTCACTTCCCAATAAATCTCAATGCTCCATACTGCTACAGTGGCTGTCTTCCCGTTGCTCCATTCCGTTTCCCTGTCTATTTACCGTTTAACATGTTCTCATCCTGAATGTATAGCTAAAATATTATTACTCGCTGGAGGTTAAGCAGCCATCCAATCAATGAATCAATCGTTACAAGCAGATTAACTATCGTTTGTATATCGGTGAGGTCTTTTTTCAAAATTTTTTGCCTGTAGTTTTTTTTTGGGGGGGGGGAGGGGGTCGTTAGCGTTTTTGTTCCCGTCAAACTGCTCGCCTCAAAATAATTTGTTCAAAAATAAGCAAACATCCAAGAAATTATTTTCTGAAACAATTGAAGAACCATGTTATGGATTTTATTTTTCTATACAAACATGTACGAATGTTGAGTGCATATATCATTATTGTCGTGACGACGGAAAAAAAGATGTAGGGGAAGTTGGGGGTTGATGCTACAACTATTCGTTACTTTTTGATTCTCAAGAGAAAGCTCCCTTATCACTTGAGCAGTTTGTATTTTTATATTTCCAGAGCAAAGTCATCTACATTTAAAAGAGTTATCTTGATACCAGATCATCCACCTGGCTATCGGAACTCGGCTAGCGTTCGTCACTTGTTTCCGTATGCAACTCGTTCATTGAAATTTCCAAAATCACAACTGCTGCTAGGCTAGTAATTGGTCATACAACTTACACTGAGTCTATCAACTAGTCACTTTTGACATATGTCTATTGGATTACTTATTGTTTTGACACCTCTACCATTACTTTATTAGGTCAGCAGTTAACAATATTGTTATCAGAACATATTCGTGTTACATCTGTTTTTCTAATTGTAGGAACATTTAAAACCACAAATGAATAACTGATAGTAAAAGATTTAATTTTTCCGTGCATTATTTATAAGGAAATAAAAGTTAAATTACTTATTCAGTAATTGGTGCTAATAACAATATATTATGTTACATCTTTATTGATAGCATATTTGTATTATAATTGATTATGTTACGCAATAACAACAACCATAAGGAACATAACCAGCTGAGCATTTTGGGTAGCAAAGAGCTCCGTATTTCTCTTCGTCATTTTTGCAACTTAGTCTTTCGGATAATGTCATTTTGATACCAACATCTGTTTTTCTGCATGTACATCCGTCATCATGATACCCGCTCTTACACCGATTATTGCAACATCCAAAGACAGTGCAACAACAACCTTTTCCATAAATATGAGCGTCACTCCAACAACTAGTACCGTCGTCTCTTAGACCTGCGGGACATGGCGCTTTATCTGGAGTACGTCCAGACCCTCTCCAGTATTGACTTATTCTTTTTTCTAAATCTTTGCCTGAAAAATTAAATCCTTCAGTTAAATATATTTTGGCTCCCAAATTAAAAGATATCGCGAAAATATAATATAATTCGCATTGCTGAGGATTTAACAAATCTCTGCTCAAAATACAAATAGATCTGGTATATTCCGGATCTATTACATTTAGATCTGGTATATTTCGGACCTATTACATTTAGATCTGGTGTATTCCGGACCTATTACATTTAGATCTGGTGTATTCCGGACCTCGTACAAATAGATCTGGTATATTCCGGACCTAGTACATTTAGATGTGGTGTATTCCGGACCTATTAGATTTAGATCCGGTATATTTCGGACCTATTACATTTAGATCTGGTATATTTCGGACCTATTACATTTAGACATTTAGATCTGATGTATTTCGGACCTATTACATTTAGATGTGGTGTATTCCGGTCCTATTACATTTAGATCTGGTATATTCCGGACCTATTACATTTAGATCTGGTGTATTTCGGACCTATTACATTTAGATCTGGTGTATTCCGGACCTATT
This sequence comes from Limnoperna fortunei, assembly GCA_944474755.1. Lineage (NCBI taxonomy): Eukaryota > Metazoa > Mollusca > Bivalvia > Mytilida > Modiolidae > Limnoperna > Limnoperna fortunei. The sequence goes on from OX104117.1 coordinate 2,217,995, forward strand.
ACATTTAGATCTGGTGTATTCCGGACCTAGTACATTTAGATATGGTATATTTCGGACCTATTACATTTAGATCTGATGTATTCCGGACCTATTACATTTAGATCTGGTATATTTCGGACCTATTACATTTAGATCTGGTATATTTCGGATCTATTACATTTAGATCTTATGTATTTCGGACCTATTACATTTAGATGTGGTGTATTGCGGTCCTATTACATTTAGATCTTATGTATTTCGGACCTATTACATTTAGATGTGGTGTATTCCGGTCCTATTACATTTAGATCTGGTATATTCCGGACCTAGTACAAATAGATCTGGTGTATTCCGGATCTATTACATTTAGATCTGGTATATTTCGGACCTATTACATTTAGATCTGGTATGTTTCGGACCTATTACATTTAGATCTGGTGTATTCCGGACCTATTACAATTAGATCTGGTGTATTCCGGACCTATTACATTTAGATCTGGTGTATTCCGGACCTATTACATTTAGATCTGATGTATTCCGGTCCTATTACATTTAGATCTGGTGTATTCCGGACCTAGTACATTTAGATGTGGTGTATTACGGACCTGTTACATTTAGATCTGGTGTATTCCGGACCTAGTACAAATAGATCTGGTATATTCCGGACCTATTGCATTTAGATCTGGTGTATTCCGGACCTATTACATTTAGATCTGGTATATTCCGGACCTAGTACATTTAGATGTGGTGTATTCCGGACCTATTACATTTAGATCTGGTGTATTCCGGTCTTAGTACAAATAGGTCTGGTATATTCCGGGCCTATTACATTTAGATCTGGTGTATTCCGGACATATTACATTTAGATCTGGTATATTCCGGACCTATTACATTTAGATCTGGTGTATTCCGGACCTATTACAAATAGATCTGGTATAATCCGGACCTATTAATTTAGATCTGGTGTATTCCGAACCTAGTATATTTAGATCTGGTGTATTCCGGACCTATTACATTTGATCTGGTGTATTCCGGACCTAGTACAAATAGATCTGGTATATTCCGGACCTATTACATTTAGATCTGGTGTATTCCGGACCTAGTACAAATAGATCTGGTGTATTCCGGATCTATTACATTTAGATCTGGTGTATTACGGACCTATTACATTTAGATCTGGTGTATTCTGGACCTATTCCATTTAGATCTGGTGTATTGCGGACCTAGTACATTTAGATCTGGTATATTTCAGATCTAGTACAACTTGCAAATTTGTCCCTCATAGCTTTCTTTCAGCGAAAAGGAAGGATGCTAAACTATTCCTGATTTTTATTGTCACATTACAATACATAATTATAATTTGTATAGTATTTTAATTGCAATTTATTTTAATATTTTTGTAACCTTTTTTTATTGCTAACATAAAGTGCCTTTTTGCTCGCTAGTACAAGACTTCATATTACAAAGAACCAGAGGCTCTTAAGAGCCTGTATCGCTCACTTGATTTTATAGGCAATGAAGATGGCATTTCCCTGATGTTAAACTGTCCTGTTATTTTCAATAAACTTTAAAGAGGACCATCCAAACAATATTGCTAGAAAGTTTTGTTTAAATTGGTTAACCGGTTTTAGAGAAGAAGATTTTTTTTTAATTTGCCCTTAGGGTCCTATGTTAAACTAAGTCCTGCGGTGGTAGCCATTTTGAATTTTCAATTGGCAATAAAAAAACATAAACTTTAAAGAAGACCACCCAAACAATATTGTCAGTAAGTTTTGTTTCCATTGGTTAATCGGTTTCAATTTTGATTTTCCTATTGACATAAAAAAAACATAAACTTCAAAGAGGACCATCCAAACAATATTGCTAGTAAGTTTTGCTTACATTGGCTAACCGGTTTTAGAGAAGAAGCCTTTTAAAACTTTTTCTCATAGGGTCCTATGTTAAACTAAGTCCTGCCGTGGCAGCCATTTTGATTTACCTATTGGAATAAAAAACATAAACTTTTTAGAGGACCATCCAAACAATATTGGTAGTAAGTTTTGTTTCCATTGGTTAATCGGTTTCAGAGAAGAAGCCTTTTTAAACATTTTCCCCATAGGGTCCAATGTTAAACCAAGTCCTGCGGTGGCGGTCATTTTGAATTTCCGATTGGGATAAAAAAAAACATGATCTTTATAGAGGACCATCAAAACAATATTGCTAGTAAAATTTGTTTCGATTGGTTAACCGGTTTCAGAGAAGAAGCCTTTTAAACATTTTCCCATAGGGTCATATGTTAAACTAAGTCCTGCTTTGGTGGCCATTTTGAATTTCCAATTGTCATAAAAAACATAAACTTTATAGAGGACCATCCAAACAATATTGCTAGTAAGTTTTGTTTACATTGGTTAACCGGTTTCAGAGAAGAAGCCCTTTTAAACTTTTCCCCATAGGGTCCAATGTTAAACTAACTCCTGCGGTGGCGGCCATTTTGATTTTCCGATTGGCATAAAAAACATAAACTTTAAAAAGGACCATCCAAACAATATTGGTATTAAGTTTAATTTTGATTGGTTAACCGGTTTCAGAGAAGAAGCCATTTTTAACTTTTTTCCCATAGGGTCCAATGTTAAACCAAGTCCTGGGGTGGTGGCCATTTTGAATTTCCGATTGGGATAAAAAACATAAACTTCATAGAGGACCATCCAAACAATATTGCTAGTAAGTTTTGTTTCGATTGGTTAACCGGTTTCAGAGAAGAAGCCTTTTAAACTTTTTCCCTTAGGGTCCTATGTTAAACTAAGTCCTGTGTTGGCGGCCATTTTTAATTTCCAATTGTCATAAAAAGACAAACTTTATAGAGGACTATCCAAACAATATTGCCAGTAATTTTTGTTTCCATTGGTTAACCGGTTTCAGAGAAGAAGCCTTTTAAATCTTTTTCCCATATGGTCCTATGTTAAACTAAGTCCTGCGGTGGCGGCCATTTTGAATTTCCAATTGGCATAGAAAACATAAACTTTATAAAGGACCATCCAAACAATATTGCTAGTAAGTTTTGTTTTGATTGGTTAACCGGCTTCAGAGAAGAAGCCCTTTTAAACATTTTTCCAATATGGTCCTATGTTAAACTAAGTCTTGCGGTGGCAGCCATATTAGTTTTCCAATCCAAATAAAAACCACAAACTTTGTAAAGGTCCATCCAATGAACATAATGGCCAAGTTTGGTTTCAATTGGCCAAGTGGTTTCTGAGAAGAAGATTAAAATGTAAAAAGTTTACAGACGCCGACAACGACGACGACGATGACGCCGACGGACGGAAAGTGATAACAATAGCTCAAAGGTGAGCTAAAATGGTAAAAAAAAAATCCTACCTTTTCCTAGCTCAAATTGTACTGGTTTATTGACAAATTCGTCAGCATGTTCCACTTGTTCGCTACTTGCACTGTTAATTCGTTCCAGAAGTGCTTTTACGTTTTCTTGGTCGTCATATTGCGTCGATATTACTCCCAGAACAACGGAGAACAGAATAGCAACCACCACTAAACCTTGCATTCTATAAAGACACATTAATTGCACTTTTTGCAATAATTTACAAATTTGCCGCTACAAATAGCCAAATGCAATAACGTTACACACAAAATGTCCCTTCTTTGCCGAAAATTGTATATTTGTATCAGGTAGTACATCTGAAAATTAGTGCTTTCATCTTAGAAAAAGAAAAATATTTTTTATAAAATTTGCCATGTTTTCAATAGCACCTCATCATAACCCTCTATATTAAAACGGTAATATAAATTGTTATGAGACTATTTGAAAATGTTCTAGATACAATTACAGCAATATAAATAATACCTAAATTTACTGTACCTTCTTTTGTTCGCAAAACTCTCTTTCCTAGAGTGCTGGATTCAGTATTTTTGCTGCTTTATATGGTTTGGCATTGCCTACACAAATATGCTTGATTCGTGGAATTATAAACAAATATATATTTTTATTATAATACCAATCCCACGCAATTAGATAATATCTTTTAAATAACTTTATTTTGATGCTATTTTAGTACAGTTGGGAACGTAGTTTTTAGACCAATCAAAATTCTATTCATTAATAACCAGTAACATAACAAGTTTTTCATTTTATAACTTCCTAGCTTTGATTGTAATTAATATACATGTGTTATAAGATACAAGTATGCATTGGGCTTCTTTTGTGTATGACAAATGTCTTCTCTTTCTATATTAAATTTGTAACTATACTTTTTTCATAAATCAGAAATGAATGCATGACGTATTCCTTTCCATTTACATTTGTAAATCAAATTTTGACCGCTGTGCAGCTCCGCTGCTCAAGCGGTCAAGCTGAATCCAATATTAACCTGTTTTATGATCTGATTCATTCATGCGTTTGTAACAAACACTCAAATCTTGTCAACAACAATGCCACTCTCCGTCACAGAGAACATAACTGGTTCCCAGATATAACCTATTTATTGTGGGACTACATTTGTCGTCTGCCCGTGACGTTTGTAAACAAAGAATGCATGATATTTGTAAAATAATACACGAGATATTATTTATTTTTATATAGTCTATTTATACACTTTTGATACAGTGTTACATTAAAATTACTGCGTATGTACACGACGCTTATCCGCTTATCTCTAATGGCGTCTACCAATGTGTGGCAGAGGTGATTGTGGTTGACGTAGGATATCCAGAATCCTTTGCGTGGAGATTGCAACAATGCACGCGTCTGCTGTTAACATATTTGCTACAATAGACGAGGATTTGTTGGTTTTATTCATGTAATAAAACAGTTACTGACTATTAATAAGGTATTATCAAAAAGGTATATTCACCTCGCCTAGCGGCTCGGTAAATTTTACATTTTCTCTGGTTGGGAAAAGCGACCTATATCAAAGTCAGTAATTGTATTAAAAGTGTACATGGAAGAAATATATGTATCTTTTGCTTAACTATTAAATGATGTTGAGGTGAAAAACCTAAAAGATAATTTCAATAAACTTAAGTTTATTGTAAATTGCTTGGCTGTCAATGAAGTGCTATTCAAAATTAAAAGCTCCATATTTTGCCGACGTTTCGACGACCTCTGCCGTCTTTATTCAAAGCAAATGCACAAATGAATATTCTGTCATTTGTGTATATGCCTTGAATAAAGACGGAAGTGGTCGTCGAAAAGTAGGCAAAATATGGAGTTTTTTAATTTATTATTGTATAGTTTTTAATCAAAATAAAATCAACATATTCTATAAAAAGTCCCCATTAGATTAATTATACATTATATATTGTATATAAGGAGCCTCGGTGGCCGAGTGTTTAAGGTAGTTTGTCTACTATAGATCACGTAGTCTGTCACACTGAGATTGCGGGTTCGAGTCTCACTGCGGGCCGGATGTACTCGACTCCATCTTAATTGACAAGGATTGCCAGTTTTCCTGCCGCAGGTCGGGGGTTTTCTCCGGGTACTCCGGCTTCCTCCCCCAATAAAAACTGGACGCCATGAAATAGCTGAAAAATTGCTGAAAGTGGCGTTAAACATCAAACAAACAAACAATATATTGTATATATATAGCTCTTGTGAGTGTATCTTATATTTATGGATATTGCACTCTGTTTAGTGGAAAATATGCGCATTTGTAAATCTTGTTTATCAATATAACAAAATCAATGCTTTTCACAATATCGATAAGACTTTGTAAGTACATATATAGTGCATTTAATTAATATGGCCAAGTTTTATATTTGTTTTATCCGGTTATGTTTCTGATAATTTTCAACGAAATGAATAAACATGGATTTATTAATAAGTAGACAATATTACATATATTCTAAAAAAAAATTTTAACCAAGAAGTTAATAAAAAAAAATATTAGGAAAGTTTTAATGTAAACTATTTCATGGATCATCATGCACATCATATACAGTCCTATAAATGCATTTAAACAAATATTTTTTTTTGAAAAACCGTATGTTTAGTTTTAAAATTGTCAATGCATATGCAGTCATAAAAAATAAAGAAATGACTGGATTTCGTCTTTGAGTTATATATACCAATTAAAAAACAGATACACTTATATTGCATAAAAGTAGGTTTTAATGAACCAAATCGGTATAGAAAATCTTCGTTTGTAGGTTTTTAAATGTGTTTTACCTCTTCAACGCAAGACTTTAGAAAGGAGAACTTTTATATCCGTAGGCTTAAGAAATAATTGTGTTCTAAAGCCTAGTATAGCTATATCGTCATGGAAACAAAAATTGCCATTTATAAATCTAAATGTATTTATTCTCATTAACAATATATTACTAATTAGACACGTGTTGGCTTAAGTGAATTATGTGTTTTAAATAACAAGCCTATATTATTCACGACTTGTGATTGGGTTAATCGAAAACAGTCCGAATTTTAATAAAATCGAAAAATATAATTTTACTTATCGGCTTTGTACATAAATGAAAAGTATGGTGGTACAAAGCCACTGCGAATTATTGAACCAAGAAACATATTTCCGACACCCGGAACGCGTAATCAACAACACCCAGTACTAGATGCATTCGTAGCTTTTACAGAGTTTATAGACTAAGCAATGCAAAGATGATAGAAAACGCGTGGTTTTATCATGATATATTGTTTCTTAATTTTTTGATGTTGTGTAATTATATGACGTTATTCCATACGTATATTCTGTAGACAGTTCATTGGTTTCTTCATTACGGACTGTGGGTAATTATATGTTTTTGGTTTTATAATAATATGCAGAGGTTTTGTTATTATGTTCTGTTGGTTTTTAATTCTATGCTGTAGTTCAACAATTGTATGCTGTTGTATGTATTTTTCATCATGTTCACTTATATCCCCTTCAAATAATAAGAGAATACTTTCAGAATCACAAATTTTGATAGAAAATGTTATGAAAGTTTCATAATGTTTTATGATAGTTTCAAAGCTGAAACAAACTATAAATGAAGGAAATAACCAAATACCGAACACTAAGGAAACTGTCAAAAAAGACAATCAACAAATCATAGTCTAAGAAACCGTCAAACTCAAAAACCAACAATCGAAAATATAGCACTATGCAAATTGACAACGCATGAAATGCAGTCTTCAGGAATCGCTAGTACAACGATCATGATAAGACTACGAAATTCAGAGATAACTCGCCTACAAATGTGAATTCCTATTGTGGTATCGAATGTTCTAGATGATGGAGTTTCCTATATTTTGAAACTTCTGTCATATCCGAAAGCACTATTTACAGAAGAACGTATCAGTTTCGATTAAGTAATAAGCTACAATTATCTGCAAATTTTAATACATGCACTTGGGTACCCTTTAATATGCTTTAAACTCGTCATAGCAATGCACTTTAAGTGCAGTAAGGTCATAGATGTAGTTAATTTCATCAAACGCAGTTTCAAGAATGGTATTCCTTTCTGCATTTAGGTCATTTTTTGCATTTTCCAAACTTTGCAACATATCTTCTATTTCAAGTTTCCTTCCTGTAACAACTAAATGTATAGATGACAGTGTTTCCACGAAAAAATTATGAAAATCATGACTTTAAATTACTCTGCAAAACTGACTACATTAATGGCTATAGCCGTATATATGTGTGCGTCTATAGCAGGATTAGTACTTACATAAACATATAAACTCCATTCTGTATCTATCGGTGTTGATCTGTATCAGTTTGTCCTTGATATTTTAGTTGCAACCACTGGTGCTTCTTTTAGTTGACTGTTTTGATTATAAACGCTCTTTAACATTCTTCAGAAGAGACAACCCTCGTCTGGCATAGTTAATATCATAATTTTGATGACATTTGGAACCACTGGGTCAGTGCCTCTGCTGGCATCCACTTTACACTGAATTCTTTTTCACCCAGCTTTAAAAGCACACTCTTTTCTTCTGATGATGGAGTATTTATAGCGCTATTACTGGCCAGGTGTACAACAGTCATAGACCAAGTTATTTTCCACAAGGATTTTGGTCCATGATAGCGTCATTGTTCTTTTCATGGCATTGTATGAAACCCACGGCCGGTTGGGTACTCAATACCACTAACCGACCGTGGGTATATTATATATATTATCGTTTTCATGAATATTAATGGCCTTTTTTGGCTATTTGCTAGCACTTGCTTAGTAATAAGATTTGACTGTGAATAATGTTTGTTTTATGAGGTTCAACTCTTTATCTCTGTACGAAAACCTTTCTGTAAAACGCATTGGATGTTGTTATTCCAACAGACTCATAAATTGTGATTTTGTCTCAAATTTATCTTTGGCTTTATGCAGATTTATGTGCACCATTTTTTTTCTTATAAGGCGGACAAACTTTTCTGGGAGATCCACCATTTATCGTTTACAAACGTATACCTGAAATAAGCTTCGATATGTGAATCCGTTTTGTTAATCTCAGTATTCAATGGCGTAACCACAACATATAACAAAGTTCCAAAATAATATTATGAAGCTAAAACGGAATAGGAAAACATAATGATGAAGCAACGGCATAAAAGGATGAAACAGCAGCATATAGTTACGACACAACAATATGTAATGGTGGAACAGTAGCGAATGATGGAACAACAGCATTTTAGAATTGAATGCATTCTTTTGATGTTTCATTTACGTATGACAGCGTTGACCGAAGCACTTCATGATGAAAATGTGCTTCAGTCAACGCTTTCATGCGTCAATGAAACTTGAAAATAATGCTTTCAGTTCTTATATTTATGTTATATTATTTTTAAAATGTTCGGGGTCCTGATTTAAATCGTGTTCATTGTAGTTTTGTTGATTATAATTACTACGAGTTGTTTGTTTACTGTTGACGACGCCAAGGAAGTGCGTGCTCTTCATGGCTACCGGTTTTATTCAGAATGCAAAGAATGATTCTACGTCATCTCTAACGGTTTGAACCAACAGAAATCTAGGATATCGATGAAAGACATACGTAATGTAAATATATAATTATAAAATAACAGCATACTATGTACAATGATACATCTCTCTCTGTTTTATTGATTACAGAAATGACCAAAAAATATGTGTTACATACTGCTAGGCATGGGTACTGTGGTGTTTTAAAATATGGTTGCAGACAGTTTTCCCAATATTTGATTTCAGTTTACAGTGAATGTGCTACAATGATTGTTGGCTACACATATGACTGACAAGTGGTATGTGATGCCTATCCATTTTAATCAACTAACCAACGCACATACTACAGTAATGGAAGCAGGAGGTTTGACATTCCATAAGACATGGTTTAACCCACCATTTCTTTTGAAATGCCTGTATCAACTCTGGACCATTGCTGTTATGATATGTTTTTTGGTTGTTGGTTCTTTGATTTGTGAATTGTCTTTTTGACAGTTTCCTCGGTGTTCGGTATTTTGTTATTACCTTCACAACAACATATATAACTAATTAATACCGAATCATGTTCATGTTAAAGCGTTACTAAAACAACATGAAAATAAAGACTCCGTTTTCACGACATTATCAATTATACAATTTTCTTTACGAGTGGGTTATAATAAAAAGTTATCAAATTATTTAGATTAGATTGATTGATTGATTGATTGATTGTTAATCTATTTGAACTTCAGAATCAATGGTAGAAAATCAAGCAAAACATCTATTGGTATAAATGGGATGGTGCTGCATTTGAGAGTGATGTAAGCGGTTCTGCTTACAAATCAATGTCAAAGAGAATATAATGAAAATAACCGTTCATGGGAATTATGAAAGAACGATGGCAAGGAGACAGTCCATGCAACAAAAGCAGAAATTCAAAGGGGGATTACAATATACACATTCCAGACTAGTAACAATAATATTGGCCCGAGTAATCAATGTGATCAATCATCTGCATTGCAAAATAAACTCCGAGATCAAATAAGTTGCTATATATGTCTCTTAATGCTCATCTGCTTTGAATTTTTTATCAACGTCATAATTACGCTCTTATACGAACACTTACCAGATCTTTCGGGGTTTGTAGATCTTTTATTATTTAGAAACAGTTAATGGCTTTATACAAGCATTAAAACTAATATCAAGACCCATCATAATGTCTAATTGTTTCTGCATTATTTTAGTGAAAGATGTCTTATGCAGATGTATTTCACTTGTTGATATTACTATTGGATATGATTGTCCTCTTTTTTATATACAGCATATGTTTATGCAGAACATCTGTACAAATGCTCTGGAAACGATGTCTTTGGATTCAGATCTTACTTAAAAAGCAAATAACTTATAACAATTCCACCACTATTTGAACATCTGTTCAACCATATCATGGCAAAAATGGTATAGAACTTCTGAAGGGATAACATCAACCTAGGTACAAAAACCCCTTGTTTGAATAGTTTAGTAGTCAACAGCAGTGAGTGGTCTAGAAAATAGGAATACCGATCGCAGGATCTAGAATAACGTATAAGTTGCGAAATGTATACGCTGGAGCTGCTGAACTGTTTGCTATCGATGAACGGAAGTTATGGAAAGTTGAAGTCATCACGTTTGTCGTAGAGTTTAATTTGTAGTTTTCTAGGGTCTATATACAGAAGTAGGTCTTAATAGGAGGCCGATCAAACTCGACTTCAGTGTTGACACGCATCAGTTTTTCATTGCAGCAAAAATCATCTAAAGGATTCGCTTGGTGCGTTTCCTGCAAGGTTGGTTCTAACAGACCTTGTGGTTACGTGCAGTACAAGCAGAATATTTTATTGCACGAAATTCTTATTATAATTTATATTTAAAAAAATTAAAAGTTTTCATCTATTAATATTGCAGGCAATAGTGTTGACTTCAAAAGTAATTATTACGTCTATACAATTACATGTTGCATTGTTGGTAAGAGGAATATGAAGTATTTGCCTAGTGATTATGTTTCCCCTTCTCAGAATGGGGAGACATATTGTTTTTGTGTCAGTTCTTCTTCTTATTCTTCTTCTTCTTCTTCTTCTCATACAAAGCTTGTCCAGCTCATAACTTTTTTATCCTTTGATATTCAGCTTTGATATTTGGCATGTAGATGTATCACCATGAGACGATGTGTCGCGTACCAGAATGACCTTCATATGACTTGACCTTTGACCTCAAGGTCAAATGAATACTAATTTTACATGCAAAGTGTGTCCGGGCCATAACTTTTTTTATCTTTTGATATTCAGCTTTGATATTTAGCATGTAGATGTATAACCATGAGACGATGTGTCGCGTACCAGAATGACCTTCATATGACCTTGACTTTTGACCACAAGGTCAAATTAATGCTAATTTTACATGCAAAGCACGTCTGGGCCATATCTGTTTTATCCTTTGACATAGGCCTTTGATATTTGACATGAGGATGTATCATCATGAGATGATGTGTCTCGTACTAGAATGATCTTGACCTTTGACCTCAAGGTCAAATTAATGCATATTTTACATGCAAATCGTGTCTTGGCCATACCTTTTTTATCCTTTCACATAGGGCTTTGTTATTTGACATGAGAATGTATCATCATGAGACGATATGTCATGTACCAGAATGACCTTGACCTTTGACCTCAAGGTCAAATAAATGCTTATTTCATATGCAAGCGTGTACCGGCCATAACTTTTTTATCCTTTCACGTAAGACTTTGATATTTGACATGTGAATGTATCATCATGAGACGATATGTGAAGTGCCACAGTTACCTTCATATGACCTTGTGACCTTGACCTTTGCCCCAAGGAATATTAGTTGGATTCATGGACCTATGCCTTTAAACTATCTTATAAAATACTTTCGAGAACAATTTACAAATTTAAGAAGAAGAACACGCTCACAAAATCAAAATGTGAACATTTTCATAGTGAACACTACCCCAGTAGGAAATGTATTACAAAATCTTACAGAAAGGACGGTGTCTGGGGACCATTGGATTGTTTTAGCTGTTGGATTTTAGTAAATTGAGGTTTCCTAAAAATCAGATGGCTATTGAATATATTTCAGATGAGCAACATACAACATTGCCATTTTGTTCATTAAGATGGAACACCTTTTTTTCAAAACAATATATTGAAGCCAAATCTTGTAATTTATTGCAATAACACCCGCATTTAATCAAGATAAGGTTTTTTCGATTTTTAGAATAAATTATCCTGTCTGATGGTACTGAATCGATACACTACACATTCATATTGTTCAGCTCCAATGTGTATATTTATTTGCTCCCATGTAGAAAGATATTCCTAGTACTTATATTTGCCCCCAAATAGATAAAAACATCCACGTTGTTGATACTATGGAAGGGGAGACATCCGTTTTAGCGCGCTAAAACAGTTTCAACTAGTTAAATTTGTCTTCAGTAAATCAAAACGTGTTTATACACGGTTTTTAAACTTGGTTATCTTTGTAAAATAAAAACATATTATATCAAATGTATATTTAAGCATAAAGACATGTAGGATTGTGCGACTGTTTTCGTAATCAATTTGTAGCCCAAGCTTTAGGGTTTACCAATGGAGTGGGGTTTTTTTAAACTCAAGTGAGACGTCTTTGCATTTATAATGAAGTCTTGTGTACTATAGCTATATGAAAAACCACTTTGTTAATATACATATATTTCATTTGATTTTTATTAATTTGAAAGCATCCTTGTCAAACACTTCACGGTTTTCAACACTTGGTTGATTCGGTCTATGCACGAAATTGGTAACTTGAATGTCCTTTTGGAAATTAACTGTTATAACAGGTTGCATTTAACTGTTCCACAACATCTACAATATTATTGTCAACGACCAAGTCTACCACTTATTCTAAAAAAGGAAAGTGAGTTGATTATGAATAACGAAGAGGCAAATGAATAGCCAAAGGAAAATGGTTCATTTTCCAATCCGAATAGCGAATTTATTTATAACACGTGTGTTTTGATTGGACAATAACACTTTAATTACGTCACTTCAGAGGAATTTATGAATTGATATTTCCCTGAGCGGTCTAACTTTTTCAGAGAAAATGTCATCAAAAGATACAAATTGCATGTAAACAAGATGACATCTTTCTGTAGTATCGTAGATCCAGGAAACAATTTTAACACGGTTGAGATTTCAAATAAAATATAAATGAATAAATGGAGCTGTTAAGTTCATAAGGTAACTATACTCACTCAAAAAAGAAACGCAACATACAAAAAATGGGAACTTTACTTCATATATTATTTTAACAATTTATCATGTAAATAATTGATACAGAAATGTAAACATTGGCACACTTCTTGTTCATGGAGTTCTTTTACCATGGAAATATAACATTGTGTCGCATATTGTCAATAAATCACACAAAAAATGTCAGTATCTGTTGTGCCCACCATTTGCTTGTAACACAGTTCATCCCACAGATGTTCAATTGGGTTAAGATCCGGAGATCGTGATGGCCAACAGATCACATTGACATTCTGTTGCTCTAACAAATCTACTGTTACACGTGCTGTATGTGGTCGGGCATTGTCGTGTTGAAAAAATTCTGTTAATTGCGGGCAATAAATGCGGCCGTATAATTTCGTCTCTATACCTTACAGCGTTAAGATTGCCTTGGATATGTATCAGCTGTGTGTTCCTGGCGTAAGAGATAGCGGCCCACATCATAACACTGCCTCCGACAAAATTGTCTCTTTCTACAACACAGTTTTGTGTAAAACGTTTATTTTGGCGCCTGTACACTCGTGTGCGACCATCTCGCTTTTCAAGCTGAAAAAGTGACTCATCGCTGAACCACACTCTTCTCCAGTTCTGTAAATTCCATACACGAACAGTAGTACACCATCTAATCCTTGCTCGGGGGTGTTGGCGTCTCAGTGTTGCTCCGACTAAGGTCTTTTTGCACGCAATCCATGAGAGCGTAACCAATTACGTACTGTCTGTGGTGATATACGGCGCAACCCAGGGACGTTTACAGCTGTTTCTGTTGCAGCAATAGTCCTGCTCCGTAAATCGAATAATCTAATGTAACGATCCTGCGCCCGAGTTGTAACGGACGCCCTGAACGTAGTCGGTCTGTTGTAGTACCAAGCTGCTGGTAGCGTCTACAAAGGCGTGAAATTGTGCTACGATTGACATTGTACGTTCTGGTAACAGCATTCTGTGATTCCCCGGCCTCGATCCGGGTAGCAGCATCTAACCTTAGCATAGCGTCACCTCATCAGAATTTTATTTTACTAATGCAGTCAAGAAAAGAAATAAGGGGGTTTTATACCGATTGTCTGAGTTTAAAAAATACCCATGATTTGCACGTGAAAGTCGTCCCTGTTTTTAGCAATGCGTAATTCATAGTGTGTTCCTGATTTCGACCACAGTCATTCACGGGTGGATGAACTTAAATGCCTTCACCTGGAAACCTTTAATTAAGGTGTAATTTTGATGTTGTGTATATATATTTGAATATGTATAAGTTATTTGTACGCAAAAAAATGATTTGAAAAAATTTATCCGATGTTGCGTTTCTTTTTTGGTTGAGTATACTTAATATATACAGAACTTAGATTCCCTTGATGCTATTTTGTATTTTACTACGCACTCTCGCCTGCCTATTATAGGTAATTTTTTAGGATTGAGATGGGTGTCTGTGACTATCTTTTTGGTATAAAATCATAACAACTATTTATGAGAAAGACAATGGTTAAAGACTGATTTCTAGGAAGGCGTCAATTTGTAAAATCCGACAATTCACTCACACACTTGACATACGTCTTTCTTTACTAGACATGTTTAATATTAAAATACACAAAATTGTTTCAGCAATTACATTCAAATTATTAAATTATTCAGTCGGATGAAACAGAAATAGTTTCATGTACTCTTAAATCCAGCCAAAACTGGTTTGTGGAAGATTTTACTAACATTTAACATGAAATATTCATATTAAATCATCAAGGAAAATAAACAATATTTGCCGAATCATAAGTTGTCAATAACTTGCATAATACACGACACATGCGTTACCAAATATAAAACTGTATTCTTCTACTTTTGATTCATTTAATAAAACATTTCAGAATGACGTATTTATATTATGTTTAAATGAGATAAATGTACTTAACTTGTCGCGTTATAATTTCTAATAATGTTAACACAGGATAACCTACACCCTACTGCTAACTTTTAATCTGAATCTGTTTGATGTTATATACACAGATTGTTTCTTCTCTTTAATCTGTGGTGTGTTTTTAGTAATCTGAGTTTCGTGTTTTATTACTTAATATGCATGTACCATTAAGCTGTGTATTTTGAGTAAAGGATTGACTGTGATTCTCTAAAGCATTATATAATCATGCTTAGTTATAATTCCTCTATTCACGACAACCAAACGGAGAAAAGAAGTATATTGGAATTGTAGCAACAGTCTGTTTACATCTATGTTCTTATAATGAATACAATAATTATAAAATGAAACTTTTGTTTATTTATTATGATTTGTGCTTATGTTTCTTTCTTTGATTAAATTGTAATTGATTCTGCCTCTAACGGGCACCTTTAATACGTAAATAAAAATCTGTTCTGTTCTGTTCTTTATTTCGAATCGCAAACACCAAATGTACCACTGTCAACTTGTGTTGGCAGTATGTTGCTCGTCCAACATGTTTAGTCTCTCACATGCAATAATAAGTAAATAAGTATATGAAATTTTTTGTATTTACAAACTGGAGTTATATTCTTTGCATGCGAATAAAATGACATTATAAAATAAATAAAATGATATGTCATATGTTTTTTATAAATCAAGGCAATAAACATAGTTTCATTCTTTTTTAAAAAACAAACCTAAATAAATAATAGTTTAAAAATCGTCAAAGGTCCATAGTTTCCTCTTTGATACACCAATGATCAGGCATTATATTACTGATTAAAATACAAATTGTATTCGCAAGGTTTATTTACTGTTTTTAGCCCTCAGCAGAAAATGGAAGACACGTGCATATTCAATTCGAATCTTACAGTAGTCACTATACCAATTTGTTCACAAAACGGATAAACCTTGACCTCGTGTTTAAATTTCCTTGTTGACTTTAAATTGGTCCAATGTCTGACAATAAGTAGATTTTTTATTTATTTCTCCGGAATGTTCTACATTTAATTTATAAAATGTGCAATGAAAATTTAAAACTAAACATAAGGTTTATCAGATATATTGTTTTTTAAATGTATTTATAGGGCTGTAATGATGTGAATTATTACCCATAAATGTTGTATATTAAATTCATCTTTATATTGTTTGGTTCACTTCATTGTTTAAAAAATGGTTTAAAATATATATCGTCTACTTTATTTTAAATATAGAAAGTACATGCATTATTATTCGGTTACACTTAAATTAGAGCTGTCTTGCTAATGGGGTGTGATTTATAATGCAACATTACAATTTGATAACATGCATTTAAAAATAGTGACACTTATATTGCATAAAAGTGTGTGTTTTAATGAACCAACTCGGCATTTTTGTATAGAAATAAGAAAAAAATGCATCTTCATTTGTACTGTTTCAAATATACTTTACACCTTCAACGCAGGACGTTTCAATTCAGAACTTTTTTAACTGTATGAGACAAACAAAGTTCTGTAGGTTAATGAAATATTTTAAAAGTCAAAGCCTAGTATTAGCTATAACGTTTGGGAAACAATTTCAATTATTGATAATTAGATACGTGTTGGCTTTAAGTAAATAGTATGTTTTAAATAACAAGCCAATATTGTGTATTTGTGATTGGGTCAATTAGCAAATACAGCCGGTATAGTAATAAAATAGAAAAAGTTGATTCTACGTATCGACTTTGTACAGAAAATCAAATATGGTTATATAGAACTGCCTGGACTTATTGGAATAAAAAATATACATTCCAACTTACGGAACGTGTAAACACAGTGCCCGGTGATAGATCAATTCGTAGCTTTACAGAGTTAATAGACTAAACAAAGCAAAGATGATAGAAACAACAAGTACAAAAGAATATGTTACGTGTGGTATTAGATTTCCTGATAAAGTAGCCAACTCCACTTCATTTTTAGCTTGAATATCTCTGTTCGGTAATTTTGTTTTTTAACCTTATTACATATGTACTTCCACTTTGTACAAGAGGTTCATAACAAAAATCTAGCTTTGCTGGTTAACAAAATGCAAAACGGTATATTGACATTAGTTGATGTTGAAGATACTTTTGATTCATTCCTGACATAACAACTTTACAAACTTTCATCTACAAACATTCATCCTACAGCGGGGTTGTTTTAATGTTGTTGATCCATCATTTTATGCTATAGTTGTATCATTATATAATGTAGTTTCTTAATTTTATGCTGTAGTGGGGTAATAATATGACGTCATTTTGTAAATATAAGCTGTATTCAGTTCATTTGTTTTGTCATTAATTGCATTCTGTAATTATTATATGCTTTGGTTTTATAGTTATATGCAGTGGTTTTGTTATTATGTTCTGTTGGTTTTTAATTCTATGATGTAGTTCCACAATTCTATGCTGTTGTATTATAATTATATTTTACCGTTCTTTTATGATATTGATAAAGGGTAATGTTTTTGTTATATATAAAGGAAATAGTTTTGGTAGACGGAATCCTGATTGTTAACCACAATATCAATGAAGTAACATTATATGTTATTCCGGTCTTAGGCATGGTATATAATGTCACATTTACGGCTTAAGATTTATTTTACATGAAATCATTGGAATTGTGACTGAACAATGTCAAGGAAACAGACCATGCAACAAAAGCCTAAAGTCAAAGGGTGAATACCAATAGACACCCGATTCAGTGGCTCTAGACTAGTAAGCACAATAGTCGAAACAGCTGGTCTAGGCATTTCCCATGAAGTAAAAATGTCTAAATGTCACATGTTAAAACAAATTGACACACTTCACATCGAACACTGAAGACCCAATTTTTCTAAACGGAACTGATGGGATAAAGTCACCTAATATGCCGATCTAGACGAAGACAACGTATAGGAATGATAATAAGACAAACATGTACAGGTTAGCAACATGTATTGTTACACAATGGCTTTCTTGAGACCAACACCCAAAGAAACAAACGTAGATACAAGTTTATTTGGTAAAGTCTAAAATACCAGTGCTGGAAAATGCCAGTATTTATATACATAAAGATATATAATTAAATATAATATTACTCAACACACAATTTAACAACATTGTCACAAACACAATAAAGTAATCATCCGAACACCTTTCAACTTGTCTCTATTTCGCGAATGAATTGTCCATAAGTGTCTTTTATGCCTCGCTTGATGTAATCACTCAATTGTCAATTTCTGTTTCTGGAGTTATCTCCCCAAACAACATTAACTTTATTTTATCAGAATAAGTCCAGAACCATAAAAGAAACAAGAAAACATAAAAATGGGAAATGTTAAGAAACTTCTGAAACAGCCTTATTTCATACTTTGGCTTAAATATTTTGACAAGCATGGGAGAGGGTGTCCCTTGAATGTTTCAAGCACTCCATTTATCACCAAAAACTTAAAAACCGCAAGTCGGACACATTTAAGGTCTTCACCGTTGGTCATTCCACGACATTTTCTTAAAGAGAGTCTCAAGGTCAAGTTCTGTAGTGACCTTTCCCTTTTTCCTCAAATTAAGCTAAACCGTAAAATAAAGACTGAAAATCAAATAATGAAAAGTGATCATCTCATTAAGTTACAACTGTATCGTGATATGACCGAACAGATTTGATGACTCCGTGGGTAGCATAACTCTCATAGATAGTTACGGTAAAGCTATTATAGTCCAAAAATCAAAACCATAAGCCGAAAAGACATGTTGTCTTCACCGTTGATCACCTTAAGTCGTGACCTTCAAAATAATGACGACCTTGACCTTCGACCTTTAAACTTGTTACCATTGTAACTCGAAAGCCGTAAAGGATAGATTAAAAGTCAAATCACATAATATGTATTTCATTAAGTTGTTTTTCTTTTTGACGGAAAAAAAATTGAAGACTCTTTAAATGTCCTAACTCCCATGGGCATTTACCATATAGTCGTTGTCGGGAATAACTTTAAAACTATTAGTCGTAGAGACCTATGGTCTTCACCAATGGACATTTGAAGATTTGACCTTACAAACAGCATTTACTTCCGGTTTACAAAAAGTCACTTGTGGTTTACAAAAGTTCTTAGCAACCATATGAGTTCTGATTCAGGACATTTTCTATCGAAAGTTATCGCTTTCGCTTTAGAAAAGTCACATCCAGTTTTCAGAAAGTCACTAGCGGTTACCAAACTCCGGAGAAGCCATATGTTTTCGGGTTTAGGATGTCAAAAGACATTAACTTCTGTTTGATAAAGTTATTGCAACCATATATTTTTGATTTCAGGAAAACATTGCCCTAAAAAAAATTCTATTACGTTTAAAATCTTCCTAGCAATTTTATGTTTTCAAGTTTAAAACAGTAGAGGAAGAAAAACCCTTTCTTTGAGAAAGACCTTCTGAATGTTCTTAACCAATTATCCTTATCTTTATTTGTGTCATTGTCCAATGTCCTTATTGGCAACTACTAACTTAAATACCCTTCCAACTACTAACTTAAATACCCTTCCATCTACAACTTAAATACCCTTCCATCTACAACTTAAATACCCTTCCATCTACAACTTAAATACCCTTCCATCTACAACTTAAATACCCTTCCATCTACAACTTAAATACCCTTCCATCTACAACTTAAATACCCTTCCATCTACAACTTAAATACCCTTCCATCTACAACTTAAATACCCTTCCATCTACAACTTAAATACCCTTCCATCTACAACTTAAATACCCTTCCATCTACAACTTAAATACCCTTCCATCTACAACTTAAATACCCTTCCATCTACAACTTAAATACCCTTCCATCTACAACTTAAATACCCTTCCATCTACAACTTAAATACCCTTCCATCTACAACTTAAATACCCTTCCATCTACAACTTAAATACCCTTCCATCTACAACTTAAATACCCTTCCATCTACAACTTAAATACCCTTCCATCTACAACTTAAATACCCTTCCATCTACAACTTAAATACCCTTCCATCTACAACTTAAATACCCTTCCATCTACAACTTAAATACCCTTCCATCTACAACTTAAATACCCTTCCATCTACAACTTAAATACCCTTCCATCTACAACTTAAATACCCTTCCATCTACAACTTAAATACCCTTCCATCTACAACTTAAATACCCTTCCATCTACAACTTAAATACCCTTCCATCTACAACTTAAATACCCTTCCATCTACAACTTAAATACCCTTCCATCTACAACTTAAATACCCTTCCATCTACAACTTAAATACCCTTCCATCTACAACTTAAATACCCTTCCATCTACAACTTAAATACCCTTCCATCTACAACTTAAATACCCTTCCATCTACAACTTAAATACCCTTCCATCTACAACTTAAATACCCTTCCATCTACAACTTAAATACCCTTCCATCTACAACTTAAATACCCTTCCATCTACAACTTAAATACCCTTCCATCTACAACTTAAATACCCTTCCATCTACAACTTAAATACCCTTCCATCTACAACTTAAATACCCTTCCATCTACAACTTAAATACCCTTCCATCTACAACTTAAATACCCTTCCATCTACAACTTAAATACCCTTCCATCTACAACTTAAATACCCTTCCATCTACAACTTAAATACCCTTCCATCTACAACTTAAATACCCTTCCATCTACAACTTAAATACCCTTCCATCTACAACTTAAATACCCTTCCATCTACAACTTAAATACCCTTCCATCTACAACTTAAATACCCTTCCATCTACAACTTAAATACCCTTCCATCTACAACTTAAATACCCTTCCATCTACAACTTAAATACCCTTCCATCTACAACTTAAATACCCTTCCATCTACAACTTAAATACCCTTCCATCTACAACTTAAATACCCTTCCATCTACAACTTAAATACCCTTCCATCTACAACTTAAATACCCTTCCATCTACAACTTAAATACCCTTCCATCTACAACTTAAATACCCTTCCATCTACAACTTAAATACCCTTCCATCTACAACTTAAATACCCTTCCATCTACAACTTAAATACCCTTCCATCTACAACTTAAATACCCTTCCATCTACAACTTAAATACCCTTCCATCTACAACTTAAATACCCTTCCATCTACAACTTAAATACCCTTCCATCTACAACTTAAATACCCTTCCATCTACAACTTAAATACCCTTCCATCTACAACTTAAATACCCTTCCATCTACAACTTAAATACCCTTCCATCTACAACTTAAATACCCTTCCATCTACAACTTAAATACCCTTCCATCTACAACTTAAATACCCTTCCATCTACAACTTAAATACCCTTCCATCTACAACTTAAATACCCTTCCATCTACAACTTAAATACCCTTCCATCTACAACTTAAATACCCTTCCATCTACAACTTAAATACCCTTCCATCTACAACTTAAATACCCTTCCATCTACAACTTAAATACCCTTCCATCTACAACTTAAATACCCTTCCATCTACAACTTAAATACCCTTCCATCTACAACTTAAATACCCTTCCATCTACAACTTAAATACCCTTCCATCTACAACTTAAATACCCTTCCATCTACAACTTAAATACCCTTCCATCTACAACTTAAATACCCTTCCATCTACATTTATGATTTAAAGTATCGCTATATTACGAACAAAGACTAAGGATTAAAAAAGGAAATAACTCGTAAGGAGCACAGAGGTTACGTGAACATGTTTACGTACAGAAAGATTGTTGGTTTGTCTCAACGGAATTAAACGCCAATTTCAGCAGATTTCAGCAATATCATGGCGTCTAGTTTTGGGGAGGGCAAAAAGCCGATGTATGTATTAAGGTAAACATAACACATTTGATCAATAACAATAAAAACAAACTTAGTTTCAAAAAGACATAAATTGATTTATTAAATCAAAATGTATAACTTATGACCCAATATTAATCGTGATTGATAGATTATCAGCACAGACGCAAGTGCACATGTGATCAATCATCTGCATGGTGGTTGCAAAATGATCGCCAAAAACAAATAAGTTGCAATATATGTCTTTCAAAGCTCATCTGCTTAAATATTTGATCATCGCCCTAATTACGATCTAATACGGACAGTTACCAAATCTTTCAGAGAAGGTTTTTTTTTCATTTTGTATATTATTATTTAAGAAACAGTAAATGACTCAAGACTAGTATTAAAACTAATTTCAAGACCCATCATAATATTCAACACATTGAATCAAGAGATCAGTGTACTCGTATAATCGGATGATCAGGTGTATCCGTATTACACATTGAATCTTTAGATTAGTTGCACACGTGATCAAGCCATCAGTTGTGCATGTGTAACACATTAAATCCAGAGATCAGTTTTATCCGTATCTATTAACTGTGAGCATTCTAGTTTTTGATGGTCGTATCTTCCCCTAAAACTAAAGACCTCCCATTTGTAGAAGAGTAAAACGTTCTAAATAAGAGTACTTTAGGTGACCATATAATCTCTTCTCATTGTCGTCTTCTAAAATTGCATTCACCTTTTTTGGCATTTGTTCCGAGGTCTTTACCGAGGAGTTCCTTCATTTGGGCATCGAGTACTTGTCTTACATTAGTGTTATTTTCATTGACGAAATTTATATGCATTTTTCGTTCTTACAATGTCTCACAGACCAAATAATAAACATACTTTGGCGTATATTCTTCCTAATTTTTCTTCCTGGCTTCCATAAGCAAATAATCCATAGTCAGCAAAACCTTATGTGCAAGCTCTGGTATTTCAAAACCAGTCGTATTTCTCTCGCACCGCCATTCGTTGAAAACATTTACAGCTCATTTCGTATCCTTTGCAGTATTTCGGTTTTTCTGTCCCGATAGTAACTCTTTATTTCCACAGTGGACACAAGTGATGAAAATCTGGTGCTGTAATTGGAATGGACGGTTTGTCATTAAAGTAACTAATAATCAAACTGAGTATTGGATTCTGCATCCTGTAGAAGCAGCGGGAATGAAATTAATTTTCGTCAGCTTCTGCGGTCTGTGACAAATGAAATTCTTTTTCCAATTCATCGGCAATTTGGGTCCTTTTGGCCACAGCAGCTGCTTGAGACAGATAGAAATTTTCTTCGATTTCATCTGCTATAATGCGATCCAGAAATTCCACCTGCGTTAACACTACCAGATTTACTGAACTGCAAATATCAGTCTAGACTGACCATTTACCACATGATTGTATGACTACAATAATGTCACCCGATTTCAAATTCTACTAATTAAATCATGTTACAAAACATATATACCACCCCTTCCTCGTCAATATATTTCAATAACTCGTCCTTACAGACTCATTTGCTTAAATATGTTATCTTGTACAAGGCGTGATGTAATATAATACTTGCAGGATGACAATATTTGGTATAAAGGTATAAAGGTTGATGATGAACAGAACATGACAGTCTGTTAGATATAACCTGAACTTGACTTCAATTCCACGGTTCAGTGGCTATGTTAAAGTTATAAGATTAGTTTAGTTCCTTAGTTATCACTATAACTATTACTTGTAATGTGACGATATTTGGTAAAAATGTTGATGATGAATAGAACATGACAGTCTGTTAGATATAACCTGACCATGGCCTGAACTTGACTTCAATTCCACAGTTCAGTGGTTATGTTAAAGTTATAAGATTAGGTCAGTTCCTTAGATACCATTTGTTGTAGAATTACACTATTTGGTATATAGGGTGATGATGAAGAGTGCACGATAGTATGTTAGATGTCTCCTGCACTTCATATCTATTTCCGTTCCAGTGGCTACTGTCCAGTTTAAAAGAGTGGGGTCAGTTCTTAAATAACCATGCTTGATAATATAACACTAATTGGTAAATAAGTAGCTCATCATCATTACAGAAAAGTGTTATATGTGTCAATTGACCTTAAAAGTTGCTGCATTGAACTTTGTATTTTATATTTTACATTACGATTATTCTAACTATGTCACAACCTGTAACAGGTCTCTGTACTTAATTTTGTTCTACTACAGATGTGGATAGCAGCCGATACATTGGTCTGTTTCCACGCTTGTTCATATAAAAAATGTTTAAAATATTTTAAGTAATTTATTTTAAGACAAAACATCATTGCCGTGTCAGTTTGATACAGAAATAAATTATAGTAAGGATTTGTTTGTATTTTGTAGAATTAATTTAAAAGCAAATATCTTGGGGTTGCATATTACTGTTTTAATATAAAAATGAAATGCTGAACATAGTGTTGTGATGATTTATTAATTATACTTAGATGTATTATAAATTAAATGCAGGTTACGTAACGGAAGTAATTGTGATGCAGTTTACCTCTTTTAACTAACATTAGGACGCTGTTAGAATAGGTATAGAATAATGCCTTAAGGAGTGTAAATACTCGGATGAATTGCTTGATCATTGCTTCTACAGTGACCATGATCGATGACGACGAAGACTTAAAAACCAGCACCGTCGTCATCGATCATTGTCATTGTAAAGACCACTACAGAGCTGCTGTCACAAATATTTAGCTACAAAGAACGTAACCTTTAAGAAAAGTTTGACAGTTGAAAGTGATATAGGTTAAATCCATTTACAGAGATAGACTTGTCTTAGCCTCTCAGACTAGTAAGTCGCCAATCAACGTGGTGTAATTAAAGCTTTCTTCTGTGTCATAGGAGCTTATTTGTCGTAGTCAAAATCATTGCGCTACTAGATATGAATCCTCGGTGATATATATTAGACGGGACGGTCATATAGGTCATAGGGTAAAGGTTATTGTTATATCTTGTGGCGTATAATTTTAATTATAAGAATCTGATTTAATGGATATTGGAGGTGTTGTGTAAATTTATATATAAGAAAATAGTTCGTAAGCAGATAGCTTATAGGCATAATAGAGATACTTAAGTTGTATATATATGTACTTAGAGATAATGTATTCCCGTTTGTGTAGACTGCACTTTGGTTATCTGTTAGGTTTAGCTGAGATAATTGACTTAAATAAGTGGAAAAATTAAACCACAGACACATGTCTTATTTCAGAGATGACTTTACTGTCATTTAAAATGATTTGCCATCTAAGTGTAGCTTTAGTGAAAACTGAGATTAAAAGGCATTATCTGTGTTCGATTTTAATAAACTTGCTTATAGATGTGGCCCTTAAAGAACTGTGCAAAACGTCTGTTTCTAGTAAACGCGCGACTGGAGTAAACTTTAAGTTAGGCTACTTTCTATTACAAAACTCCTGTCAACAATTTTCTTCTTCATGTGGTAACAAGATATCAGCGAGTAACCAATCAGAGGGAAAACGAAATTATTAATCAGTCAGAAAATAACCAGAATAGACATGCACAATTCGTCTAAGGGAAACATAAAATCGTCAATCAGTTGATTTATTCAACGGATACTTGTATGTCATTAAATCTATAGTAATGATCCAATCTTGCAGTCCACAACAATAATACAAAGCCATTGGATACAACAAAACAAACACAGAACAAAACAGAACACACAAAAAAAGAAAGCCAATACGAACTCTCAAGAAAATAAGAGTGAGCCCATTTGCTCCTCAAAGTCAACAGTTCCTGTCTGTTGCAACACGCCCGTCGTGTCGTTGGCAACCAATCTAGGGCGTCATGTTCGGTAACGGAAAATAATACACAAACTCAATGTCAACCTTCCTCTGTACTTATTTATGTGACATATATCGCATATTTGTCTACATGTGCATGATGTCTTCCATAAAATTTGTCAATGAAGAAAACAACCTTTGAGAAAAAACATTGGGTTTGCAATCGGATAGCTCGATCAGAGAAAACTTGAAATTGCTCACAAGCTCTGGATTAGTTCACATCTGTATTTAAAAAGAATTAATTACTGGAAGTCGTATCCCTGCGATTATTTACTTTTAGTTTTTGTTATCCAAGTTTTATTTTCAACAATATTAGTTTAGTTTTAATTGAAAAGTAGCTTACCAGGCGTGTCACCCCTTACAACCTGACGTCGTCTGTCAACTTGTACATTTCAATCTTCTCTGACCCAATTGAAACTAAACTTCATTGCATTATATGCTACAATCTGGTCGGAAATTCAAAATGATCGCCGCATGTCTTACTTCAAATGTTGACCCTGATAAAGCTGATAACTTTCGACAAGAAGCTTTAACTAAACACGAGTAGATAAGAATTATAGCAGGGCTACTTATTTGTTGTACATTTTTATTTCGGGATTTATTCGACAGATTTCTATATGACATTTGGCACTGCTTATTACTTTTTCATATTTCAGCACTTGGCTATGTCCTCTTGCTAATTACATTTTAATATCGGCTAGGTTCATGATCAATGTTGTGTCCAGTCGATGCGGTAAGGCAATATTGTAAGTTAAGAGGGCAACAAGTTTGTCATCTCAACTGTTTTATGGACGTGAACACATTGCAATATATAATTCTTCCCATCTCCTTCTACAATGGACTTGGCACAATAATTAAGGACACAACCTGGAGCTGCAAGCACAGCTTCATCTTCGGTGGTATCTGATGACTTGATTCATATCATGTTTATGTGACTTTTGCGCTCCCATGCTTTTAAGAAATAAATTATGCTGCAATATTTGTATTGTGATTTCGTTCAAAAGGAACATTAGTATAGCAATACCAGTTCTTTATTAAAACATATAACAGTATATTAACAACGACAGGATGATGGTCTTTTAAATTTCCAAAATAACTTTATGTAAAGGGACGTCGATATGGTGGGATATCGCATCTTTATGCTAGCATTATACAGGGACGTCGATGTGGTGGGATATCGCATCTTTATGCTAGCATTATACAAGGGACGTCGATGTGGTGGGATATCGCATCTTTATGCTAGCATTATACAATGGACGTCGATGTGGTGGGATATCGCATCTTTATGCTAGCATTATACAATGCGTGACTTTTTTAATTTGTTATGACATTTGTTGCATTTATCTTTAATACTTCTTTAATGGAGTTGATGGCTTTAAAATCTTGATGACAAATTTATGAAAATCGAATCGGAAGTAAATATTCGCTATGGTTGTTTTCAATCTGAATCGGGACTAATTTTCGGAGGTTCTTTATGTGCATAATAGTATGTGAAACTTATCTGGAATTTTGTTTGATATTGCATCTTGAAAATGTTTTATCTTATTATTAATTACTCGTGACTGGTACATTAATGATTGACTGAAGTCAAAATAAAGTAGGTATACTGCTGAATATCTTGTTTTGTCTTGCTCTTTAGTTTCGCTGTTTACACTCCGACAGTCAGATGCGATTTGCAATTTTGCGTCAGCCTCCCGCCATGTTTTGCTCTATTAGATCCGCCGGCAAATTCTTTCTTGGTTGGCCTCTCAGATCTTTTGGCCATAACTTAGATAAAACAATAAGAGAACTTGCCGAACGGACTTAGTTAATAAACTAAAAATAGAGTTTCAAATTTCCCGGCTTAAAAACTCTTTATAAGGAAGTATGACGTATCACGCGTGACTTCATTATGATTACGATATGAAAAAATGGTCTGAAATTTTAAAGAACTTTACGAAATTATGTACAAAAATAATAAAATTTAAAGATTTAGCATGAAAGCAGAAAATGTATCCATTAAATTATCCATTAAGTAGACTTAATTCGTGTTATATACGAAACTTTCATTTTCATCAAACGAGAGAAAATAGCTAAAAACACACATTTTAGAGAATTACTATAATTAGTAATTTTTGCCATTAATGTGGTCTTTTGTATGATTTTCAAAAAATGAATGATGAGGTCCTGAATCCACTTAAGTTTTATGGTTTTCTATTCCGAGTGTGTCGTTAAAATGATTGTTTGATTGAATGTTTCCTTAACGTCCAGCGATCAATATTTCAGGTCTATTCAAGAAAATAGATGTACTAACGCTACAATAAAACTTTTGACTGTCACTGGAGAATTATCGGGTATTTTGTAAAGTAAGAGAATTTAGTCTTTTAAAGAGTCTACGTATTATTTTCGTGCTAGAAGCGTGACAATTTAAACACGTAAAACACTAGGTCCGTGGACAGGTATTA
Source organism: Limnoperna fortunei (assembly GCA_944474755.1). Lineage (NCBI taxonomy): Eukaryota > Metazoa > Mollusca > Bivalvia > Mytilida > Modiolidae > Limnoperna > Limnoperna fortunei. Next base: position 2,246,176 of record OX104117.1, read on the forward strand.
CGTATTATGGCCGAACAACCCAAGGTTTCAATAGACATAGTCGGACTTAAGGTTGCCATTTTTGGCGATAATGCTTTAGCTAACATCTTATTGATTTGGCATTCCTACTTTTTTGTTGCCCCAGTCATGGATCTTGAAATAGACACAGTCAAAATAAAAAAAAATAATAACAAAGAAACAGACAGAACAACAATAGGCAAAAGTCAAGGAACAATTACAAATCCCCAAAACAGAAACAGAAAGTGAATAACCCGAACCCAATAAAAACAAGTAAGCAGTGCATGCCTTTAAATTGTCACCCGTTTTGTTACTAATGGTCATGTCTAGGAAAATGTCAAATCTATGATTATGCCTATGACTCAGCGAACATGTCCAATCTTATTTGAGAAATTGATTTCCCATGACAATTAATTAGTCATGGTGACAGCCATAGAACTTCTGAAGGAATATCATCAATCAAGGTACAACAAACCTTGGTTTAGTAGCTTAGGAGTCAACAGCAGTGAGCGGTCCAGAAAATCGTAATACCAATTGGAGGACCTTGAATAAGTGTAAGTTGTGAAATATACACACCATACGCTGAAGCTACATGAATTTGGCTATCGATGAACGGAAAGTTGACAATTGGAGAGTTAAGACATCACGTTTGTCGTGAGTCTGGTTTGTGGTTTTTCCCGATTCTATTTTTATGAGTAGGCCTAAGTAAGAAGCCGACCTAAGTTTATTAGAGTTGTCTTTAATTTCAAACTCGATAGGGCATATTTAATGCAAAATGTAAATGCAAATGTAGCAATGTTGAGGGACAAAACATCATAAAAATAGCGAAATGTGAAATTAAACTCTGGCAGAGTGTTTTATTTTTATTTTTCAGCCGGCCTTCTAGTAACTAAGCCTCATAAGAGTACAAACTGATGACATTATAGAATCCATAGACCCTTGAATATCGTATTAACTGAGATATGTGCATGTGCCGATGGAATGTCGTACTACATGCAAGCTGGTTTTTTTTGCATTATGGCCCGACTACCCAAGGTATCGATATCCATAGACAGACTTTGCACAACGTCTTGTAATATTTGGCGAAAAAATCTGTATAACATCTCGTTGGTTTGGCCTTCAAACTGTGTTTAATAGCCACTGCTAACCTTGATAAGACGTAGCCATTTAAAAACGTGTATACTTGATGACATTAATAGTATGCATAGTCTCTTAAATATCGTTTTAACCGAGATACATGGAAGTGCTGCTGGAATGTACTGTTGGGACGCTGTATTGTTATGTGAAGGTCGGGGTATGAAACGAATTTTACGGTGTCTGTTGTAGCTTCACTTTTAAGGTACTAGTAATTGATCGATAGAATCCATAAAATCAACAAATAGTGATTGAATGTGGGCTTATGCAACGTTCAGCCTTTTGTAGCTCAGACATTGCGTCTAGTTGCTATTGATAGCATGCCTGAGTAAATGGTGGGGAACCTGTACCTTGTGCAGGAAAAATTGCTGTCAATTAACTTAGCACAATTTGCCTAAATCAGGTTTGAACTCAACCTGGGTGATAACACAACGGTTACCATTTTAATTAGTGTTTCTGTTTATCAAAACCATTCGTACAAAATAAAGACTCGGGCAAAATTATTTTTATGCCAGAATAATAACTTAATAACTTAATAGCTACTGGTTAAAAAGGACCATTTTCTAATATAAAAAATATTAGTTGTAAAAGTGCATATGGGCGGTATAAAAAAAATGACCACAACAGGTTATGGTCCTCTAATTTTGTCAAATTATAAGATAAATTATTTCTAATTAGTTGAAAAATGTCTAGTTGTGGGGAACATGTCTGCAAAATATCTTGAAGATATCTCAGAAAAGTTGTGACCAAAAAAAATGCCAAAATTGTCAGGAGTGCAACGTTTTTGTGACACTTTAAAAAATGTCACTTTTTTAAAAGGTCACAAAATTGTCAAATCTAGAAATATGTGCATAATTCTTTTTTTATTACAAGGTTTCATCTGTAAACTTATTAAGGGATATCAAAAGATAGTATGTTGCATTTAAAAAAGTATGAAAACATTGTTTTGAAAAAAATAACTACACTGTCAGGAGTGCAACACAAATTTAAGCCATTTTGCATTAAGTTCTTGGTATAAATTTTTTCCTTTTGTTTTCAATGATTAAACTAAAACAAAATCATTAATATACCTTTGCTGCATCAAAGCAGTCACTGCAAGATACCTTAAAACTGGTAATCTGATCAGGTACACCAAATAAAACAGAGCACCCTCAACTGTCAGGAGGGCAACAAATGACATGTTTTTAGATATATTTTCTTCGTAATGTGACTTATTTTGTGTTTTTCTTTACTTTTTAGCAGAAGCTACAAAGAATCGTTGAATAAATATTTCTGATGGATGATAAATACCTTTTACATTCATTTTCTTAATGTCAGGAGTGCAGCAGTTTTTTTATTGATCTTAAATCGTATCATAATATGAAATATTTTATGAAGATTTATTTATTATAATTATTTTAAGTTAAGTTAAGGAAACTTGTCTTAGAAATTAAAAGTTACAATAGCATTTTATGAGCTTAAGGTTTTATAAAAATTCATATTTTGTGTACAATTTATTTGTCTCTCATATTGATATCAATTGTTTTTATAATCTTACAGCCATATTTCCAACAGCTAATTCTTTTATATGTTTACTTTTCAATTGACATTACAAAAATATATTGTTGAAATATATATCAATTCATTTATCCAAGATATCCTGTTTTAAATGTCATCCATGTAAATGTTGCACTCCTGACACAATATTTAAATGAATAGATGATTGCAACAATACAGTAAAATTATTTATTCTCCATATGGATGAACAAAGACTACAAATGGGAATGGTGTCTCTAGATTATAAAAACAGTTGGTATCAGTATGAGAGCCAACTAAATTGTACACAACATATGATTTTTTTATCAAATCTGAAGCTCAATTTCAAAATTTTACACTCCTGACATTAAAAAATGAATTTGAAAGGTATTTATCATCCATCTGAAATATTTATTCAATGCTTCTGTGGACCTTCTGCTGAAAAATAAAGAGAAAACACAAAATAAGTCAACTTCTAAAGAAAACATATCTAAGAACATGTCATTTGTTGCACTCCTGACAATTGAGGGTGCTCTGTTTTATTTGGTGTACCTGATCAGATTACCAGTTTTAGGGTATCTTGCACTGACTGCTTTGACGAAGCAAATGTATATTTAACATTTTATTTTGGTTTAATAATTGAAAACAAAAGGAAACAATTTCTACAAAGAACTTAATGGAACATTGCTTAAATTTGTGTTGCACTCCTTACAGGGTAGGTTTTGTTCAAAACAATATTTTCACACTTTTTAAAATGCAACATACTTTCTTTTGGTATCTCGCAATAAGTTAACACATGAAACTGTGTAAAAAAAGAATTATGCACATATTTCTAGATTTGACAATTTGGTGACCTTTTAAAAAATGACATTTTTGGTGTCACAGAAAAACGTTGCACTCCTGACAATTTTAACATTTTTTTTGGCATAACTTTTTTGTTATCTGATATATCTTCAAGAGTTTTACCAGACATGTTCACAACAACTAGACATACATTTTCACCTATTTAGAAATAATATATCTGTTAATTTGACAAAATTAGAGGACCATAACCTGTTGGGGTCATATTTTTAAACCGCCCATTTATTAATTTTGTTCTTTACAAATAACCTATTGAAAATGTTAAGATATATGAAATGTGTTCCCAGTAATATCACAAAATTACCTCAGTACTTTTGTAAGAATGTATTTCCTTCTTTCATTTGTTTTAACCTGGAGTGTCAGGAGTGCAACAAAATCAGGCAAAACATAGTACTTTTTCTACAACCTATCATTTTCAAATGATTTAACTTGATCATGAAATTTTTTTCCAGGGATGATTTAGAAGAAAGTTATATCAAGTATAACATTGTTAAACTGAAGTAAAATGTATAATTGTTAAAGTTGTTTTATATTTCAAAATTTTTTCAATAAAATATTATAAAATCTTTATTTCTTACCTTTTCATTAATTTCTTTTTTGATTTATTAACTTCACCGTATGCACATTTGGAAATTATGAACAAAATATTGCTCATGTTTAAATTTGTCATTTTTTCACATCCTGGGGTCATTTTTTCACATCTTGGGGTCATTTTTAAACAGCGCATATATCAATACACATATCATAACTCATCAATGGCTTTATGTTGCGCTTTGATATTTTAATTCTAAAATAATACAATATTACATGTAAGCATTCATAACAATGCAAAAACTAAACTTAACTGTACTAAGGGTAAAAATCTGCAACACATGAAAAATTATAAAACGTCATTATTTTTGCTATTATTTTTGTTATTGTAAACATGTAAAACGGGGACTCAAAACAATGTATCGCGTGCATTCTGCATCAAGGTGATACATTTTTCTTCACGAGCAACATGTAAATAGCATTACATTGCCATTACATAAACATAAAAGGCATGGTTACAGAGAAACTGACGTAATTAAAAAAAATGAACATAGTCACTGGAATGTAAAAATGAGGTAAAGGTCAGGCGACGTACCAGACTGTCGTGTACTATTCATAAGCAACCTATATACCAAATATTGTCATCCATACTGGTTACAAAGGAACTGGGGGCCTCGGTGGCCGAGTGGTCAAGGTAGTTTGTCTACTATTGATCACATGGTCTGTCAACACTGAGATTGCGGGTTCGATTCTCACTGCAGGCAGGGTGTACTCGACTCCAATCTTAATTGACAAGGATTGCCAGTTTTCCTACCGCAGGTCGGGGGTTCTCTCCGGGTACTCTGGCTTCCTCCCCCAATAAAAACTGGACGCCATGAAATAGCTGAAAAATTGCTGAAAGTGGCGTTAAAACACCATTCAAACAAACAAAACAAAGGAACTGTCCTAATCCAAAAACAATAATGTAGTCCAAGGTCAGGTGACAACTTCCAGACAGTCATATTGTATCCATCAGCAAGCTATATACCAATATTGTTATCCAACGATGTATGGTTTATGATGAACTGCCTTATCCGATAACTTTAACGTAGTTCCTGGACCTTGAAATTGAGAGCTTGACCAGGTGGCAACTACCAAACATTTATGTTCTGTCCATCTGCAACCAACTATTGTCATCCTACAATGCATGGTTACTGAGGAACTGACTTAGTCCAAAAACTTTAACGAGGTTATTGAGATCAAGGTCAGGAGCAAGGGGACTGACCGACAAATACTCATCATAAGCTCTACTGGACCAAATTTGATGAACCTATGGATTAAGCTTACAAAGATGTCAAGTGTTAACGCCGCTGCCGCCCCCTGAAACCCATATATGTGTCGCCTCCGGCGACGAATGACAATAAACAAAACAGTATACAATCTCGCTATACCAAATATAAAAGAACCAAGGGTTATTAAGTCCCTGCTGTCTACCCTGATTTATTGAGGCAATTAATAGAGACTCATTGATTGTTACAAGTGGGATGAAGACGTTGTAGTTATTTCTCATAGGTTCCAATGTTAATCTTAGCTCTGTGTATTTCTAACGAACTAGAACAATAAACACAATTTGAAGATGATTATCCAACTAATGTTCATGTACAATATGACTAATTAGTCAAGTTGCTTTAGAGATCAAGTAATTGATTTTTTAGCTTTTAATCTGAATTGAAATTCTGCGATGGCCACTATCTTGTATTTCAACTGTCATTACAAACTGCCATCCAATAAATTCTATTGGGAATTTGTAGATGATCATCCAATAAACACTATGAAGATTTGTTTCCATTTAGCGAGTGCTTTAAGATAGTTTGTAATGTCCAAGTTTACTAATGATGATGTTGATGGCAACTGACACATATTACAGCCCATCGGAATAGAAGGGTCATGTTACGCAAAAAGCAACTGCGATGGCGATGAGATGAATGCTGAACCCGCAGTATGCATATTATTACAACAAAAGCTTAGTTCTACATGTATAAATCAAAAGACATATTTCTTTTGTGAGACCTAGTTAAAATCTATACAGTTATCTAGAAATATCATCTATACAATACCTACAGAAGTAAAGATTACAAATATTAAAACATTTTCTTTATGATAACCCTTCAATGTTACAATATTTCAAGACAATTACCTTAATTTCAAGAACACAAATCTCACTTACAGGGAATCATCTCTCGTCAATAATTTCATAAATATATAATTCACATGTGGTAAAATACAATCTATAGCTAGTAGAATACAATTTAACTTTTGTAATTCCATTTAAATGTCAACTCAATTAAACAGGAATGGCTGCTCCGGAAATAGATGTAATCATACAAAAAAACAGTAGCAAACAAAACATTTACACATATAAATACAATTACTAATATACAAGTGTAGACACAAAAAATGTGTCGCATGCGTCCCACATCAGAAAAATTACTCTTCACGAGTAACATATTAATAACATTATATTGTCATAATATAAAATTAGTTTTGATGCATTCATCGATATTAAGGAAAAGGTCAGATGACACCTACCAGACCGTCATATACTATAAATCAGCTTATATACCAAAAACATGAGCAGTCATTAAATCCTAAGTAAGTTAGGTGTCAAGGTGACGTGAAAAGTGACTGACTGATATAAAACAAAAAGTAGAGTGTCAAGGCCGACGCCATGAAGAATCTCATGCATATTATCTTATGTCAAAAGGGAGACAAAAGAAATTGGTGACTCATGAAGTAAAGCGTTATTTGTGAGAGTAAAATTTAAGCCAATCCATTGATAAAAACATTTCCAAAACAACAATTTTGGGTCCCATTTTCAGAAAACAGAAGTAAGTGTGGGTACGTACAAGACTTAATATAGCAAATGCATTTTTTAAGTTTTGTGTTTTATTGGGGGAGGAGTAATTTTACTGTTTTTACTGCTCTATTAACTACTTATTGTACATATAGGAAATTCTGCTCTAACTATTGGAAATTTAATGAGGACTAAACGAGTACAAAATCGAATCAGATGACTAAGGATTACGCCTAAACATGACCACATATTTAACACAGTGAAGACTAAAACAAACGACATACCTCTGAGAAAATTCTAACAATTATTAAAGTTGTTCTTATGAAAGATTATGTTTATGTCCTGTCAGATGTATCAATGAAGCAAGTGGAAACTGGTGTTACGTTACTAATTTTCTACTGAAGATATTGAGTACATATGACACGAGTGTCTTGCCTCAGACAGGAACTGTTACTCTGATAAAGCACCCGAGTTCACTCTCATTGTTCTGAGAGTTCGTGTAGCTGGCTTTGGTTTGTTTGTTGTTTTCTTCTGTATTTGCTGTTGTGTAATGGCTTCATATCAGTATTTTCGATTTTGACATTTGATTGCCACTTTTGGTATTTCTTAATTATATTAAAGTTCATTTATAATCATCATAGTATTCTTTAAAATATCTTTAACCTTCAATTTGAAAAAAGGAAATACTTAGAGTCTAGCACCATGCTGCATAAGTAAATTAACTATTTCTGAATTTCGACGAATGTAGCTTATTACATAATACAGCGGTGTTCTACCATAAGAATCCTCTAAATTCAAATTTGCCCCTTTATCAATCAGTAAAGAAACTATTGATGCGTTTCTGCATACACAGGCTGCTAATAGAGGTGAATGTCTGTAAGTTGTCTGATTAAGGTCAGATCCCTTATCAATCAGTAAAGTAACTGTGGTTTCATAACCACCTTCGCAAGCAGCTGTTAGAGGTGAATACCAGTCTGTTGTCTTATCAAGATTTGCTCCTTTATCAACCAGTAACGAAACAATTGATACATTTCCACCTTTACAGGCTGCTGTTAGAGGTGAATGTTTGTATACTGTCTTATTTACATCAGCTCTTTTATCAATCAGTAAAGTAACTATTGATTCATAACCACCTTTACAGGCTGCTGTTAGAGGTGAATGTCTGTTTGTTGTCTGATCAAGATTAGCTCCCTTTTCAATAAGCAAAGTAACTATTGATTTATTACCACATTTACATGCTGATATTAGAGGTGAATATATATATGTTGTCTTATTAACATCAGCTCCTCTATCAATCAGTAAAGTAACTATTGATTCATCACCTCCTTTACAGGCTGCTGTTATAGGTGAATGTCTGTATGTTGGCTGATTAACAGAAGCTCCTCTATCAATCAGTAGAGTAACTATTGATTTATTACCACCTTTACATGCTGCCGTTAAAGGTGAATGTCTGTATGTTGGTTGATTAACACAAGCTCCTTTATTAATCAATAGAGTAACTATTGATTTATTACCACCTTTACATGCTGCCGTTAAAGGTGAATGTCTGTATGTTGGTTGATTAACACAAGCTCCTTTATTAATCAATAGAGTAACTATTGATTTATTACCACCTTTACATGCTGCCGTTAAAGGTGAATGTGTATATGTTGTCTCATTTACATCAGCTCCTTCATCAATCAGTAGAGTAACTATTGATTTATAACCACTTTTACATGCTGCTGTTAAAGGTGAATGTCTGAAGGTTGTCTGCTCAACATCAGCTCCTCTATTAATCAGTAAAGTAACTATCGATTTGTAACCACCTTCACAAGCTGATGTGAGTGGTGAATGTATGTATGTTGTCTTATTAATAGCAGCTCCTTTATCAATCAGTAAAGTAACTATTGAATCATTACCGCCTTGACATGCTGATATTAGAGGTGAATACAACTTAGTTGTCTTATTAACATTTGCTCCTTTATCAATCAGTAAAGTAACTATTGATTCATTACCACTTGAACAGGCTGCTGCTAGAGGTGAGTTGTAACGTGTTCTCTTATTAACATCAGCTCCCTTATCAATCAGTAAAGTAACTACTGATTCATTACCACATGCACAGGCTGATATAAGAGGTGAATTTATGTCTGTAGTTTGATTAATATCAGTTCCTTTATCAAACAGTAAATGCATTATAGATAAATGACCACCTTCACAGGCTGATATTAAAGGTGAAGACCATACTGTCGTCTTGTTAACATCAGCTCCCTTATCAATCAGTAAAGTAACTATTGGTAAATGACCACCTGAGCAGGCTGCTATTAGAGGTGAATATATTTTAGTTTTCTTTTTAACATCAGCGCCATTTTCAATCAGTAAAGTGACTATTGATTCATTAGCACTTGTACAGGCTGCTGCTAAAGCTGAATTATAACGTGTAGTCTGATTAACATCAGCTCCCTTATCAATCAGTAAAGTAACAATTGGTAAGTTACCAAATTCACATGCTGATATTAGAGGAGAATACATATGTGTTATCTTATTAACATCAGCTCCCTTATCAATCAGTAAAGTAACTAATGGTAAATGACCACGTCTACACGCTGACATAAGAGGTGAACTGTCGTATATTGTCTGATTAATATCAGCTCCTTTATCAATCAGTAAATTGACTATTGGAAAATGGCCACCTAGACAGGCTGATATTAGAGGTGAACTGTCGTTTGTTGTCTGACTAACATCAGCTCCTTTATCGATCAGTAAAGTAACTAATGGTAAATGACCACGTCTACACGCTGACATAAGAGGTGAACTGTTGTATGTTGTCTGATTAATATCAGCTCCTTTATCAATCAGTAAATTGACTATTGGAAAATGGCCACCTAGACAGGCTGATATTAGAGGTGAAAATATCTTTGTAAGTTTATTAACATGGGCTCCTTTATCAATCAGTAAAGTAACTATTGATTGACAGGCAGCTGTTCAAGGTGAATCCGTGTGTGTTGTTTGATTAACATCAGCTCCCTTTTCAAACAGTAAAGTAACCATTGATTCCTTACCAGTCTTACAGGCTGAAATTAGAGGTGACCAGTAATCTGATAACTGATTAACATCAGCTCCTTTATCAATTAGTAAGGAAACTATTGATTCATCACCAGCTTTACAGGCTGCAGTAAGAGGCGAATCTCTGTATGTTGTCAGATTAACATCAGCTCCTTTATCAATCAGTAAAGTAACTCTTGATTCATTGCCAGCTTCACAAGCTGAAATTAGAGGTGTAAGCCACTCTGTTGTCTGATTAACATCAGCTCCATTATCAATCAGAAATGAAATTATTGGTAAATTACCACGTTTACAGGCTGCTGTAAGCGGTGAATTATCTAGTAGATGATTCTTTATTGTCTGATTAACATCTGCTCCTTTATCAATCAGTAAGGAAACTATTGATTTAATACCACCGTTACAGGCTGATATAAGAGGTGACTGTCTGTGTGTTTTCTGATTAACACCAGCTCCTTTAATAATCAGTAAAGTAACTATTGATTCATTACCACCTTTACAGGCTGCTGTTAGAGGTGAATACTCAGGTGTTATCTGATTAACATCAGCTCCTTTATCAATCAGCAAAGTAACTATTGATTCATTACCACCTTTACAGGCTGCTGTTAGAGGTGAATGTATGTATGTTGTCTGATCAAGATTAGCCCCTTTATCAATCAATAAAACAACTATCGACTCATAACCACCTTTACATGCTGCGGTTAGAGCTGAATGTCTGTATGTTGTTTGATCAATATCAGCTCCTTTATTAATCAGTAAATTAACTATTGATTCATTACCACTTTTACATGCCGCAGTTAAAGGTGAATACAAGTCTGTTGCTTGATTGACATTAGCTTCTTTATCAATCAATAAAGACACTAGTGATTCATTACCATCTTTACAGGCTGATATAAGAGGTGAATATCTTTGCTTTGTCTGATTAAGATCAGCTCCGGTATCAATTAGTAAAGTAACTATTGATATATCACCTCCGCTACACGCTGCTATTAGTGGTGAACTGTCATATGTTGTCTTATTAACATCAGCTCCGTTATCAATCAGTAACATAACTATTGATTTATTACCAACTCGACAGGCTGTTATCAAGGGTGAGTCCATCGATGTTGTCTCATTAACATCAGCTCCTTTATCAATCAACATTGAAACTATTGATTCATCGCCACATTTACAGGCTGATATTAGAGATGAATGTGTGTATGTTGTCTGATTAAGATCAGCTCCTTTGTCAATCAGAAATTTAACTATTGGTAACTGACCATGTTCACAGGCTGCTATAAGAGGTGAACTATCGAATGGAGAATTTTTTATTGTCTGATTAACATCAGCTCCTTTATCAATCAGTAAAGTAACTATTGTTTCATTACCAACTTGACAGGCTGAAATAAGAGGTGAATGCATCTGGGTTGTTCTATTAACATCAGCTCCTTTTTCAGTCAGTGAAATAACTATTGATTTAATACCAAGTTTACATGATTCTATTAGAGGTGAACTATCGTCTGTTGTTTTATTGATATCAGCTCCTTTGTCAATCAGTAAAGTAACTATTTGTAAATGACCACCTTTACAAGCTGATATTAGAGGTGAATGCCTCTTTGTTATCAGATTGACATCAGCTCCTTTATCAATCAGTAACATAACTATTGATTCATTACCAAGATTACATGCTTCTATTAGAGGTGAACAGCTTTTTGTTATTTTATTTACATCAGCTCCTTTATCAATCAGTACATTAACTATTGATTCATTACCAATACTACAGGCTTCAATTAGAGGTGACCGGTGGTTTGTTGCTTTATTAATATCAGCTCCTTTATCAATCAGTAAAGTAACTACTGATTCATTACCAAGCTTACAGGCCTTAATTAGAGGTGACCGTTGGTTTGTTGTTTTATTAATATCAGCTCCTTTATCAATCAGTAAAGTAACTATTGATAAATGACCACCCGAGCAGGCTTTTATTAGAGGTGAATATAACCAAGTTTCCTGATTAACATCAGCCCCGTTATCAATCAATAAAGAAACTATTAACTCATCACCACCACTACAGGCTTCTATTAGTGGTGACGTCGAGTCTGATGTTTGATTAATATTAGCTCCTTTTTTAAGCAGTAAAGTAACTATTGATTCATTACCACCTTTACAGGCTGCTGTTAAAGGTGAAACGTCTTTTGATGTCTTATTAACATCAGCTCCTCTATCAATCAGTAAAGCAACTATTGGTAAATGTCCCCCATTACATGCCGATATTAGCGGTGAATACATGTATGTTGTTTTATTAACGTCAACTCCTTTATTAAGAAGTATATTTACTATTAATTCGTTACCAACTCTACAGGCTGCTGCAAGAGGTGAATTGTAGAGTGTTGTCTTATTAACATTAGCTCCTTTATCAATCAGTAAAGTAATTGTTTGCAAATGACCACCTTCGCAGGCTGATATCAGAGGAGAGTTCTTCTTTGTTGTCTGATTAATATCAGCGCCTTTATCAATCAGTAAAGTAACTACTGGTAAATGATTCCGTCCACAGGCTGCTGACAGAGGTGAATAGTCGTTTGTTGTCTGGTGAACATTTGCTCCTCTATCAAACAGTAAATGAATTATAGGTAAATGACCACCTTCACAGGCTGATATTAAAGGTGAAGACCATACTGTCGTCTTGTTAACATCAGCTCCTTTATCAAGCAGCACTGTGACTATTGATTTCTTGCCATTTTTGCAGGCTGCTTCTAGAGGTGTTCTATAGCCTGTGGTATTATTAACAGCAGCTCCATTATCAATCAGTAAAGTAACAACTGACTCCTCACCAACTTCACAGGCTGCAGCTAGAGGTGAACTGCACAATGTTGTCTGGTTAACATTAGCTCCTTTTTTAACCAGCAAAGTTACTATTGGTAAATTACCATAAGTACAGGCTTGTAAAAGAGGTGACCAGTAGACTGTTGTCTTATTAACATATGCTCCCTTATCTATCAATAAACTAACTACGGATTCATTACCACCTTGACAGGCTGCAGCTAGAGGTGAACTGTCGCTGGTTGTCTGGTTAACATTAGCTCCTTTATTAATTAGTAAAATTACTACTGGTAAATGACCACCTTTACAGGCTGCTGCTAGAGGTGAGTTGTAATGTATTGTCATATTAACATCGGCTCCTTTATCAATCAGTAAAGTGACAATTGATTCATTACCATCTCGACAGGCTGCTGCTAGAGGTGAATTGAATCGTGTTGTCTGATTAACATTAGCTCCTTTATTAATCAATAAAGTGACTATTGGTAAATGACCGCGAGTACATGATTCTATTAATGGTGATGAACTAAAATATGTGTCAAATGTAATATAATTTATATTGGCACCCATATTAATCAGATCGTTTACAATTTTTACATTTCCACCATAGCATGCAGATTGAATAAACTTATTGTGATTGATATCAGTTTTTTGTTCTATTAAAAAGCAGAACATATCATAATAACCTGCTTTACAAACAATGTGTAGTGCTGATTCCAGGTCATGATAGGGCATTCTAAGATGAGCTGGATCTTTTTCTTTAACATAACTTATAAGCGTATTTCTATACTTTGTAAACTTCATTTGATTGTAGTTTAACACACTTACAATTTCCCCGCTTTTCCAGTCTGTTACAATTCTTTGAAAGAAATCTGCTTCATTTTCCTTCCTTATAATGACACTAAATTTGTCGTGATTTTCATTTAAAGTTGCTAATTGAGTTCTCTCCTCCAATACTGAGGCGTTCGCATGTTTGATAAAAATCTGTTGTTGGTTGCTTCCATAATAGTGACAAAGAAAATCGAATATTTTGTCGTGAATGATTGAAAAAAATACTTCTTCATTTACTTTATTTCTTTTAGTTTTTTTTACAAAGGACTGTGTTTTTTTAACATATGTCCCAGCCAGTGACTCCAGTTGTTCTTTGACATGCACAAGTGTTACTTTATTTACACTACAGTGGTCAATAATTGCTTCCAGTTCCTGTCTCATATGATCATGTTCATGTCCAAAAAATGATTCCGTAATTTTCCCATTATGTAAAATACAAAGAAATAACGAACACCACTTAGTGTTATCCAATTGTTTTTTCATCAAATTTAATTCATCAGTGTAAAAATCAAATGGATTACTCAGGAAATCTTGAACATTAACTGGTGAGTTTTGTTTACACAAATAACACATAAGCGGGAAAAACTCAGACTTCTCTAAAATATCCTTGCATCTATCTACAACAACCTCATCTAAATAGTGTAGAGCAATTTGAATTTTCTCTAGAGTTGTCAGTGAATTTTCATCGGTAGTTAAATCAATGCTGCAGCCTTTTAACAGCTGTATGTTTTGAAACTGCTTTTCATTGAAAACCTGTAATCTACAAGAAGAAATGATCTTCGTCTTCTTGTCATCTAAAATATGATAAATATTTGGTTCATGTTTAATCCATTCTGAAACATCATAGTGATTGACTGAATATCTCCCGCAAACATCATCAAAAACAAACACCTGCAGATGATCTTCTTTAAAATGATTTTTTATTTCATGGGGATTTGTACACGGAACAATGGTGTATCCCTGACTTGTGTGTAGTAACAGTGCTATATGATGTATGATTGCTGACTTTCCCATACCTGGTTTACCTGTGACTGTTATACAAGGATTGGTTTCTAGTTTCTTTAAAATGACATCAACAACATGTGTCGTTACAAAGATTTTATCCACATGTTCCCATTCTGTAATGTCTTTTTTATGAGAATCTGTACAAAAAACAATAACAGTAAATAAATTATTGAGCTACAAAACTTGTCACAAGAGCAATAGCAAAGAATCCTGACCGAACAACAAGGGCCAAAAGTCAAGAGACAGTTACAAATCCGGATATAGACAGACATATACAGCGCAACACAAAAAAAAAAAAACAAAAACACAAAAACAGAGAGTAACCCGAACCCAATTAAAACCATGGATGCACTCAGTTGCTTCGGACGAGTAAGCAGTGACTGACTCTAATCAGGCACCCGCCAAGTTACTTATTGTCATGTCAATACTAAATGTCACACCCCTTTGGAAAAAAATGTTTGCTTGCATTTTTATTATTCCATATTTTGCCTTTTTATTACAATCATCCAGTAGAAACAAATTAGATACGATAATCTGAACATGTTTTATTCTATGCCTCTATTGTTTTGTTGTTACAAATCGTCCTTGACTTTAGCTACGGGAATTTTACATAATAAGTCAGCCATTTTTGTTTCTAAAGGGATCTAGCGTTGTTTACAAATGTTCGTCTGCTTTCATGACGTTCAATGGTATTCGGACAAACCACGAGACTTTCCCCGCATTAACTACAGAAGACATCACCCGAAGGATTTTGAATAGACAACAATCGATTGTTCTAAAGTACACTTCTGTTCTAATTAAGGTCAATTTTTAGTACGGAAAATCACCACATCAAAATTTATAAACAGCCATATATTTTTAAACTGAATATCTCGAGGAAATAATTGTTGATTTTAAAAAGTACGCTTCTTGATCTACAAAAGGAGCATAGGCTGAACCATACGCGGTAAGCAGTTTTCATTTTTTACGCAAAAAACCGTCTCCAAATTACGGTCATTTGTAGTATAGGAACAAGTCACATTCAGGAATAGGAAACACTACTGAATTTTACAAAATTTAATAAATTCCAATGGTTTTAAACATTTAAGAAAATAGAAAAGACTGAATGAATCTAATGGGTAAAATTAAAGTTTCATTCCAAAAATAATTACCTTTTTAGATGTTTCTCTAAATAATATTAGGTTTTGAATTAGCTGAAGCTAACCCATTCAAAACTTTACAAGTTATTATTTTTACAAGACTATAAACAAAAAGAAACAACTAAACAATCAACCTATAGAGTAATTGTTCCTGCAAAAGGCACTTTTACCTATCACCAGTGGCCAGTTGTTCAAAAGTGTTGTTAAAGTTAACGATGATTAAGCTAACAACTCGTTAAAAACTTAACAAAATCGTTCGCTAATTTTACGTTAAATATTGTTGTTCAAAAACATTTAACGACAAAACTAGCTAACACCAAAGAGATCCTGTTAACGACTCTATGTTAATTATGTTTACCAATAATGCAATGAAATAATTTCACTTCCTGTCACACAAAAAATGACTGAAGTTAACCAGGGTAATGCTTCTAGAGACAGAAAATTTAAATTTCAGTGCAGCTGAAAGTCTTTTGATTAGCGAGAGGTTGTCAGAAAAATTGGAACTGCTAAGAAATAGATTTTCCAATGAAATAAACAATGACAATGCAAAAAAACAGGAATTATGGAAAGAAGTTACAGAAGAAGTCAACGCTCTAGGGATCTGCAAAAGAACAAAAGCAGAAATAAGAAATAAATGAAGGAAAATGACCAGAGGGGCAAAAGAAAAGTTTACCAGAGAGAGAAGTGAAAGATTGAAGACTGGAGTAGGACCATAACCACCAAGACCTCAATTGCTGAAGAAAATATTATTAATGCAATGAAGACTGCCAATTTTAGAGGAATTGATGGTGGACTAGAAACAATCATAGGAAATGAAGGTAACAATTCCAATATTTGGAGTAATTTCTTGAAAAAATAACCATGAATTGTATGGGTTTTTTTAATTCATTAATAGTGGTTATTGTGTTAAATCATCCATTCCAAATGGGTTTGATGGAATGTCGTCTGCTTTGTTTACAAAATACGGAGATTTCCGGGATTTCCTATTTTGTATTACCTTCAACCTGCGCCAAAAAAAAAGAATCGATATTTACAAGCCTGTTGCATGATTGTAAATAAGGTTTCGAACAAATGCAAGGGGGGCATTTAAATTTAACCGTAAAATCATTACTTATCTAAACTATTTCTTTATTTTAGCACCCTACAACTTTTGTGCGCCAAATTTGGATAAAGGTCCAAGACATCAATGAAAAAATTGTCAACTTGCAATTAAAAAAAAATTAAGCGTGAATAATGAACAAGGCAAGAAATGTATATGAATATATTTAATACTAATGAAAATTATTAATTTAAGTTTTAAATCTTACAGTATAACGAGATAAAACTAAATTTAGAAACTATTTCATAATAGCATTGTTGAACAAATGAAATGGAGTTGTCTCTCTTTACATACTGAAACGTTTGAATGCTACTTTCAGTCTGTATTGAACCTAATGCCTTAAATTCTAAATTATATCTCTTAGAACAAAAGAAAAAAATTCATGTTATTAATAAAATTATATTTTGCTGAAACATACGTCATTGAAGTTGCTCTTCATTTCAAACTCTTGTAAACAGACATTTCAAAATTTAATTTGGTCATGCAATTACATACTGATACATATTATATTAATTATTGTATATATGGTAATTCAGTTCTTCCCTCTTTTGATTGATATTTATTTTTCATTCCAACCAACAACATTAAATTTGACTGAATAAATCTGGAGGAATAGACTAGAAGTTCACCACAGTGGGATAAGGGAAGCTTGTGTACCACTGGAAACATCAAGGACACAGGATGCTGAAATTGAAGCAGCATGTACTGACCCTGTCCTAACCCCTGCACAAAGTAATAAAAGGTACAATTGTAATTTTGGGTTTAAGAAAACATGCTTTTTAATAAAAAATCTAAAAATCACCCACCATATATAGAGTATTGACATGTGTTCAATTTTTAAAGCTTCTTCAGACGTGAAAGTTGAACAAATTTGTCTGATTAAGCAGCTATTAAGCCATGTCTTGATTGCATACAAAGTAATGTTTTACTTTATGTTACTGAAAAATTACTGAAGTATTTTTTATTTATTACATGTATTATTTACAACAACTTTCATTACAACAAATTCAAAAGATTTATATTAAAGTCCTTATTTCTTAATTATTTCTTAATTTCAGATCTGATGTTGTTCCACCACCAAGCAAGAAAAGAAAAACTGAAGAGGATGTATATGCCTTACAGTGTGCTGTTCTGGAAAAGGAACTGCAAAAAATATCCAGATACAGCTACTTCAACGAATTTTAGACAATTCAAATTCTTTTGAAGTCATTATTCTTTTGCTCTTTTCTCAGCATTACACTAAACTTGTAAACAATTATACTAGTATCAGCACTAAAGAAAATGTTCTATCTCTTACAGTTAATTTTTATATATCAATTTCATTGTTGTTGACAAATTATTTCCATTATTGCTGTTTTTACATTTTACATTGGTTAAGTAAGTGTTAAAATTAAGTTTTCTTTAAAACGTTTTGAACCTCTATCTTTAAAGATAGTTGAAATGCTATCATATTTCACATGTTGTCTTACAAAAGCTTCATCTGTTTATTAACATTCATTAATTGTTTTTCTTCTATTTTGTTTTATTCGTTTATATTTTAAAATACAAATTTAAATAATAATTTTATGATTAATATATTGCTCTTCAACCCCAAACCTTTAAACCTTAACTATTTCAGTCATATTATGACATTATTAATGTTTAATACAAGCAGAGCAAAGCTATGATACTTTTTATTTTAAGGTGGTTATACATTCCTTATATAACTAATAATGATTTGCATTTCTTTAAAATAAAACTGCTCCATCTACTCAATGATAGACTATTACATTTTCAAAATTTGATAAAATAGGGGAAATAGACTCAAACAATTCCATAACAGCAGGTACACAACTTTAACAGATGCATTCTTTTCAGAAACTACAAGCTGATCAAACATTAACATTAGTTTGTCATTAAAGAGATATATTAGTTGTTGTGTATACTACTGTTACTCATTTCGTCGTAACATTATGCTCCCATGACAGATTCAAATACAAAGTAAAGCTAGATAGACATCTTTTTACAAGAAAAATAGCAATGAAAACCGACCAAACAACAAGAGCCAAAAGTCAAAGGACAGTCACAAATCCGGATATAGACAAACGCAACACAAAAACCAGAAACAAAAAAAACAGAAAGAGAGTAACCCAAATCCAATAAAAACCAAAGATGCAATCAGGTGCTTCGGACGAGTAAGCAGTGAGTGCCTGCCTCTAATTGGACACAAGTCAAGTTAGTCATTGTCATGGCTAGGAAAAAGTCAATCCAGGAATAGGAAAGACTACATATGACTAGCGAAAATGTCAGATGGTTGTTGAGAGATTTATTTCTCGTAACGATCAATTAAGTCATGGTGACGACCATAAAACTTCTGGAGAGATAACAACCTAGGTACAACAAACCTTTGTTTTAGTAGTCAACAGCAGTGATTGGTCTAAAAAATCGGAATACCGATCACAGGATCTAGAATAACGAATAAGTTGTAAAATGTACACACCATACGCTGGAGCTGCTGGAATGTTGCTAGCGTTGACAATCGGAAAGTTGAAGTCATCACGTTTGTTGTAGAGTCTAGATTGCAGTTTTCCCAAGTAGGTCTAAGTCAGTGACTGACCTGGTGTTGGGGGTGTCTTTAATTTCAAGCTCGCTAGAGTAAATTGAATGGAAATAGTCACCACATTTAGCATTTTTGTTGAAGGAAAAAATGTCATCAACATAGCGGAATGTAAAATTAAAGGTCTTGCCAGTGTATTTTTTTTTATTCTTCAGTAGGCCTTCTAGTAACTCAGCCTCAAAAGCAGGTCGGCGAGGTGAGGAGCACAGTTAGTATACATTGGAATACCAACAGTCTGTTGAATACATGTCCTCCGAAACATGACGTATAAGAAAACAATCAGAAAATCTAACATTTGACAGATTTGGTCTTCAGTATATTTATTATTTGATTTAAATTCATTGATGACGAAGTAAGTTCTGTAATGGCTAATTACCAGGTATTTGTATCGTCTTTTCTAATGTGCAACGTTCAACTAAGTAGTCATTGCGCCTGTAAAATGTGTTGACTTCAATCTTGCCATAGTGAACCCTTGGTTAAGTAGCTTTTCTGTTTGCAGACAACCTCTATCTAGTAAATTTGGATAGGAAATACAGGCTCTTGAGTACCTGATCAATTGAGAGATGTAGACTCCATTTTCAGGTGCCGCTAAAATGTTGCCACACAAAAGGGGAAAGTCCATTTTGTCTATGGAAAACCCCCAATTTCCTTCTGATCAAAATGTTAAATTATAAAAATAGTACCAATTAATAAACATTTTTGATTTTGAATGCAATTACATTTCAAATTAAAATTCAAGAATATTATTTATTGTTTTCGATGTTACAAACTAATTCTTAAACTTGCTATTAAACTTTAAAAAAGAAAATACTTCTTAACATATCTATCAATAATTCTTCATCATATTTGAAGACATTTTGTAAAAATTATTGGACTTGTAGAGTTGTCGAAAAAGCCAATTATTTTTCTTACAGGTGGTGTAACATTTACACAAAGAATGTCAATGTTACACAGCGTATGGCTATGTTGGTGCACAATAGCATTCATTCCTTATTGAAAGTAATTGCTTAGTTGTTAAATAACATTGTCTAATATTTTCTGCACTTCAACAAATTTTTTAAATACATAATTAATTTCATTATTAAATGAAATTGCCTTATTGTTTAATAAATTGTGTAAAATAATCTTCTTTCAGCTCAGTTACTTATCAGTTTCACATTTTTTCTCCGTTTTAAGTAACTAATTTTATTGACATTTTTTGTCAATGTTACGAACAAGGTTCAACACAGTTAGTTTAGGTCAACAGTTGTATAAATGTCAACAAAAATAAACAAGAGTGATTCTTTATGTCTAGTAGAAAAACCCTGAATACATCTTTTAAATAATCTGTATGTTTTAACGTGTTTTCATTTCGAAGTATGTAACATCCACTAAATGTTGGACAAGAGGAAAAAACCTTACACATTCTCTCCCAAAAACGTTCTGTCTCTTGTAATTTACATTTTGGTATCAGAAAATAATATTGTAACCAATTTGTGAAAGGTGTCGTAGAGAAAATCACAATCGAACTACTTTTCACGTACTTAACACGGTTTTGATTCCAAAAAATGTCATAAATATTGTCTGACCATATATTTGTCTTTTCCAATGAAGTACTAAACTAGGCATACATTTCTTTCACGGATATGCGAACAACTTCATTTACAATAATTACGATCATCTGTCGCAATCGGTGTAGCCTTGAGATCCGTTTGTAGTACGTAACTCACATTTGACAAAAAACTGTTACGTACTTCAACACTATTTACATCTCAATTTTTGAAAAATATTGAGATTTAATGACAAAAAGATTTCTTTCTCCAGAAAATCTGACATTTTAACCGCAATAGTTTTACAGTTTACTGTTTCAATTAAACAATGGTGTGGGGGATGAACAGAAATCTGAAACTACGCAAAAGTCATGGTCTATATCCAGATTTTTTTTTGGGAATAACATTTTGATGACCTGAATGGATGTCGTGTTGCTGAGTGCAATGCATCATATAACGTTTTTTTTTATACTATGATCATCAAATTGACTCATAAAACCATAAAATGGTAGCATTGATATCATACCCTCCATCAATTATATCCAAATACTTTGAAAAGACATTTGTATTGATATCATACCCTCCAACAATTATATCCAAAGACTTTGACAAGACATTTTTTACGATTCACCTTTACTGGATTCTTGCCCCTTTTAAGATATTCCTTTTATATGGGTAATTATAAGCTAATATCAAAATATTTCAAACCTTGAATTCTGAGAGTATTGTTCATGCAATACTGAATCCCTACCGTGTAACTAAAACGGAAAAGACTGTGAAACCAAAAAAATGTTATTTTAAAGGGAAACTTCGCGAAAAATTAAAATTTGATATTTTATTCTTCAACTAAAAAGGAAAAGCATTGCCTTTTGATGTTTTATTATATTTTCAGTAGTTAAGTTTCTGCATTGAATTTACCGTGTAAAAAATGCACTTATGGAGGTCCGCCATCTTGTCACTATCTCGTCACTAGATGACGATACTAGACATCCAAGTACCTTAAAGTCGTCGTATGATAATAACGCGAAACGGAGGTAAACAGAAAGTTGTACTATAAGACGAGGTTTTGGAACGATTACGTTTCGTATTCCTGATCTACGCAAAACAAAACCAGACTTGACTAACAAGTAGTTAACCAGTTTAAAGACTTCTACTTAAGACTATGTCCACAGCAGCAACAACTTCGTATACGAATATCATTTTCAAGAATGTTGCAAGGAGGAAAGATTAATGGTTAGGTGACCTCATTTTTCATTCTTCCTCGAATATTCGTTTGAATTTTGTCCATAAATATTAATTAAATTGAAAATCATTCGTATTATTATTTTCAATTAATCAGATTATGCAACTTATTGAACGAATCTTTTTATACACAATAATATTTGCGAAGTTGACTATTTAAGAAATAACGGTCATTAAATGAAATATTTTTAAATACTCCGTTTTCGCGCTTCAAAATTTAACTTCATGTAAAGTACATTATTATTATTATTATTATTTTTATTATTATTATTATTATTATTATTATTATTATTATTATTATTATTATTATTATTATTATTACTATTATTATTATTATTACTGGTAACATTTATTGTGCGTGTGCGTAACACAGTTTCCAAAATTTACATGTGTATATTTGAGTCAACGTGTCAGTTTTACGTTTCCTCTGACCTGGCATCTAAAGGTACATCAAAATCTTATATACATCCTGTGTTCTGACACTTCGGTGTATTCAAATCATACCTGTCTTTGGCAGGAGGGGGCGTGCCGTTCTAATTTCGAGAGTACATTATTAAACTTTAATCTGGTTAGCTTTTGAAAATGTCCGAATATTCATACTTCAAAGTCGGTATCAAATGATCTAGTGATTGCAATAAACATCATTTTTGTTTACCTGCTAATTCTGGTAATTACCCTTCATAGACAAGTAATGATTTACCTGTAAAATTTTCACGTCCAGGTACAACTGCCGTTCCAAGACGTGCAAAATTATCTACGGAATTTTATTTTATGTATCTAAATAATTATATAAATATATCTTTTTTTACAATTATTATTCAGGTAAATTCTATCTGAGTTCAATAAAGACAGGTTAAAATTTTGGTTTAAAAATATTTTTATTAATACAAAGATCATTAAAACATTAGGACGCATTTGTTAATCTTATATTGTCAGCTGGTCATTAGTCATCGCCAGTTTTTATCTTCTTCAAAGAGGAAAGACAGAAAAACATATTTTTTAAAATGGATTATTCATCATATTTATTGGATAATTACATTTATCACAACACAGGTATCAATGTACTAAATTATAACGGTATGGGCGCGGCCATTTTATGAGCACAAAGTGAAGCGTGAAAAAACTGTCAAGTTAAACGCAATCAGTCAATAATGATTGTTAAAGTAAATATATTTTGGAAAGAAATGCTATCTTTGGTATGAAAATACAAAAAAAAGGAGTTTTAAACACATTTTGGAGGAAGAAATCAAATTTCGAATACGTAGGGGCATCTCGAGGAAATTTGAAAAAAATGACACTCCCCTTTTTGACCCTCATTTTTCAGTCAAAAAAGCAATGCGAACCTATATTTTTAATAACTTCAAATGAACCCCCTATTCTTTAACATAAATAATCTCTCTTAATTAAGCATTAAAATAAGTTTGTCTTTCAACGAAATAATAATCGAAAAGGGGTACCCAAATATGGAAAATAACATTGAAAGGCCAATGGTTCTTTGTATTCTAAACTTGTTGGAACATTTTTCTTTTGGCGTTTGAATTCGACAAATTTTACTTTAAGCGCATAAATTCTGCATAAAATCATGGATTCAAACAAAATTCATTGTTTATATTCAAGGCCTAATTATCTGTGGTCTATTTCATGAAACATGCTATTTTCAATGAACCGTTAGGCGTGAAAATGATAAAACAATGACTGAAATGCTCGTGGTTAAGGTGTAAACTAAATTCGGAGTTTGTATGTTACAGGACGCATAAAAAAGCAGCTTTAGTCTAATTTGGTTATTCCAGTTGAATTTTTGACAATTATAAAAGAACTATGATTTTAAGGTTTTTTCGGTTCTAATCTGATTTTTGGGTGTTATTATAATAATAGGCGAAAATTCCACAAATGTTAAACGATTTCCTAACGCTGTTTGCAAATCACCGAAGTCAAGTCCAGCCTTCAACCTTTATGTTGAACTATTAAATTAAGGTCAGTTTTGAACAAGTTTTAGTCTGTTTCAAAAACTGTTAATTTTCAGAAGATCATTTGGACCGCATTTCGTTCGTTCAAATATGGACCCTGAATGAAAATTTAAGATAAAAAAATCGACGAACATAGGCATCTACACATGCTTTATGAAAAACACCGACAGGAAAGATAAAAAAGATCGATTTCGAAACACAGCACAAATTGAGGAGACAAAATGTACTTGAAAAACGCGCTTTTTTCCAGGGGTGGCCTTTAAAAAACGGTAATTAAAGCATAAAGGAACATCGATGTATATGCCCAACTATATACATGTTTAGTCATTTAATCAACAATACTAAAGGTATGCAATTTGCTTAATTCTGCGTCCATTTAATATCTCTATAGGTATCAATGTACTAAATCATAACGGTATAGGCGCGGCCATTTATGAGCACAAAGTAAAGCGTGAAAAAACTGTCAAGTTAAACGCGATTAGTCAATAATGATTGTTAAAGTAAATATATTTTGGAAAGAAATGCAATCTTTGGTATGAAAATACACAAAAAAGGAGTTTTAAACACATTTTGGAGGAAGAAATCAAATTTCGAATACGTAGGGGCACCTCGAGGAAATTTGAAAAAAGGACACTCCCCCTTTTTGATCCTCATTTTTCAGTCAGAAAAGCAATGCGAACCTATTGAAAGGCCAATGGTTCTTTCTAAACTTGTTGGAACATTTTTCTTTTGGCGTTTGAATTCGACAAATTTTACTTTAAGCGCATAAATTCTGCATATAATCATGGATTCTAACAAAATTCATTGTTTATATTCACGGCTTAATTATCTATGGTCTATTTCATGAAACATGCTATTTTCAATGAATCGTTAGGCGTGGGAATGATAAAACAATGACTGAAAGGCTCGTGGTCAATGTGTAAACTAAATTCGGAGTTTTTATGTTACAGGACGCATAAAAAAGCAAATTTAGTCTAATTTGGTGATTCTAGTTGATTTTTTGACAATTATAAAAGAACTATGATTTTAAGGTTTTTTCGGTCGTAATCTGATTTTCGGGTGTTATTATAATAATGGGCGAAAATTCCACAAATGTTAAACGATTTCGTAGAGCTGTTTGCAAATCACCGAAGTCAAGTCCAGCCTTCAACCTTAATGTTGAACTATTAAATTAAGGTCAGTTTTGAACAAGTTATAGTCTGTTTCAAAAACTGTTAATTTTCAGAAGATCATTTGGACTGCATTTCGTTCGTTCAAATATGGACCCTGATTGAAAATTTAAGACAAAATAATCGTCGAATATAGGCATCTACACATGCTACATGTAAAACACCGATATGAAAGATCAAAAAGATCGATTTCGAAACACAGCACAAATTGAGGAGAAGAAATCTACTTGAAAAAAACGCGCTCTTTTCCAGGGGGGTAGGCCTTTAAAAAACGGTAATTAAAGCATAAAGGAACATCGATGTATATGCCCAACTATATACATGTTTAGTCATTTAATCAACAGTACTAAAGGTATGCAATTTGCTTAATTCTGCGTCCATTTAATATCTCTATAGGTATCAATGAACTAAATCATAACGGTATGGGCGCGGCCATTTATGAGCACAAAGTAAAGCGTGAAAAAACTGTCAAGTAAAACGCGATTGGTCAATAATGATTGTTAAAGTAAATATATTTTTGGAAAGAAATGCAATCTTTGGTATGAAAATACACAAAAAGGAGTTTTAAACACATTTTGGAGGAAGAAATCAAATTTCGAATACGTAGGGGCACCTCGAGGAAATTTGAAAAAATGACACTCCCCCTTTTTGACCCTCATTTGTCAGTCAGAAAAGCAATGCGAACCTATTGAAAGGCCAATGGTTCTTTCTATACTTGTTGGAATATTTTTCTTTAAGCGCATAAATTCTGCATAAAAAATGGATTCTAACAAAATACATTGTTTATATTCACGGTTTAATTATCTATATTCTATTTCATGAAACATGCTATTTTCAATGAACCGTTAGGGGTGAGAATGATAATGACTGAAAGGCTCGTGGTCAATGTGTAAACTAAATTCGGAGTTTTTATGTTACAGGACGCATAAAAAAAGCAAATTTAGTCTAATTTGGTGATTCTAGTTGAATTTTTGACAATTATAAAAGAACTATGATTTTAAGGTTTTTTCAGTCTGAATCTGATTTTCGGGTGTTGTTATAAAAATGGGCGAAAATTCCACAAATGTAAAACGATTTCGTAACGCTGTTTGCAAATCACCGAAGTCAAGTCCAGCTTTCAACCTTGATGTTGAACTATTAAATTAAGGTCAGTTTTGAATAAGTTATAGTCTGTTTCAAAAACCGTTAATTTTGAGAAGATCATTTGGACCGCATTTCGTTCGTTCAAATATGGACCGTGAAAGAAAATTTAAGATAAAACAATCGTCGAACATAGGCTACTACACATGCTTTATGAAAAACACCGACAGGAAAGATAAAAATAAGATCGATTTCGAAGCACAGCTGTAACGAAGTGACTTCCACTCCGTTGGGTTTTTTCAAGCAAATTTAACTTCTAGATTGGTCAGTCGGCGTAAATGAAAAAATAAATAAAAATTCACTTTTAATAAACACAAATTTGAAACGAAAGAACAACACTGTACAGCCTTCACTACTACCTCGCTACACAATCGACACAACATGAAACAAACGAACAATATGCACACCTTACCACTATCTCACAACACATCGACACAAAATGAAAAAAGAAAATAAATAATACAAAACTAAAAATATAAAATAAGGAAAATGTTTATCACAGTCCAGTGTATTCTGCTTGTAGTCCATGCCTGTTCCAACCCGAGGTAACGTTTATCAATAACTGAAATAATTTGAATAGTCTGTCTAGTCCAAAATATTTTTCCATAAACAATTATAAATCAACAATTATGGCTTTACAGCTGTTTGTATTCAAATCTCTCTGCTAAATAACTTTTCATCAATTTATTTCCTTAAATATGCCGAATGACGTGTATATGCCAAAAATAAACCTTTTCCTACTATTTAAACCACTGGGTCCTTCTCTTTCCCTAGACACTCATTTTCAAAGAAGTTTGGGAAATACTTTATCGAACCATAAACCAGTCCCATGTGAAAGGAACAAAAGACCATTTTTTACACCGTTATATTTTTGATTTACAATTTTGAACCGTTTCCGCCATATCCACGCGAATAATACAAACATTATTAATAAACTTTTTTATAGATATCACACGCGCCTTTTTTCGTGCTATCAATAGGGTGGGGCTGAGTCTATATGGAATTTACCTGTGGGTTTACTGATACCCTGGTGAGTTTTATATCCAGGAAATCTCCTGTACTGATCAATCCTATTTGGAATATATAAACTCTGGTAGCATTCACCTGTTCCTATATTTTTCCACCATGTGCTACTTTTACCACATCCTTTCCTTTCAATGTCCAGGTGCCCAACTAATAGAGTACACCTGACTATACATAACCAGTCAAACCGGTTCCACTACTTACCTGTTCAGGTAAAATCAATAATTAACACTGACTTTACCTGTATGTACTTTACTGTAATAGTATGCAAATAAAGATAGCTCTAACATCTTTCTCTATACTTTACAATCCTCCCCACTACGGAGACAAAATATAGATTTTTTGTTCGACCCAGACAAACCACCCAAACATCACTCAGACAAACCTACCGTGGCATATACCCACAGAAAATTGAGTAACATATATACATACTAATTTACATAAAACATAGGAAACGCAGGGGACTCCTACTCATCTTCCCTGGACAAAGCATCCGCAACAATGTTCATCTTACCTTTTATATAGTTTATCCTGAACTTTAACTCATGTAGAGACAGACTCCATCTCAACAACCTTTGGTTACTCATCCTCATTTTCTGTAGCCACTGTAATGGTACGTGATCTGTCTCTATGATAAATTCTTAACCTTCCAAATAAATCCATAATGATTTTACAGCCCATATAATTGCGTAACACTCCTTTTCAATTACTGAATACCTACTCTCACTTTTGCTGAACTTCTTACTCATATACAAAATAGGATGTCTGCCATATTGAAACTCCTCTTCCAAGACGTCACCTATTCCAATTCTGCATGCATCCGTCCTTACAATGAATGTCAGGAGCTCTCAATACTGGTTCTGAAGCAATTAATGATTTTAACTTTTCGAAATATTCCTGGTGTTCCGCTGTTCAACATACCTTGTTTGGAAACGCTTTCTTAGTCAAATCTGTGATTGGTGATAAATATTCTGAGAAATTCGGAATGAATTTCCTGTAGAATCCTATCAGTCCGATGAACGATCTTACCTGTTTCTTAGTTGTGGGAGGTTTGAATTCTAATATTGCACTTACCTTATCTTGTGTTGGTTGTATCTCTCCATTTCCCACCATATGTCCCAATTCCAACTTACGATAGCACAAATAACATTTCTTTGGTCTCGCTGCTATGCTGGCTTCTCGAAGTGTTTGTAATACTGAAAATATATGCTCCAAATGATCTTCAAAAGTATCCCTATATATGCCAATGTCATCTATAAATGAATCTGCGAATCCTTGACAATCTTCTAATACTTTTTTCATCAACCTAACAAAAGAAGCTCCAGAATTTACCATACTAAACGGAATAACCTTGAATTGATAGTGTCCCATCGGTGTAACAAATGCACTTGCTTCTTTTGCCTGATCATCTAAACTTATTTGCCAATACCCTTTTGTCAGGTCCAGTTTACTTACATATTGAGCTTTTCCAATCTGTGAAGAACGTCTTCTATCCTTGGCATAGCTACAGGATCAAATTCATTAATCTTGTTTAACTCTCTATAATCTGCGCAAAAACGAATACTACCATCTCGTTTCTTCACGAGCACCACCGGTGCAGCATAAGGACGAGTTGAACTCTCTTTTATGTCCATCTTAAGCATATCATCAATCTTTTTCTGTACTTTATCTCTAAGTGCATAAGGTATAGGATATGGTTTCCTGTAGACTGGTTTATCAGTGGTCAACTTCACTTTATGTTTTATCAATCCCGTCCACTTTGGTACATCTGTAAATATGTCCAAGAATTCTATTACTAATTTACTTATCTTATCTTTTTGATTTTGGTTAATTCATCTGAGATTTTGACATCTTGAATTGTCTCTTTACCTATCAGCTCTGGAGATGCTTTGTAATCAATATCTACTAAACATTCCTCTTCCTGGTCTTCTTCTTTATCAATACATGCCAAAAACTCTACATCCGGCTTCATCTTCTCTGGCCCCTCGTACCATGATTTTAACATGTTGATGTAATAAATCTTCTCCTTACCCCTTATTTGTATCTTATAATCCACCGGTCCGACTCTATCCAACACTACGTAAGGCCTTTCCACTGAGCTTTGAGCTTGTTAGTACTAGTGGATAAGAAAACTAAAACTTTACTACCTACTTCGATATTTCTTGCCCTAGCTTTTCTGTCATAATATCTTTTTTGCGTTTGCTTAGCTTCTTATTCATACTTGTGTGCTAATTCTGTCATAGTTTTCAATCTGTCCCTCGTCTCTATCAAATAACTTAGAACTGATGTTGAACAATCAGAACTGATGTTGAACAATCAGAACTGATGTTGAACAATCTTCTGGCTCCTCCCACTGTTCCTTGAGAATCGATAGTAGACATATAACACTCCTCCAATACAATAACTCAAATGGTGAAAATCCGGTGGTGTCATTTGGCACTTCCCGATAAGCGAATATAACATAGATTAAATACTTATCCCAGGTCTTCGTTTCAAGAGCGGCATATGATTTTAGCATTCGTTTTAATACTCAATTAAACTCTTCACACATGCCATTTGTCTGTGGATGATACACACTGGATACCATCTTCTCGACCTTCAATAATCTACATACTTCTTACATCAATGCCGATTTAAAATTTGTACCTTGGTCTGACAATAACTTCTCTGGAAAATCTACTCTAGAAAAAACTTCCATCAATGCATCAACTACTGTCTCTGCGTCATGAATCTTCAATGCAACAGCCTCTGGATAACGAGTAGCGCAGTCTACTATAACTAATAAATATAATACAGTCAAATCAACTCCACCTGACTCCCACCGAGGATGCCAAATGTAACGAAGTGACTTCCACTCCGTTGGGTTCTTTCAAACAAATTTAATTTCTATAGATTGGTCAGTCGGCGTAAATGAAAAAATAAATAAAAGTTCACTTTTAATAAACACAAATTTGAAACGAAAGAACAACACTGTGCAGCCTTCACTACTACCTCGCTACACAATCGACACAACATGAAACAAACGACCAATATGCACACCTTACCACTATCTCACAACACATCGACACAAAATGAAACAAAAGAAAATAAATAATACAAAACTAAAAATATGAAATAAGGAAAATGTTTATCACAGTCCAGTGTATTCTACTCGTAGTCCATGCCTGTTCCAACCCGAGGTAACGTTTATCAATAACTGAAATAATTTTGTATAGTCTGTCTAGTCCAAAATATTTTTCCATAAACAATTAAATCAACAATTATGACTTTACAGCTGTTTGTATTCAAAACTCTCTGCTAAATAACTTTTCAGCCATGTATTTCCTTAAATATGCCGAATGACGTGTATATGCCAAAGATAAACCTTTTCCTACTATTTTAACCACTGGGTCCTTCTCTTTCTTTAGACACTCATTTTCAAGGAATTTTGGGAAAAACTTTATCGAACCATAATTTAAAACCAGTCCCCTGTAAAAGGAACAAAAGACCATTTTTTATACCGTTATTTTTTATTTACAATTTAGAACCGTTTCAGCCATATCCACGCGAATAATACAAACATTAATAAAAAACTTTTTTTATAGATATCACACGCGCCTTTTTTCGTGCTATCAATAGGGTGGGGCTGAGTCTATATGGAATTTACCTGTGGGTTTACTGATACCCTGGTGAGTTTTATATCCACGAAATCTCTTGTACTGATCAATCCTATTTGGAATATATAAACTCTGGCAGCATTCACCCGTTCCTATATTTTTCCACTGTATGCTACTTTAGCACATCCTTTCCTTTCAATGTCCAGGTGCGCAATTAATAGAGTACACCTGACTATACACAACCAGTCAAACCGTTTCCACTACTTACCTGTTCAGTAAAATCAAAAATTAACACTGACTTTCCCTGTATGTACTTTACTGGAATAATGTGCAAAGAAAGATAGCTCTAACATCTTTCTCTATACTTTACAACTGCACAAATTGAGGAGAAAATATCTACTTGAAAAAACGCGCTTTTTTCAGAGGTGGCCTTTAAAAAACGGTAATTAAAGCATAAAGGAACATCGATGTATATGCCCAACTATATACATGTTTAGTCATTTAAT
Organism: Limnoperna fortunei; assembly: GCA_944474755.1. Taxonomy (NCBI): domain Eukaryota; kingdom Metazoa; phylum Mollusca; class Bivalvia; order Mytilida; family Modiolidae; genus Limnoperna; species Limnoperna fortunei. Next base: position 2,277,721 of record OX104117.1, read on the forward strand.
CAACAGTACTAAAGGTATGCAATTTGCTAATTGTGCGTCCATTTAATATCTCTATACTTGTTGGAACATTTTTCTTTCGGCGTTTGAATTCGACAAATTTCACTTTAAGCGCATAAATTCTGGATCATGGATTCTAACAAAATTCATTGTTTATATTCACGATCTAATTATCTATAGTCTATTTCATGAAACATGCTATTTTCAATGAACCGTTAGGGGTAGAAATGATAATGACTGAAAGGTTCGTGGTCAATGTGTACACTAAATTCGGAGTTTTCATATTACAGGACGCATAAAATAGCAAATTTAGTCTAATTTGGTGATTCCAGTTGAAATTTTGACAATTTATAAAAGAACTATGATTTTAAGGTTTTTTCGGTCGTAATCTGATTTTCGGGTGTTATTATAATAATGGGCGAAAATTCCACAAATGTTAACCGATTTCGTAGAGCTGTTTGCAAATCACCGAAGTAAAGTCCAGCCTTCAACCTTAATTTTGAACTATTAAATTAAGGTCAGTTTTCAACAGGTTATAGTCTGTTTCAAAAACCGTTAATTTTGAGAAGATCATTTGGACCGCATTTCGTTCGTTCAAATATGGACCCTGAATGTTTGTTTGTTTGTTTGATGGTGTTTAACGCCACTTTTAGCAATTTTTCAGCTATATCATGGCGTCCAGTTTTTATTGCGGGAGGAAGCCGGAGTACCCGGAGAAAACCCCGACCTGCGGTGGGAAAACTGGCAATCCTTGTCAATTAAGATTGGAGTCGAGTACACCCTGCCTGCAGTGAGAATCGAACCCGCAATCTCAGTGTTGACAGACCACGTGATCAACAGTAGACGAACTACCTTGACCACTCGGTCCCGAGGCCCCGGACCCTGAATGAAAATTTAAGATAAAACAATCGTCGAACATAGGCATTTACACATGCTATATGAAAAACACCGACAGGAAAGATCGATTTCAAAACACAGCACAAATTGAGGAGAAAAAAATCAACTTAAAAAAACGCGCTTTTTTCCAGGGGTGGCCATTAAAAAACGGTAACTAAAGCATAAAGGAACATCGATGTATATGCCCAACTATATACATGTTTAGTCATTTAATCATTTAATCAACAGTAATAAAGATATGCAATTTGCTTAATTCTGCGTCCATTTAATATCTCTATAGGTATCAATGTACTAAATCATAACGGTATGGGCGCGGCCATTTTATGAGCACAAAGTAAAGCGTGAAAACACTGTCAAGTTAAACGCGATTGGTCAATAATGATTGTTAAAGTAAATATATTTTGGAAAGAAATGCAATCTTTGGTGTGAAAATACGCAATATTCTTTAACATAAATAATCTCTCTTAATTAAACATTAAATTAACTTTGTCTTTTAACGAAATAATAATCGAAAAGGGGTACCCCATATGGAAAATAACATTGAAAGGCCAATGGTTCTTTGTATTCTACAAACGTAATCTCGTGGTAAATACTGTCAATATTTTACCACCTTTAATCCACTATAGAAGCGTAACGTTAAAGAATACAATAAAACATCAAAAGGCAATTATATTTCTTTTCATTTTTTCGCCAAGATTTCCATTTAAAGAAATTCTCCAAGGGCCATAACTGTGTCAAAATCATTAGAACAGAACAACATTTAAACTTGATATGTAACGCATACTGGTTGATTCACATACTAAAAATAAGCTCAATAACAGATTGTACTTTCAAAATTTTTAGAAAAAAGTATGGAAAACGGATATTTTTTACAAACTTTTGTCCAAGAAACAATATTTCGTCACAAATCATCGGTCCGGAATGAAATCTAAACTTAATCTGTAATTCATGATTGATTAGCTCAATATCTCCACTGGTTTAGAAAAAAAGTCAGGAAAAAATGTGATTGAATGACTGAAGGACTGACAGAGAGCAAACCGATATGCCCCATACTACCAAATGATCATAATTATGACAACATTATAAAATTTTATCAAAAGACTTCGTTTTTTTCATTCTCATTTACAGACACATCTTTGTTATATGTATATGCCTTAAATGTTTTAAATATATTGTATTAAAACTTTAGAAAAATCGTGAACAATAAACATTATATCTGCTAAATCCTATGTGATGTGTCCATATAACATCTATGAATAATGTTTAATTTGATGGAGTTCAGGACTTAAAATAATTAATCAGTAAATTTTCTTCAAACTTGCCATATACTATTTAGGTTTTATACAATTAATCATAATTCAAGTTTAAAAATAGTGGTTTCGGGGCTTATTTTTTAGGGTTGGGCAATGAAATTTCAGATTGTATATTTAGATTGTACAGAGAAGGGAATACAAATGCACTAAAATAATTGATTTACAAAATTGTAGCCTATGAAATTTTCTAATGTTTTTATCATTTAAAGCTTTTAGTAAACATTGTAGTGATTGAAAGTTAAATTAGAGGTCTTTGAGTTAAACTTTTGCTATTGAGAAATACCTGGTCAAAAAGTACTGAAAATTTAGATTGTTTTGTCTGAATAACCTCCTTTGTTCAAAAAAGCATTTTCATTATTTTTAAGGGTTGGGCACTGAAATTTCAGATTGTCTATTTAGATTGTATAGAGAAGGGAATACAAAAACACTAAAATAATTGATTTACAAAATTCTGGCCAATGAAATTTTCTAATATTTTAGTGTTTGCAAGTAAAAATAGAGGTCTCTGAGTTAAACTTTTGCCTATTGGGAAATACCTGTCAAAAAGTATTAAAAATTGTAATATTGTTGTCTGAATAACCTCCCTTGTTCAAAAAAGCATCTTTATTATTTCTGCCTGTAACAAAATCTATGGAAGCTTTTTCGGGCCACATTGTTATAATTTTTTTATCTTTTGGTTTAAACACAAAATATTGCGATTAAAAAGCAATAATAACTGCGATTTAATGCAAAAATTAATTGCAATTACATGCATTTCTTTGCGTTTAATAAAGTTAAGTTAAGTAACATGAGTACAGAATGAACTAGAGTAAAAAAAACTTGTGAGCAATGCTCACCATTGATACCCCCCGCTTCACAATTACTTTGAAAATTCAGGTGTTCTTAATTATGAAATTGAAACTTTATCTAGTTAAACATGAAGGCGAAATTGCAGATAATACATGTAACCCTCCCCAATCCCCCAAAGAATGGCATCCCTTATGTCAATGACAAAGTCCATGTTTTTCTATGGGAAACCTCCAATAATATTCTAATCAAAATGTTTAATATCCAATGCACAATGGCAATATGTGACCAAGATTCTGTGTAAGTTTCAACAAATTCGATTCAGTGGTGTAGGAGGAGTTGCAAATAAAAGATGGGTATCCCTTTATGTCCATTACAAACTCCATGTTTTTCTATGGGAAACCCCAAATATCATTCCGATCAAAATGTTAATTATCTCCTGCACAATGGCACTATGTGACATGGATTCTGTGTAAGTTTCATCAAATTCCATTCAGTGGTGTAGGAGGAGTTGCACATAAGAGATGGGTATCCCCTTATGTCAATGACAGTCCATGTTTTTCTATGGGAAACCCTAAATATCGATCCGATCAAAATGTTAAAAATCTCCTGCACAATGGCTCTATGTGACATGGATTCTGTGTAAGTTTCAACAAATTCCATTCAGTGGTGTAGGAATGAGTTGCACATAAGAGATGAGTATCCCTTATGTCAATGACAAAGTCCATGTTTTTCTATGGGAAACTCCAAATATCATTCCATTCGAAATGTTATATATCTAGTGCACAATGGCAATATGTGACAACATTCTGTGTAAGTTTCATCAAATTCCATTTAGTGGTGTAGGAGGAGTCGCACATAAGAAATGGGTATCCCCTTATGTCAATGACAGTCCATGTTTTTCTATTGGAAACCCCAAATATCATTCCGATCAAAATAATAAATATCTCCTGCACAATGGCACTATGTGACAAGGATTCTGTGTAAGTTTCAACAAATTCCATTCAGTGGTGTAGGAGGCGTTGCACATAAGAGATGAGGACCCCCTTAGGTCAATGACAGTGTCCATGTTTTTCTATGGGAAACCCCAAATATCGATCCGATCAAAATGTTTAATATCTCCTGCACAATGGCACTATGTGACAAGGATTCTGTGTAAGTTTCATTAAATTCCATTCAGTGGTGTAATAGGAGTTGCACATAAGAGATAGGGACCCCCTTAGGTCAATGACAGTCCATGTTTTTCTATGGGAAACCCCAAATATCGATCCGATCAAAATGTTTAATATCTCCTGCACAATGGCACTATGAGACAAAGATTCTGTGTAAGTTTCATCAAATTCCTTTCAGTGGTGTAGGAGGAGTTGCAAATAATAGAAAGTGTAACGGACGGACAGACGGACGGACGGACGGACGGACACCATGAACAATATATACCCCCCGCTTAAGCGGGGGGTATAATAAATGAAAGATTCAGTTGTATTAACACCTAAAGATTGTTTGTCTTTACACAGGTTTCATATAATGCCATGTATGTCATACTGTCTAGGGAGACATAATGAAGGACTACATAAAGTATGAAGAAAGGAGAGATTCAATTGTCTTAACACCTAACAATAGTTTGTCTTTACACAAGTGTAATTATGCCCAGTTATGTAAGACTATGTATGGAGACATTAAAGAACTACATAAACATGAATAAAGGAGAGATTCAGATGTCTTAACACCTAAAGATTGTTTATCTTAACACAGGTTTAATTAAATATTATGCCTATTATGTCAAACTATCTAAGGAGACATCGTGGAATATAAACAGGAACATAACGTGAATACTACTGAGTACCTTCACTGTTTCCAGAAAGTGATACATGTACAATTAGTAAAATATTCTGACATACCATGACAACTACATATTTTCATTGTATCTGTGGTCTTCTGTTGTTTTGTTTGTAGTTCAATCACTTTATTATCCAACTCCATCACATTCAAACTGATCTGGTTGAGCTGTAACTTAATCTCTTCACGGAATGAGCTATTTAGAATAAACAATAAACAAACAAATAACACATAACTAAAAGTGTTCCGGTAGCTCAAACTATGGTGACGAGAGGTAAATAATCATCAAGTTTTTACTACAAGGACAATATGTATGATTATATGAAAATTTGGCGATCCAATAGAGAAAATTCAATATGGATCATAGTGTAAACTGGTTATTATTTCTGTATGAACTGTGAGTAGTATTATCCGTTTGTTGAGATTGAATATTTTTGATTAGTTATTAGTGATCAGCCATATTAGCCATAATAAATAACAATATCAGTTATAGTACAGAATAAGTACCCGAAATCTTTTTTTCAAATTTAATCTGACAATGGGCAGGCTGAATGGAAATAAAGGTAGAGGTGGTGAACATAAAAAAAACAGAACAGTAAATCCTACACAACCACGTCTATTCTCCATGTGGACATCCGCACAACTCAAGCGCTACTTGTCCAGCGAAACAGATACTAGATACACTAGTAGGCATTATAAGAGAAAAAAAGACATTATTGATCGCTTCATAAGTGCACCAATCAATATTACACAGGTAAAAACAAGTTGTTAAGTAGCATTGATACTGTATGCCAGACCCGACAACGGATATTACATAGCATATACATTCGACGGTTCAAAAGCTACAATAGCAGGTCTTAGAGTTGACGATCTTGAACAATATGGGGGACGTCATAGTTTACGAGTATGTGGAATCCTCGAGTCTGATGAGGAAACTACCGACCTTCTAATATGCGATTTTTCCGCACAATGAACTAGAAATAGATATAAACACAGGTCATATTGATCGGTCTCATCGCCTGGGATTGGAAAATCTGGTGTAAACAGGCCGATAGGGGTAAAGTTTATAAACTATCGGCTAAAGGAACACATTTACTACAATCGCTTGTTTCTACAAAATGGATTCTATATCAACGAATCCCTTTAAATGTCGTTCCAAGCTGTTTTATAAGGCAAGACAGCTTAAGAAGCAAAAGATTATAAAAGACACTTGGACCCGGGACGGTAACATATTTATTAAAATGCCGAACGGCAAATTATCAGTTTGTACTGGAGAAAATTAGCTGCATGTCTCCTTTGTTCCGCCTAAAGTATCATCTAATTCTTCTGTATACTAAACGTCGAACATAGAAACATTCCGGACGAAAATATTGTAATCTTACAGGTTCATATCCGCCGCAATACAGTCCCAAGTGATAATATTGAACTATTACTATCGTCTCATGCATCAACTATTTCATAAACATTGACAAGTGCATTTATAGAAACTATATTTTTCAAGAGTATTTGGCCCAGCGCCATAAACATTATGTTTCTTTGCTGTTTTTAATTATTTTTATATTTTCATCCATTCAAATCTTTACTTTTCCCCTGTTGTCACGGTAATTGAGAAAATTCTCATGCTGAGCAAAACATTTGTATGTATGTAGTTTACTGCCTTTGACCTGATCAACTACTTTCTGATAATAATATCAAACTTGTCAGAAACTCATCTCAGTCAGCAGGTAAAAAAAGTCTTTACTACCTTAACTTGACCCGATTGACATAGAACATTCTCATAATGATATCGTACTTTTGTCTTGTAAAAATGATGACCTTATTTTAAATCGATATGGTAGTGGTGTATATGTCCTTAACGAAATTTATGTATGTGAAAAACCAGAGTTTAATAGTATGGATAAAGGATTGGACAGCTCGATTGAAAGGAAATCCTGTGAATGAGAATTATTCCAATTTTCTCTATATTCTATATGATCAAAAACTATCACTGTAAGACCCCATGATAAACCATTCATGAAGTGTGAAAAAGTGTCACAACCCTTGAAGCATGACGGTAGAATCCTTGTTCATCCTTCTGAGAAGTGTGATATTTTTCATAAATTTTTCAGTGACATTTCCCCTGTTGATGATTTAATAAACACAGATATACATGTTATTGATGGAAATATATGTCCTGATCTACACCAAAAATCCTACGTATCATCTCAAGTTATATTGTTAAACCACTTTACAATACTGTTCAATCAATTAATACAGAGTGAACGACTTCCTTATATTTGGAAACGCTCGCTTGTAGCACCAGTTTACAAAAACAAGGGTTCAAAATCTGATGTCTCAAATTTCCGACAAATATCTCTTACTTGTATCTTGTGTAATAAATCGAAAAAATTAGAGTTAAACATTTACATAACTATATGCTTGAACATTGCCTTATAATAGAACATCAGCCAGGTTTTCAACCAAAGGACTCGTCTATTATTCAACTTCCTAAGAAATATCACAATATTATTAGCAACTTATATGTAGGAAAAGACATAAGTTTTTGTATTTTGTGATGTTTCAAAAACGTTTGACAGAGTATGGCATAAACGGCTGATATATATTAAGTTAAATAAAATGGGGATTCAGGAAAAGTGCTCGATTGGATATCTGACTATTTACAGAATAGAGAACAAAAAGTAGCCCTTGATGGTTTTAATTCAGGGTTGAAAGAGGTTGATGCAGGCGTTTCCCAGGAATCGGTTCTTGGTCCTTTTCTGTTCCTAATATATATAAACGATGTTACTGCGGGTATTGATTGTGGCATAAAACGTTTTGTTGATGACACATCACTGTATGTAATAGTTGATAATAATAATTGCATAGAAGCAGCAAATAAATAAAATGCTACCTAAACTTGTATACATGATTGGTCCAAGATATGCGCTTTAAAGTTTAATCGTGATAAAACAGAATCTCTCCTTTTTACCAGGAAGAAAGTTAACCATTCTCCAATCCACTTTGGTAATCAGGACAATATTGTAAAAGATGTAACTATCATTGTCATTTAGGTCTTGAATTCCAAATTGATTGTAAATGGAATAATCATATAAATAAAATATACACCTGGAAAAAAGTTAAGCACACCCTAGTTTTTTCAAGTCATACATATTCGAACACCTTCGGACTATTATTGGACTGCCATTCGTTTTTAATTTGTATAGCAAATAAAAATATGCACAATGAAACATTATTTTAACAAAAAAACCCATTATTTTATTTACATATCATTTCATCAAAATATGGACGGTCATTGCTCTATCACGTAGATTTTTAATAAGTACTGTCACCGAAAGCTTCAAACTGTTAATCTTCACATAAAATTGCTTTTTGTCTCTTTCGAATAGTAGTCTTAGAAGATACGTACTCTCTGTCCATGTTTGGAACAATTAATGTTTTATTTTGCAAAAATGTCCTTTTAACAGATTGTGAATCTAGGGATGTAATCAGTAGTCAGCTTGATCCTTCTCAATTTCATGTCACGTCTCTTAATCTGTATTAATTCATGAACATTAGAGTTATAATTATATATTTCATAAATCTTTGAAGATGCCTCTGATCAAATCGTCATTAAGTGTTTATTAGTCAATAAGAGTTTTCCTTATTGTTTTGTCAGCTTGGTCTATCTCATTTTCATGCCGTGTCTTTTAATCAGGGTTAATTTGTGTACATTAGGATTATAATTATATATTTCATACATCTTTGATATGATGATCAAATCCCCATTTAAATTGTTTATTATTATTCAATTATCTTTATTTCTAAATTAGCTATAACAGCTAGTTGTTTTAACTAGTTGTATTGACAGTTTAAGTGTCTTCCACAATTGGTCCGAGTTGTCTTCATGGTTGGTCCGAGTTGTCTTCAGGTGGTCCGAGTTGTCTTGGTCCGAGTGCAATCGGAACATCTCTCGGCCATTTCCGTCAAGGGTCGGGAAAGATTACTTTCCGACCACAGGCGGAAATAACCGAGGTGATCCATTTGGGTCCGAGTGGTCTTTGGTCCGAGAACTGTCTTGATAGCATGAATGACTGCTACTGCCCTGCGTCGCATACTGCCATTAAGGCGTTTTATTTGTTCAGCGCTATCTGTCGCCATTCCGGGTGCTTCTAAATGTTGCAAGTCCTGTGGTGGAGGTTCCAGAGCCTGTTATCGCCTACCCAATTGATCCCATAGATGCTCTATTAGGTTGAGATCTGGACTTCTTGCAGGCAACGGAAGAGTTTTCACAGCTTCATTCTCCAGATATGCCCATTCTGCCATGGAACGATGAGGTCTAGCGTTGTCATCCATGAAAACAGGTCTTGACTCTAACGAGTGGTTTTCAAATTGAGGCAGAACTACAGGTGTAACCACGTCCCGGGTGTACTTTTCGCCATTAAAGTTGCCATTGATTGTTACCAGATCCCTTTTTTCAATCATGTGAGATACAGCCCCACACCATAACTGAGCCCCCACCAAAAGGCACTGTTGGAACAATGTTTCTTGGCGTGTAAGCTGTGTTTTAATAACTCCAAACACGGTTTCGCCTATCAGTTACATGGAGTAAAAATCAGCTCTCATCTGACCAGTGTATTCGTCGCCAGGTTCAAAGGTTCCAATTTTGTCTTGCTATGCAACACTAAACAGGCCAACTGTCCCCGCGATGGCGATCATGAAGTATTTGGGCGTTTAATGACTCTCCTTGACTTCCATCGGTGCAGATTTAAGACAATTTCGTACTGTTTTGGCTGACAGATTACGACCAGGTAACCATTGTTGCTTGAGACAGGTGCTTGCTGCAAATGGATTTCGCCTAAACAATCTACCAAGGCTCCTATCTTCACGTTGGGTTGTCCCAGATGGTCGACCACATCCGGAACGGTCTTTAACATCTTGCGTGGCAGCGTGTTTTCTGACCAAACGCCAAATGACTGTATAATGATAGCCAAGCTGACGTCCTATTGTCTTGTAAGCCTTACCAGTGGAATGCATACTGATGATTTGCCATCTCTGTGCTTCTGATATCCGCCTCCTTGCCATGCTAACTTTAAATGATTTGGCAATTAGAAATTCGGGATTTAAATACCGATATGTTGCAGGAAAAATTAGTGCACTTTGGACATGATGAAGCTTCACGTGGACAGAAAACCGCGCTTGAATAAAATTTCACATCTGCACGCTCACATCATTTTCATCATAAATTAAAGAATTAATACTGACCATCATCAAAAATCATCAAAAATAAACTTTATTCAAAATAAACGGAAAAAAACAAATATATTGGGGGTGTTTATCTTTTTTCCAGGTGTATAAATAACAAAGCAAGTGACCGTTTAAATATACTTAGAATGCTTAAATACCAAGTGAACACACAAGTACTAATAACCATTTATATGTCATTTATTCGGCCAATTTAAGAAAAGGCTGATGTGGTATGGGATAACTGTACAACTTATGAGGCTAATTTATTGGAGAGTGTGCAAATTTAGGCTAGCAGAATTATTACTGGTTTTAGAATTATTCATCTAAAACTAAACTTTATGCCTTATTTGGATGGGAGCCTCCTGATTAAATGTTGGCGATAAAATGCAAGAGAAATGAAACTGACTATTGGTAGATATTTTCCAAAACAAAATTGCTTTTGACCAATCTAACTAAATAGTTCTGAAAATGCACTATTTGGCGTTCTCCTTGAAAAGGTTCATACAAACCCAAAAAGACCCCACCTGCCTCTTATGTCTTTATAGGGTTGGCATGTATGTTACAGTGCTTAGTTAATTAGTGTATATAAGGATCCATAGTATAGGCAGAAAGCATTGTTAGTAGAATAAATATTTCCGAAAAGTATCTGATCAATTGTTGTTGGTGTAGTGTCAAGGTACATAACAGCATGTATGTATTTGTAAACAAAACGTGACATTTAGCAATAATTTGGTCTGCATTCAAAAAACAAACCTTATGTCCTGACGAACTTCCAATATGATGTCATGACTTAAAACAGCCTGTTTAATATCATCACACTCGGACTTAACATTGGGACCTCCGAGTCTAACAAGAGCCTGAAATAATGAACAAATTGTCATATAAATTATTTCAGATAAAACTATCCCAACATTGGAACTTCATGATGTCAGCATGAACTGATAACTAAATACATTGAATTAATTACAATGAACATAAACAACATACCAAGTGCCAATACACGATAACATTGTCAACAGTGGCCAGGTTTCATAAAAGCATCTAAAATTTAAAGATTTGCTCATCTTATACTTAACACAACTATTGACCAATCAGATTGTAAATAACTAAAATTTGAGGAATATCTCAATTTGAGAAGTTGTATTAAACTTACTTACAAACTACATAACCAACATGTTTCATTACAATTTGATGTTAGCTTTAGATGACAATATTTAATTTTAATTGATATTTGATTTTATTGTGGATACATTTCCAAAAATAAGATATACCGCTGTAGATGATGTAATCTGTAGCTAAAAATAAACACATAGAAAACAAATGGTTAATCCTTGTTTTAATATATACCCAAGTTGATACAAACTATATATACAGGAGCACTTTAAACATGTACAACCAGACAAGGAGAAATGTTATAAAACTTACTGTTAGTCAAATAAGTAGATCTTAATATCTATGGTTCATGTGGACATAACAAAAGTGTCCTTTTAGCCCATATATATCGACTCAACAGCATAAGACAGAGAAAAATCTGATGACATAAATACTGAAAGCAATTCCATCAGAAGTGAGAAAATATTCAGGATGTAGAGACACTATATACCTCAAAAGAAAAAGTTCCAAAGTGCCCAAAAAAATTTACCCGTCGAAATCCATTTTTTGTACAAATAAAGCACCATAACTCTTAAATGTTTGAAGCAATTTGGCTGGTTATCAATTTTGGTTGAGATAACATGTCATAAAGATTTTCCTCAAGTTTCATGAAGATCGGACAACAACTGTTTGAGTTAGTGTGAGGACATGGCGAAACAGCCATTTTTGTATAAATAAAGGGCTATAACTCTAAAGTGGCTTAAGTGATTTGGCTGCTTATCGAACTTGGTCGAGATATTATGACCATAAACATTTTCCCCAAGTTTCATGAAGATTGGGCAACAACTATTTGAGTTAGAGTGGACATCACTTTGGAGGCTGCCCACCCGCCACCCATCATCGACACGCATATAAAAATTATACAATTAGCAAGAAATGAGGAAATTTTAAAGTTACCTCCAACATGCATTACTTGTACATAATAACAAATTAATATTTTTTTTTATTTTCAGCTGATAAAAAATTATGATTCCTCATGGTGGCTAAATTGAAGATATTTTGAAAAGGATATGCTATACCTCAATACTGCAATTTACTGTTCATTTAGCTTTGTAGTTTAAGACGCAACAGATTAGTCCTGCAATGGTTGCCCCTTTAAATTTTCAATTGGCACAAAAAATGTATAAAATCCAGACAATATTGCAAGCAAGTTTTGTTTTGATTGGTTAACAGGTTTAAGAGAAGAAGCCTTTTTCAATTTTTTCCCTTAGGGGACCTATGTTAAACTCACTCCCTGCAGGGTGGCAATTTAGAATTTGTAATTGTCAAAAAAACATAAACTGTATAGAGGACTATCCAGACAATATTTATATTGATTGGTTAACAGGTTTAGGAGAAGAAGGCTTTAAAAAAAACAGTTTCCCTTCGAGTCCTATGTTAAACTAAGCCCTGCGGTGGCAACCATTTCGAATTTTCAATCAGCATAAAAAACACAAACTTTATAAAGGACCATCCAAACAATGTCGCTAGCAATTTTTATTTCAGTTGATTAACTGTTTCAGAGAAGAAACCTTTTAAAACTTTTTCCCAAATGTTCTATGTTAAACTAAACCCTGTGTTGGTGGCCATTTTGAATTTTTGAATGGCATAAAAATCATAAACTTAATAGAAGTCCATCCAATTAATACCAGTGTTAATTTTTTTGTTTCAACTGTGATGGCAGACATATTGGCTTTCATAGTATCACAACTAGAGGCCACCAGGAGCCTGTTATCGCTCATCTGAACTATATTTAAACTTTTGAAATTTACAGTTTCAGGCTAATTGTTAAAGCTTTAAAATAACTGCGCAAAAACTGAACATTTCTTAAAAACTTCCGGTTAAGTACAATAACTCCTATAAGGTGACATCAGACAATTTTAGAAAATATTAAATGATTTTAAGGCATTTTCCTTTAGGTTAATTTAGTAATTTACAGTTTTACTTCTCTAGGTGATATAGTAATTAATTTATATAATAAAAACTTATTATATTGTCCAAATTCTTAGTTAAACGACAATAACTCCTATAAAGAGTCATGTAACAATTTTTGACTAAGCAATGATTTGTATGACTTGTTCTGCTGATCATTTTTTCAATTTACAGTTTCACTCCATAGCTAGCTGTTATAGCTTTTACGTTACAGGACAAACCTTTAAAAGAAGTCTTGAAAATTATTATTAAATATCAATAACCCCTACTAGTATTCATCAGACAATTTTTGGATAATTGAAAGTCTTGTTTTTCTTATTATTGTAGTTACCGGTATTAACAGTTTTACTTTTTTGTTTGTTTGTAATTAGTTTCAATGAAGTTTTAACGCCACTTTCAGCAATTTTTCGGTTATATCATGGCTTCCATTTTATAACTGGAGAGGAAGTCGGAGTCCCTGAAGAAAACCCTAGACCTTCGATAGGAAAACTTGCAATCATTGTCAATAAGATTGGAGTCGAATATACCCTGCCCGCAGTCAGATTCAAACCTGCAACCTCAGTATTGACAGACCAACTACCTTTTATCTGAAACTGTCATTAATGGACAATACCTCCTACAAGGAGACATCTGAGAGTTTTGGACCAAACTGAGTGATATGTAGGCCTTATCTTGATCATCGTTTTTGTAATTTACAGTTTTAAACGAGCTCACACTTAAATCTTATTAAGCTATTTCATTGCAATAAGGGGTTATCAGACAATATTTAGGCAATTAAATTATTTTAAAAGCCTTATTCTACTGATTATTTTTGCTATTTACAGTTTTCCTCTAGCTGTTAAAGTTCTCTAGGGTAAAAAACCGTTAATTTCGTTTAAAATTATCATTAAAAGGCAATAATATATAGAGTTATCTGACAATTTGGGACAATCCAACTGATAACGTAGGGCTTATATTTCTGATTAATTTTGCAAATTCTTGTTTCGCTTTTAAGTTACAAAAACTCACATTTTCAGCCAAAATTGTCACTAAAGGGCAATAATTCCTAGAAGAAGTGATCAGACAATTTTAGACCAGAAGAGAGATTGGCAGGCATTGCTTTGATGAACATGTTTGCAATTTACAGTATCAAAACTGGTTCTAGTAGTGTTAAATCTAAAACTAAAAAATTTGTCAAGAATCATAATTTATGTGCAAAAACTCCTATAGAAGTTATCACAAAACTTCAGACTTATTCCTTGATTTTGTACAGTTTGTTTTAGGTTTTTCCTCAAAAACATCTGTTGACCCCAATATTCTCATTTAGTACCCGAAATTTGCAATTGGTTCCTGGTGAGTTTTTTATAGTTAATAACAAACAGATGACAAACCACAGATGTCAAGTGATAACTAGATGAAAATTATGGCCCTACAGCTGAGAATACAGGATGATATGTTAGTGGCAAAGTTGTTTAGGAAGTAGTGTGTCACAAATAATGCCCCTGTCTGATCAGTTGAATGAAAATCAAAATCCCTTTGATCCTTTACTTTCATTATGTGTATAAACATCCCACTAAATATAAATGCTCTAGCTTTAAAAATAAAGGAAAAGACAGAAGAACATGTACCCTTATCTTAATGTCTGAAGTTTTAAGGATATTTCATAAATATAATCCTTTGATCGTGCACATCTCCATAATGTATACTAACATTCTGCAACATGTAAATGTTGTAGCCCTGAAACTGTAGGAGAAGCTAGATTGACAAGCCAATTTTGACAGGCAGATGGAATGTCAAGGGTAAATTAATATGCCCCCTCCCCCCCCATCATTTTGGGGCATAAAAAAAAGTTCACAGGGACTTTTGGTGCAGGTCAGCTAAAAATCTTATCGTAATCGGATTAAAAAAAAACATGTGTGGATACTTTTTCATATTGAGTAATTATCTGAGATTGATTAGTTTTTTATTTAGATTAAATACACAAGCATGGACACTTAGTGAAGTCCTTATGTACTACATAGCTCCACAAAGACAATAAGTAGATAAGTATATAAGTACCTGTTCCAGGTCGTTCCACTCTGTAGTAAATACAGACGTTGGTAATCTGTCTATCTCAGAATGTGCTATTTTATTTCTGTAATTTTTCACTCTGGCTAAGTCAGCACCATCATGAATTTCAGTACTCGGTGGTAACACATCAAAGCCATTTACTGGTGTCTGTATTGTAGTTAAATTACGTAATAAACATATCATCAGAGTGATGTCATAACTACTGGACGATGTCACACCTACAAGTACAAATTAATTATGTTAATGAATATATTCATTATATGTTTCGTCTGCTCCCAATCTTTTTTTCATGTAATTAATTTATTTCAGATCCATAGCCTGTCGATATGAAAAATACTGATATATGTTATCTCATGTCAATGTGTCTTGTAATTACATTCAAACTAAAAATGTCTCAGTGAAATAAGATTTTGGAATGAACCATTTAAGAAAGGCCTAAAGATTCTTTGAAATTTTTTGTAATTTTAATCCATGTGCCTGATTAAGGAAACGATGTGAATAATTTTGCTTTTAACTTCCAAGGTTGGTAACTCATAGTGTTACAGGGAAAAGAAAACTGGAGAATGTTACAGCATATTTTCTGGATAATGTTTTTACTATTGTTTTAAACTTGCATGTTCTCTGAATGGCTGTATAATCAACTATGTAAAAATCAAATATGGTTAAATTGATTATACTTTGGGTTACTTATAAGGTTTAAAATATTATAATGTGGTTACTTATTTCTGAGTTGTAAAGGAAAATAACTAAATACATGACATATGCTAAAAGATCTTACCTGTTGTAGGAAACAACAGAGCCATTTGTGTTGCTGTCAGCCGTCTGTTTGTTTGTAAAGCCTTTAGTTTGGGCTCCTCTTGTTTCAGTATGGTTGTCAAACTAACTGGAGGGAAGTACTTGTCAAACTTGTCCCTGACAGCTTTTGGTGCTACACCACTGACTAGTCTGAATATTCTTATGAAATTTTCCTCCTCTACTGCCATTGCTATATCCTAAAAAAATAGAAATCAAATAAATGGCTGACAATCAACATTTTTCAAGAGTTCAAAGGAATTAAATCTCTGGACGTGTGTAATGGTAACTGTGAGGGTGAATAAAGTAAACAACTTGGATTTATTGCTGTTGTGTATTGTAAAACAAACAATATAAATAGATAAGAAGTGTGCTCTGCAGCTGAGAATTATTTGGAAAGTTGACTAGTAGTGGCAAAGCTTTTTTTTAGAAAATAAAGTGTGTCTGTAAAGCATGATCATTGAAATTGAAAAAAAAAATCTTTTTCATACTTTCTATGCTTGATGTTTACAATATTTAACTTAGAACAGGCAGGGATTGCTCATAATTGGAGCAAATACTAGGTACACCTATCTGTTATATTTTTACCAATGTAACCATTTTAACCCATGTAACCTGGGGATTTTAAAATTTCTATGCATGTGTAACCTTGTGTACCAAAGAGTAATGTAACCGTGTAACTGGACCTGTAAATGAAGCTTTGGGGTTTTTTTTTAAGTATTTAATATAACTATAAATTCAACATGTGTCTGTACCATATAAGTAACCAAGCCTATCTCTGCTAGGGTTACAGATATGGATATGTCAAATGAAGGACCCATTTCTTTGACATATATGCTAAACGATGCAGAAAGTCTCTTGTTTATTTTCAATAATATTGTCGACTGTGTTGAAAAAACATGAAACTAATAAAAGTATAAACAGACATGACAGATTAAAATTATTGTACACAATTTATTATACAATAAAGAAATTCCATTTCATTGGGAAATTATGCATTGATTAAAAAAGTTGGATGAAAAGAAAAGATAATATCAGACAATTTCATCAAACAGCAAAGCAATTACATTAAATACTGAATGAAATTCAATGCTATATTTTTAATAATATGTCTTGCCTTATGTGACATTCATTAAAGGTGAGACAAAAGCCAGTTCAGGTATGCAGCAGAACTTTAAGTTCAATAGAGAGTTTTAAGCAGTCCCCCCCCCCCACGCCTGGTTTTCCAGTTTCCAGAGCACAATTTTGATTCTTCACTAAGACAATCAGATTGAATGACCTGCTTGCGCTGTTTAGTTACCACATTTGACCAATATTGCTGAAATCTTATATAAATTTCATTAAATCAGAACAATACAATTTTCCCTATAATTTACATGTTCAATGGACTTAACACAAGTAAGAATGATTAGTGATCTTGTAAAGGATAAAATTATGATAATATAAACTTTGGACTAAAGCATCTTCATGAAAATCTTACAAGAAATGTAGACAAAACAACCCTTACAAGACAATTCTCCAATATAACTAACCATTCCAAGGGTCACAACTGTCGCAAAACTGATTGATTGGTGCTAACTTCCGAAGTCGTTGAAGATAATGTAAATATATGTTTCACAAGTACATTTAATCTGCAATCTATGTGTTATACATTTGTGCTTTATAAGTATACATGTATAAACAAATCTTGGCACCCTTCTCATCACCTGCAACCATCTACATTTATAGGGTTTGCTTGGTATAAACAACATGTGTAACAAATTTGCATTGTCAGGTTAATAACCTCACCGCCTCCCCCCCCCCTCCCAAAGAAAAATTAGGACTATGGTATTTCTAACACCATTAAATTCAAATTCTGTATTACTAATAGGATGGTAATAAGCAAATAAAATTTAACACACAAAACACACTTAAGAGAAAGAGTTGTTTAATTGATAGATCATAAGATGCATTAAAAGTGCTTACAAAAAACATATTGAAACATAACATTAGATGTAACATGTGTCTTCAGCTCAACAAGCATATATTTGGTGGAGTCAGATAAATTTTTAAAGGATTATATATAGAATTTGAGAATTTAATGATTTCAGCTCCCCCATTTGTTTTGGCCTATTAGTTCATAATAACAAAAAGCTTATTTTAAAAAAAAATTGCACTATCACATTTGGAATGGCATTTGGTGGGCTAGAAATACAATACCAGGAAGAATAAATATAACAAAATCAGAAACATTGATCATGGCTGTTTTCAAAGCTCTGGAATCATCCCTACCATCAATGATGAAGTCCGAGAGATTCTGGAAACCGGAAATTTGTCCTTCTTTCCTCCTAATCCACAATATTTTCATCAAATGTTTAGTTTCAACAATCAAAGCAAAATAAAATAACATTGGTAAAAATATGTAAAAAAAAACGGACTGTTTTTATTGGCTACTACTGGCCTAGTACATGTATATTTATGGACCACAAGAAGCAAATGGCATTAATTGTGGTTTCGTACCACTTGTCTACTATTTTTTTAAGAACTCTCATGTTTTGTTTATTTGCAACAGTTCAAGAATCCCAGATGAAACAAGTTATATAGGCATTTTTATGTGGTTGATACATACAAACCATTCATAACCATAAGTAGGCCTCAAGTTTTTTTTTATTTTAATGATTTTTACCATTCTGTCTTATACAAAGAGTATTAAAAAAACAAGTATGTTGAGGCACAAACATTGAAATTCTTATGTATGTATGTAATGAATTGCTGACCAAAAAGCAGATTTATATCCTTGTATTAAGATATCAGCTTAGAAGGGGGCATGCATATGAGAGTTCAAATTTCTCAATCATGAAAAACAAAAAAATGATTATTCTTTTTTCAAATATTTAATACTTATCAAAATTTATGAAATAGTGAACACTGAGTGAGTTCTAAGAGTATGTTGTTATGTATTGATTGAAGACAATATGCACTTTGTTACAATATATTTTGCTGTATTAAACATAGAAAATGTAACCCAATGTGTTATCAAGTATTTGCCTTAAAGGATGTAGACATACAAAATTATAGAAAGTTAGCATTTTAAATACAATTTCTGTAAAAACAAGACATGATCAACTTGAAAAATATACCCCACTGTTACAATAGTCTTAATTGACACATTTTGAACCAATGTCAGTGAATGTTGAAGCAAAACTTTTTGATATTTCTACAAAATTCCAACTTTTGGTAATTATTTAATTATTATTTTTAATGTTTGAAAGCTGCTTGAGACTTATTGATTTGAGTAAAACCCTATCCCTGTCCCCATAGTCTGATATATACACTAAAAAAATGCACTTTTCTTTGCATAATAGCTCTTCTGCTGTATAATTTATCCTTCAGTCATATTATGACGAATTATGAATTATGAAGAATTTTCAGTCCAGACAAATATAAAAAAAATAAAAAATATATAATAATATTTATTGGTTAATTGGTTAATTAATAATTGGTTAAGACCTGTAGTACACTAACTCTGGGACTAGTATAACTATTTGATTTATAGGTTCCTGAATAACTATAATACATACGAATTATGTTTACAAAAAGATAGGGCTAATTGTTCAAGAACAATTAGAAAGGTCTTTCCCAGATACCTTTATGAAATTAATTTTTCTTCATCTCTTGTTGTGAACTTAACTACATAAGTTACTGGACCATTCTGTAGGCGGAATAGACTATTTCTGTTGTCCTGAGTAAAAAAATATATGGTTGTGAAGGACTTTTGTGGCCCTTGCTAGGGACAAAATGCAACTTCTGGTTGTAAAATGACATCTTTTTGTAAAGTACATCATTCTGATTTAAAAAATATATGGTTGCTAAGGACATTTTGTAATGGTGACCTGGTTGCTATGGTATGACCTTGACCTGTGACCTTTGAATTTGGGCTCAAATTGAAGGCCTTTACTTGGTGATCATGTTAAACCTATATGTTTACTATATTATCTGTAACGGTTTTCAAGTTGTATGCCAAAAACTGATTTACCAAAATGAGTCAAGGGCTGAACTTGAAAACGGTTCATCTCACAGTTTCGGACCAAATGTATCAAATGAAGGCCTTGGTGAGAGGAGTATTTTTCGCATTTATTGTCTTCTTCTATCTTTTATAGTTTTTGAGTTGTTCGCATTAATTGTCTTCTTCTATCTTTTATAGTTTTTGAGTTGTAATGATAACAAGATTGGAAGCCAAAGGTCGAGGTCACTTCTGAACTTTGACTTTGAGATTTTCTTTAAGGACATGTCACAGGACGACAAATGGTGAAGACCTTTCATGATTTCGACTTACGGTTTGTGAGTTACTGTGATAAGCGGAGTCTTTGAAACATTCAAGAAATACCGCTCGCCTTCGCTAGTCAGAAATTTTTAGCCAAAATATGTCATAAAGTTGTCTCAAAAGTTCCTTAACATTTGTCACTTTTCAATTTTCTAGTATCTGTTATAGTTCCAGAGATTACGCTATAACAAGGTTTTCTGTGTTTGGGCAGATAACTCCATAAAGGAAAAGGTTTCGATTTCACATGGTGAATTCTGAATAGAATTTCAGTGCCCAAAACTTGTCGGGAAAGACCAAAATGATATGTCGCGTAGTTTTTAAACTGTTTGGTTTTGAAGTTGGCGGAAAAAAAAAGAAAAATAATCCGAACAAAAACAATAAGGTCTTCCCACTGGAAGTAGGATAAAGACCTTAATAAAGTATAGAAATGTATAGAGTAAAATATTAATTATACTAGAATACTTTGTATTTTGGAAACTGCATGGTAGAACTAGTATGTTTATACATAATCAAAAGGCAAATAAATTATACACAGAAAAACATTCTTTTGATAAATAAGATCAAATAAGTGCATAATAACTCATACCCCAGACACAATTGAAATTCTTATTTCAAATAGTTTTTGAAGAAATGAAGACAGTAAGACGAAACAATACAAAAAACAATACTTTAACGGAGCGTATCGTGGTTCTGGGACCATACTGGGAGGGTTCCCAGTGCTCGACCCACAGAGCAGCCCAGCGCGTCCCCGGGTGGCGGATAGGGGAGACCCTCTCGTTGGGGGGTTGTCAGGTTATAATACGGAAAGCCTGACCGCGGACCGTAGTGGGTAACGTGTTTGGAGAGTGCCACGCTCTTTGCACGATAAAGACCCCTTTTGTAGATTTCGAAAATAGTAGGCTCATTGTACCCGCTACAAAAGGCTAAATTTTCCGCCCCTACCCAAAACTCCATACTTTTCCAGTGGCAGTCATAATTGTATTCCCTGTGACCCATCCCACCCCCATTTTCCGTTGATTTATTGTTTGTTAATAACTTGTTCCCGTCCTGAATATAGCTGAAATACTGCTCGCTGGACGTAAAGCAGACTTCCAATCAATCAATCAACGTATCGTGGTTAGTTTGTGATAACATGTTGAATCTTTTGTTTTTTGCATAACAGGAAGTTGTTGATAAAGTGTGTTCGAAAAAATCAATAAATGCATTTTTGTGTCACCAAATGCCTTGAGCCCCTGTGCATAATACAACCATCCGAAGAGTACCCTATTAAAAAAAAATAATTGTTAGTTTCATCAAGACTTTCGTGGAGGGCGGTGGGTGGATGGATGGGCAAGATCTTGGCATTTTTACACATCTGTTAACTGTTGCAAAATAAAGCAACTGTTAACTGTTTTTCAACCATTAGTTGTTATCTGTTTTCTTAAAAAATACATTGTTGTTGACCGTAATAATGAAAATAAAAACCTTGTTGGTTGTTAATAGTCAGAACACTGTTAACTGTTTCACAGATTTGTTTCTCCGTTATTTGTTAATTCATTTTATTCACCACTTTTTTATGTAATTGAGTCTTCCTATGAAGGGAGGAATATACATAAAGTCCCATGATACTAGTTACTATGGAAACACTGATTAATGTATGCATTTTCTCGCCGTATTGCCCATCGATGAGATTTTGTTGTTATCTGTTTTTTTTTCGATTTCTCACTGTTTTCTGTTTTCTCATGTAAATTGCTGCTATCTTTTATCGCAATTTTAATTTTACTTTTATCTGTTTTTGGAAAAATCTTTTACACTATTAATCTACCCCCCTCTCCGCCCCCCCCCCTTTTCATTGCAAGATTTATTAGTTATTGATACCTCTAGATTGACACTAAGTAATTGCAAACTAAATACTTTACTTGTAAACAGAATTTTGGGTTTTCGTGACAAACTTACCAATTGAGGTAGTATCAGCAAAAACGGTACGGAAATTAAAACACTTTGAGAAAACCAGGAAGACGCAGATGAATATTTGTGGTATGATAAGGCGTTGTCGCGTGACATCTCAAATTTCGCGAAAAATTGAAAGTACGCATGTGCAAAACCTATATAGTATGCTACTTTTTTGTATAAATGCACCAAATTCAAATAAAGTTTTAGTATGTCTCTGTTTGCGGTATTAGATTTTTACTCCTTCGCTATAGATGCGCATCTCACGCTTGAGTAAGGAAGAGGTGACCAACAAAAAATAACGACGGATCAAGATGTTTACCGAATTGATTTACCGCAAGAACTCAATTATATGCAATGTAATTAAATTTGTTTTGGCCACTTATGATCAATTATGAAAGTTTGCATACTTTCAAAAAGAACAATGTCACGTGATTTGCTGACGAACTGTCACAGTGGTATTCGTACTTTCAAGATCATGTTTCATTTTACTAGTCAAGAAACCAAAGGGCAAAAAAGAACATCGATTAAAATATATGCATTAGTTACAATACACATATATCAGATATTATGAGATATTATAATTGTAAAGTTGTCCAAACGTACAACTCTTGAAAACAAACAAAACATAAACATGATAAAGGAATTTTCTAAACTTGGTCGCGCAGTAGATAACCAATCGATAACTAGTATTAATCACGTACCTCTCAACACTTTGATACTTACACTGCTGGAGTGGTGCGCTAGGTTCCAAACTTAATTGACAAGGTGCCTGCTGTTTTTCCTTGGTGAAGTACTTCGGGTTCATACCGCAATTGCTCACAAAATGTCAATGTCAAATGGCGGTCCAATTTTTTGTGAGCGATGACCTTTACTTCTCAACTAAACAATTTAAATAATCTCTGATGCAACATAGATTTAATGTGTATTGTAAACTCTTGAACTCTGTCTCAATAAATAATTGGTATGTTTAGATAACCGGGTTGCAGACACATAAAACTTGTCATTGGTCTGTCCGCTCTTTAAATGTAAAATGTCAGCCTGGTCTTTTAATGCATGCTCCAGTTTTTAATGTATAATGAGATAGTCAGTTTGTAGTTGCAGTTCGATTAATAAACATGTAGACTTTTAGTATTCCGAGCTCTTGTTCTTATTATAATAATGGATACATAAAACGTATGCACCGCTAGTTCCCCGTGTTGCAAAGCACGCAACACTTGGTGGAGTTTCCCGGAATTTTAAAATGTTCTGTTACAATGTCGTATTATAATTTACGGTCACATAGAAATTCTAAAATGGACAATTCGGACGTTTCAATCTCCATTGAACACGAAAACACATTTGATCCTAGTTTTCATACGGAATTTACTAACATTCGAGAAACTCTTACTTCACTTTCAACAAAAATGGAACATAGTAGTGGGACTTCTATGTTTTGCCCGCCGTCATTGAATTCAGATGTCATTGAATGGGTTAAATCATGTGAGCCATGCTGTCAGAGAAAAAGACCTCAAACATTGACAAAAGCTAAATTGGTCCCCATGCCTGTTCCAACAACACCATTTCAGTCAGTTAGTACAGACATTCTTGGTCCATTTAAACCATCAAAGGATACGGGCAATGCGTACGTCCTTGTGTTCATTTGCTACATGACAAAGTATGTCGAGCTCATTCCTCTACCAAACATACGAGCAGCTACGATAGCCGAAGTCTTTCTCAGAAATGTCATCTGTCGACATGGCATACCAAACGTCTTACATTCCATAGAGGAACTTCATACTTAGCAAATATAGTGACTGAAACATGCAAATTATTTGACATTAAGAAGACGAATACAACTAGCTTTCATCCTCAGTGTAATGGTCAAAGTGAAAGAATGATGTCAACGATTTTGAATTCTTTAGCGAAACATATCGAGGACGATGATATGAACTGGGACAAATTTTTACCGTTTATCCAGTGTGCATACAATTGCAGTCCGTGTCTGGATAGTACCGATTACAGTCCGTTTTTCCTTGTACGTGGACGCCATCCTCGAACGCTATTAGATGCAGATATTGACAATTTTGACATTCCGGTTACGTGCCGTGATTATGTAATAGCGTTGATGGAACGTGTTGAAAAGGCAAGAGCCACGGCTATTGAAACTCTAGAGGAACGTAAGAAACAGATGAAAGATAAAGCAGATAAATCAGTCCATGAGCCGCAGTTCTCAGTTGGAGATATTGTGTACGTGTACCGACCCGTTGTCGCTCCTGGTAAACAGAGAAAATTTATCAGGACTTGGGTGGGACCATTTTATATCTCTGAGAAATTGTCCCCTCTCCATGTCAAAATTAGAAGGAAGTCAGATGGGAAATTGGTCAAAAATAGGGTACACATAAACAGGTTAAAGCATGGGTTTCTTTGGGTTGATAAGCCACAAGACGTAAACCCACCTGCAGGTATAGATGCTGTAGAACCTTTTGTTCTGGGAGACGATGAAGTTCCCGCAAACAGCATAGATAGTCAGCCAGAAACAAATGAAAATGAAGTTGTAAATGATGTAACTGTTGATGTAAATGATGACGAGTTTGAGGTAGAGAAAATTTTAAGAAAGAAGTATTCAAATGGTACCTGGTTGTATAGAGTAAAATGGCAAAATTATGATGCAAAGCATAATTCCTGGGTAAACTTCAAAGATTTAAATAAGAAATGTCAGGAATATGTTACTGTTATGCACAATAAAATTTTTACTAATAGAAGAAGTAGCAAGAAATAGATGTGATTAGATGTAATAGGTTAACCGGTTAGATAAGAGTAGTAGGGTGTGTGGTTTTTTAGTCACCACAAAAACTCGTGGTGCTGTGGTGCTCCCAAATATGGGCATGCCCCGCCCCCTTTCTATACACCGGAAGTGAGTCATCGGAAATTCCACCATCGCGCAAAACATACGCTTCTCATGACGTCACAGGAAGTACGTGAGTCATCGGAGATTTCATCATCGCGCAAAACCTTATTTGGTCAACCGATTCAATGCGTCATCACCTTACACGCCATAAGTCAGACGGATGTGCGTTGCCCTTTTTTGGATACACCAATCATAACGTAGATCGATCATTAAATAACCAATGAAAACCCAAAAGGCTAGTTTATAATATCGCGCACTGACGCTACAAACACCATTCGTACGCAAACCGAAATGGAGAACGCACGTTGTAACATCGAATTGGGAAACAACAGATACGTTCGAGCTACGGAATGGAAAAATCAGATCAGAATCGACATCAGAGAATGGGAGATAAAAGATGGAAAATTAATCCCTACAAAAAAGGGAATCAGTCTACCCTTACACCGATGGAAACTATTAGTCGACAGCTTTGAGTTTCTGGATCAAGCCCTGAAGGAAAAGAGAGACTACAAATCACACCTCGGAAGAAACGTTTACGCGACGACACAGGCCAACAGTCAATACATCAACATAAGGCAGTATTGGTTGCCACCGATCAACACCGATGTCACACCGACCAAGAAAGGAATTTGTCTAAGACCCACAGAATACGCCAAATTAAAAGACACGGCCATAGTGATAGGAGATGTCGTCCCGGAACTGTCTTCCGTCGTGCCCTGCTCCTACAGTTCAGATCATCAGAACCAGTTGGGTTTCCTACAATACCCAGAGTGTAACCCCGACCACTGTACGGAATGGTGATTGACGAGACGTATTTCCAGTGCTAAATTGAAAGACTGGTGTGTGATATATAAATCATTTGTTACATTATTTTGTATATATATATATATATTTGTTGTGTAAAATATTGATCGGAGTATATACAATAAATTGTAGAAGCTTTTCATTCTGTCTTTCCTTGTTTATTCACGCTACTCTAAGAAGTATTTTTCTGTAGTCAAAAAAGGGATACACGGAAAAGTATTTTTTGAAGTATCGGGAAATGTTTGCTATTAAATTGTATTAATTTAGATTTATCTCTTCACATACGAAAACAAAATGTCAGTCACGAGTTATTAAATTAAACGTCGATTCCATGAGTCATCCATCACATGGTATTAACGTCACGTGATCTAAATTTCACCAATCAAATAAGACCCGAGTAGTATTTGAAAGAGCGACGAATCAACCCTCCCTCATTTCATTGCCATCCTTACGCATGGACAGACGCGAGGAAAAGAAGCTCCTGAGACATTTAGTGCGATTAGTCGAAGAAACACCCACGGAAGAGGTCGTGAATTATTTGGTAGCACGACGCATTTTTACTCCGGACCTCGCCGAGGACATCGTCTATCAAAACACCACTAGACGTAAAAACAGACAGCTGATCTTCACCCTAACGAGAAGAGGACCCCACGCCTATAGAATCTTCATCGAAGCCCTTCGTGCACTCGAGTGTGTAGAATTGGCAGACTTAGTGGAATGCGCCTGACCAACGTCGTAGTACAAGCGAATTTGGCATGTTCCATCGATTTACGAGCTTTGGTCTACCGATTATCCAACGCACGCTACGATCCTCGATCGTTTTCGGGGCTGATCTGGCAACATCGAAAGATTGGAGGAAACTGTCTGTTATTTTCTAACGGCACCATTAACTGTAACGGAAAATGCCTGTCCATACAAGAAGCTCAACGTCGTCTCCGGAGATACGCTAGAGTTCTACAACGCATGGGTTATGCCGTTCGTCTTACCCAGATAAGAATAGTGACGGCTTCCGCCGTTCATCAGTTGAGCGGACGTATCGATCCCCGAAAACTGCCGATCGATTTTAGTTACGAACCCGAGATTTTTCCTGCCGTCATGTTTCGACGAAACGGCGTACATTACATCTGTCACCTCTCCGGAAAAGTAATGATCACGGGATTGAAGTGTTCTCGCGACGTCCACGAAATGTATCCCGTTCTCTTGGAGATGGAGCTGTACGTATAAGAGGTCGTCAACAACAAAATGGACCAGACGTACATATACATCCTCTTTGCGCAGAAACCCAGCGAAATATACGTGGCTCTTGCCAAGACGACACAGACGCTGCACCACATTAAGTCCTATCTTTCGGATCCCTACTTGGCACAACCATCGTGGAAGTACGATATGATTCGGTCCTATTTGGACCTCTATAAGAGTAAAATCGACAGTCCACGAAAACGACCATGAAGTACGAAGACTACTTGGAAAAAATTTATTACGACCCTCGTCATCCGGGATCGTACGGAGGAGTGGAAAAACTGTACAGAGCGGTACGCAAGGAAGGAAAATACGTGTTGGGAAGAAGCAAAATCGAGTCATGGTTAACGGGACAGGAGACGTTCGGACTACATCGTCAAATCAACAGAGCCTTTCGCCGGCGCAAAGTGATTGCCCCGTACATCGACTACCAGTGGGACGCCGATACCGCCGTCATGAAAACGTTTAGCAAAGAAAACGACGGATACGCTTATTTCGTCGTTACTATCGACGTCTTTTCGCGATTTGCCCACACGTTTCCGTTACGCTCGACTCAAGGCAAGGAAATGTCGAACGCCTTGCAGACCCTCTTCCGACTTGGAAGGAAACCCAACAAGCTGAGAACCGACAAGGGAGTCGAATTCCGGAATAGAGACGTTCGGCGAGTGTTAAAAGCCGAGAAAGTGGATCATTTTTACACCCAGAACGAACAGAAAAGTTCCTACGCCGAACGATGTATCAAGACGATAAAGAGCAAAATCTTTCGTTACCTGTCCCGTCATCAGACGCACCGCTGGATCGACGTTCTGGAAGAAATCACCCAAAGCTACAACGGAGCTTATCACCGTTCCATCAAGATGGCTCCTCGTGCGGTGACGAAAAAAGACGAGGCTCGATTATGGAAGATGCAATATTCAACGGAACGATACCAAGCACCGAGAAGAGGATATGTCTTTAAAAAGGGAGACACGGTACGCCTCTCTCACGTCAGACAGCCCTTCGATCGAGAATACGACGAACGATGGACGATGGAATATTTCGTGGTGGACGATCGCGGGATGAAGGACGGTCTTCCTTATTACACGTTAAAGGACACGACAGACGACGCAGTTCGAGGAACTTTTTATCAATCGGAATTGAACAGGGTGAAAGTCACCCATCAGACAGAGTACCGGATAGAAAAAGTCATTCGTCGTCGACGCCACGATGCACTCGTCAAATGGATGGGTTGGCCCGCTAAGTTCAACAGTTGGATTCCCCTGGCGGATCTGAAAGACTATAAGAGGAAGGACAGAGAATAGGATGTAATCATGGATCAATCCAACGTATACGTTCACATTCATTTTTTGAGAGAATTGGGAGAAGCTAATTCGACGACTAGAAAACTTTTGATTCGATACATGACGAGAGGACAAATGGAAGCATTGGCCGAAGTCGTGCGTTACATATTGGACGGGTCCTTACCCGTCTTGATTAGAGATTCACCATTCATTAGAGAACGATCGTTATTGTTGCGTCAAATAATCGATCCCGGAATATCGCTGCGCAGGAAACGAAACTCTTTATTGACTTATCAGGACATCGTACCTCGTCTGTTACGAAGACGAAATCTGAATCGAGCCATCGTTCTATCCCTACGTCGTGGAGAAACATAAGAGGAAGCTCAACGTCACGGATCCGAATTCGAGATGGATGCATTTTACCTGTTTTTGTATTGCGGCGATTCGTTGTCTACCCACGTCGACAACCACGCCGGAGATTTCGTGGTAGATCTCCCCAAAAGGTTCCTGCTGGAAGGAAACTGGGAATGCGCTCTGACGGAACTCACCCTACCGTCCCAGTTGGAGTATCCGAGTCATCGACTGTACGTCTGCGCCGATATCGTCGAAGAATCGTACGCGCGCAATAGATTTTTGCCTCTCTTGCGAGTCATCGAGTCCGTGGATCAAGACACGTTGGAGTTTGGCCAACTTTATTACGTCAAATTACGTAATGCCGACCTGAATCGATTGCGTTTCTTTATAAGAGACGATCGAATAGAACCTTGTCGGTTTAAACTCGACCGTCTGTACTGTACGCTTCACTTCAGAAGACGACGATGGGATCGATAGAAGTCTACGATCACAAGACACAACGATGGATGCCGTACGTGCCCGACCACAAAAAGTGGGAACAGCATTTCTCGGACCTGTCGGAAGGAAGGGTTCGACCAGATCACAAGGGACGTTACATCGTGGGAAGCGGTACCCAGTGGAGATCAGAGACGCCTCAAGTTCAATTGGTGACACCGTTAGCCCAGACGCTCGAGATGGCCAAGTCCGAACTGGCGCCACCGAAAGTTATAAGAAGCCGCAAACGCCGACGTAGTTTTAACCAACTAGAAGAATCATGAATCACTTGGAAGAAAATCACGAAGACGAACTGTCCCTGTTTTCGCCTCCACCGGCCAACACTGGCATCCAGAGGAGAGAATGGATCGAATTTCGACCGACCAATCAAATCTCGGGCGATGGTCCTTTGGAGTTTACGATTCCACCACAATCGGCTGCCTACATGGATCTGAAGAGAAGTTCGCTCAAAGTCAAATTACGACTTTTAAATGAAGACGGAACACCGATCACAAAAGACGCCAACGTTTGCTTAGTAAATTTAGCCCTGCAAGCGCTATTTTCAAATGTAGATTGTCATCTGCAGCACACACCCGTATCTCAAATGGGATCCAACTACCCGTTCAAAGCCTACATCGACACCCTGTTGGAGAGTGGAAAGGACGACACAGTACACCTCAATGCGCAATGTTTTTCTAAAGACACGGCCGGACACCACGACGACACCGACGTTAAATCCAGTTCCAATGTTGCATTGTACAGACGCTCTATGTTTACGAACGAAGGTCGCATATTAGAGATGGAGGGCCCCATTCACCTAGACGTATTTAGACAGAACCGTCTGTTGCTGAATGGTATCGCCTTGACCCTAAAGCTGTGGCCCACTCAGAACGCATTTCGCTTGTTGTCGAGCGATGTCAACGCCGCTTACAGAGTACAGATCTTGGACGCCGCATTCAAATTGTGCCTACAGAAACCCAACGCCGGAGTGCTGATGGCTCATAATCAGTTGTTAGGAAATGCCACGGCCATGTATCCGTTCGTCAACAGCGACATGAAGATTGCCTCCGTCTCCAAGGGAGAACACGGATTCGTCGAAAACAACCTATTCCAAGGAGAATTTCCCAACCAGCTGATCGTCGGCCTGGTTAGCAGCGAAGCGTTCAACGGAAGTTATAAGAAGTCACCCTTCAATTTTCAAGGATTTGATTGCAATTTTCTGAGCCTGTACATCGACGGACAATCGTATCCGACCCAACCGCTACAACCCAACTTTGCGGGACGCAACTACGTGGACGCTTACAAGAGACTCGCCGCTTTCAGGGAGGACGTCGACGTGTCTTACTGGGATTTTGCAGGAGGCTATGCCCTGTTCGTTTTCAACATTGACGACCGAGTCGATTTTAATGCCAAAAGAAGAGGAGACTGTCGTTTGGAAATAAAATTCGGCACGGCTTTACCCGAGAGCGTAACCGTGTTGATGTATGGCAAGTTTCCCAAGGTCATGCACGTGGATCAATCCAGACGAGTCTTACTACCATGATCAACGAAGAAATCGAAAGAGCGCTGAAACCTTTAGGAATCCAAGCCGTTTGTGCCGACGAATTGAGGCGACCGAAGAAACCAAAGACGTACGTCGTCAACACAGATCCGTGTTCCAGACCCGGCACTCACTGGACGGTGTTTCATTTTCCAGCGAAAGGACCACCCGAATTTTTCGATTCGCTGGGGCACCCACCGGGTGATTACCAGCGTCATTTCGAAGAAGTGCTGGGAACGTCTTATCTGTATACACCGGACGCCATACAACCGGAGGACAGCGACACCTGTGGAGCCTACTGCATTCATTTCGTACGCGAGAGACATCGCTCGAGGACTTTTCAAGAGATCCTGAACCGGTTTAGCACCCTGGATTTAAAGGCCAACGATCGAAAAGTGAAAAACTTCATAAGAGAGAGAAACGACACGACTCTTCAAAATGGAGCGCGAAAGCAGCACGCACAGTACTGAACGATGGCCAATGCTGGGAAGTCAACTACCCAAATCGGAAATCGTCTACTTTTGCCAGATGATCGTGGTCTTCGTCATCATCGTCACATCGATCGCCAATCTGTCCCTGCAAAACGACAAGAGCGAACTATGGATAGCGTTGTTGAGCAGTGCCATCGGATACGCCTTACCCAATCCCACGCTCAAGAAGACATAAGAGAAGATCGACATCTAGATTCGAAACGGGCATCATGGTGTTTTCGTTTTTATCGTGTTCTAGCACGTGCATCGCTGGGCAAACGGGAAGTGGAAAGACGCGGTTCGTCTACAGGCTGTTGAAACATTTGAAAGAAATGTACCCCGACGAACCTCCCGAAGCCGTCTTGTATTGCTACGGTATACACCAACTGCTCTTTGAAGAAATGGAAAAGACTATACCTCACCTCTCATTTCACGAGGGGCTACCTTCTATGGAAACGGTTCGAGAATTTACTGCAGACAGACATCATCGCCTGATCGTATTAGACGATCTGATGCATCGCGTGGTACGCGACGTCGACATGGAGTTACTTTTCACGCAGGGATGTCACCACAGACGACTGAGCGTCTTGTTTTTGACGCAGAATCTTTACGTTCAAGGAGCTAGATCGAGGACTATTGCCCTGAACACCACGTACTTGGTGTTGATGAAAAACGTCAGAGACGTGTCTCAGATCGCCACCTTGGGACGACAACTCTATCCCGGGAAATCTAAAGTACTCACGGAAGCATACGAAGACGCCACGGCGACACCCTATGGATATTTGGTGGTGGACATGTCTCCGCATTCCGACGACGCATATCGATTGAGGACCCACGTGTTTCCGGGAGAAGACCCGATCGTCTACGTGAAAACATAAGAGGACGCCAAGAGAACACTCAAAAGTCATGGGTCGACTACTAGAAGACCAACGTCACTTTCTCCATCTGTTGAGAGTGGCCAGGAAAGACCAGAGAAAGGCCTTGCTAAAAACCATCGACAAATCGCAACTGAAAGCCTTGAGCGAAATCGCCCACAACGTCATCAAAGGGACGATAGTTCTGACACCGGAGGAGAAACTACGACTGAAGCGATATAAAAAGACCATCGACGTTTTGGGGAAAAAGTCGTCGACGAGAAAACAGAGACTTTGCGTCTTGCAAAGAGGAACCGCTGCCGTCGTGCGCCTTTTAGAAAACTTTGAGACATGGAGAAAATGATCCTAATCCCTTACGAACGATACCAAAAACTCCTTGCCGAACAGAAGAAGAAGCAAACGGGAGAAGGAACTAAGAAGAGAAAACTCGGACCTCCCGACATTCCGGTCAAAGACAATAAAACTTGGATTTCGCTTTAATTGTATCGATATTTTTTTGTAATAAAACATGTAGACTTGATCTATCGAGTTTGTTTTCGCTTGGGAGGGGTAACTTTTTCGACAAAAGAAAAACACACGTTACGACATTTATTATATACAAGTCAGTAGGAATATACTTATACTATTTACAATACAGAACAAACAACGACATCAAATCTCGAGAAAAAATAATCGACGTGAAAAATATTATATACAACCCAGTATTACATATATCCATACTATTTACAATACAGAAAAAAAAAATACAACGACATCAAGTCGTGAAAAAAAAAATCGACCATAACACGTAAAAAATATGCACGTTATTTCATTACATTATTGAACAGATTCAATTCCTTAAATTCTCATTTTCGATCGTTCAAATTTCCAAAGATTCTATTTTTAACCGATGAAAAAATCGTACATTATCAAAATTTGGCTCGTCATATTTACTATAGAAAAGGCACGGGAACTGATAAAAAATTAAAATTATACGATTTCTTAGTCATCGAAAATCAAATCTTAAGAAAAATAGTCGACTAAAAATCAATAACACGTGAAAAATATACGAGTTCCTATAGGGTTTCTATACATTTTTTGATCGCATACATTTCCTTAAATTCTCATTTTCGGTCGTTCAAATTTCCAACGATTCTATTTTTAACCGATGAAAAATCCTACATTATCAAAATTTGGCTCGTCATATTTACTATAGAAAAGGCACGGGAACTGATAAAAACTTAAAATTATACGATTTCTAAGTCATCGAAAATCAAATGTTAAGAAAAATAGTCGACTAAAAATCAATCACAAGTGAAAATTATACAGGTTCCTATAGGGTTTCTATACATTTTTTGAACACATACATTTCCTTAAATTCTCATATTTGATCGTTCAAGTAACTAAACAATCTAATTTTTAAAAAGCATACATGATCATAAAACAATAATTCGAGTAACGTATGTCATTCCGAGTCGCTTTCAAAGTTAGTGTCCAAAAGATGTACGAGGTATCGATCGTGGTCATCGAGGTCGACATCCATCGGTTCTTCGACGTTCTTGGGTTCTTCGGTCCTTACGGGGCACAGTTCCATGTCGAGAGGAACGGTGGACACGCCGTCATCCAACACTCGTCTCTTACAATAAAAGTAAGAGAATCCATTCCTCGTTTGATTGTATGTGGAGACGCCGTTATCGATGGCACGGAATCCTTTGAGGGTTCCTTGACCGACGCGTTGTGTGTCGAGGACGTGACGGAAGGTGGTCATCGGTGCCTTGACACGGCGTTTGGTGATCCCTTTCGAACTGAATTTCACTTCCGTGACTTGTCGAGAGTGGCGGGGAAGTCGTTTGACCGGGAGCTTCTTGGCACGTCTCAACAGTCTGTAGGCCGCCATCGCTGTGCTGGATGTGGAGACCGTCTTGATCTTCTGCACGATGTAGGTCTTGGAGCAGAGACCAATCATGACGTCACCATCATACTCGACTGAAAAGATAAAAAAATAGAAACATTGAATCTGATGAAAACAAGACAAACTAGTTTATGCAGTACTATGCTTCGTACACTTCGGTATAGAATGTTTCATCCCCTCCCGTATAGTGATGGTTAGAAAAAATGAAAATTAATACCTTTGAAGAGTCCCGGGGTCCTCTTGTCGTATTTTCCGTGTCTCGAACAGCAGATGCGAGGAAACCAGACGGGTTCGTGATCGTCTCTGCAGCATCCGACCAAGGCTCGTTGGTAAGCTTCACGCATTTCTGGTCGGATGACGGACATGAGATCGGGTCCAGACAGGGCCATGTACGCCGAATCCGTGTCCATCTCGCAGTATTCAAAGTCGGAACGGTCGACGTATACGTCCAGGAAGTCGTAATAGAACTGGAGCATTCTTAGTTTAGCGTATTGGAGAATAAAGTATCCGATCTGGACGGGAAGATTCATGTCGAGGTGTTCTTTCGATTTTTCAACTTCGAAAAATTCGTCTGGATCGGAAAGACTGGTTAACTTTTTGAATTGTGGCTTGTTGGCTTCCATCATGGCCATGCCTTCGCCTTGGACGTAAGTGACGGTCTGGAATTTTTCCTGGTACCTCCAAAAGCGCTATTGCCGTGAAGTTTTGAAGTTTCGGCGATGATGGCCTTGTCGGGATGCGCATCTCCTAATCGCCGGTTGTCGCTGACTTCACGGACGAAATCCCGGAAACATCGTTGTGGGGTAAATTCGATCACCTGGTATATTTTCGTTACCAACATCCCGTGTTCTAGGTACCATTTCAGGAGCGGGGTGGCGATCAACATTTGACGTCCTCGCATGCCTCCGACTAACAGCCGACGCGGTTTCTCCGAAAGTTGAAAGCGACGAACGTGGTCCTGCATGTGGTCTCCGATGAGGTCGAAAGGAACGTCGGTGGTACAAAACAGAGGAGACATTTCTTCAAAGTATTGGTATGGGGTCATGCTCGGATGATGGAAATAGTCTTACCATTCGTCAGGAACCCGGATGTCGCACTCCACCATACCAAAGAGTTTTCCACTGACTACTCCCTC
The DNA here is from genome assembly GCA_944474755.1 of Limnoperna fortunei. Lineage (NCBI taxonomy): Eukaryota > Metazoa > Mollusca > Bivalvia > Mytilida > Modiolidae > Limnoperna > Limnoperna fortunei. The sequence continues at coordinate 2,312,861 of OX104117.1, forward strand.
CAAGATTTCGTTTTCCGTCACGGATCCTTGTGGCGTCGGCGGTTTGCGGGCATCGCAAAAGGCTTTCAAGTGACGATCTCGGCGCATGTCATTGCGGAAATGGCATTCCCACTTTTCGACGACCGTATATCCCTGCGTCTGGATCAAAGTGGTGGTCTTGATGGTCTTCTCGTGCTTGGCTTGTCTTGTTTCGTGCCATTTCTGGTCTTTGACGTTTTTTGTCAGCCAGCATTGGTGTCCGTGCCAATAACATCCGTGGAACTGATACACGGTGTTGGTATTGGCATCGAAACCGTCGACGGGATAAGGTCCGATCTTTTTCTCCTTGCCAGTGTTTAGTTTGTGTTGAATGCGGAGGTGATTGGAATGGTTGAGGAACTCCATCCAGTCGTACATCATGGTGTATCGATCTCGTTTCTGCGGCTTGAATCCGTCCTCTTGGCGTCGTCGTACGAAGCTCCCGGTCGGCATCTCTTGGTTGATGGACCAAAGGTAGAGGGCGTTGGCATCGAACCCCAGAATCTTCTGACAGGGCTTGACGTTTCGGATGTACGTTTGCCCGACTTCTTGGTGACGATTGAAGATGATGGATGGGCCACCGGTTAAATTCTGTTTGATGGAAAAGTATAAGTCACTGTTAGCTTCGTCGAATAGGGCAAACGAGGCTCCCGCTTGACGACCGGTGTCGAACAGCATCCGTCGAGCAAGCCCGGGAACGGAGATTGAAGTCTTGAATAAGTCGATGCCACGGTCGAAATAGAACTGTTGTAGATTTTCCACTGCCCGGACGAAGGGACCGACATCGAGATCGTTGTACCAGACCAGAAAGTCACGGAAAGTGGACATGCCCCGGTCGATCCAAACACGTTGACAGAACTGGTACTCTTCGTCCGAGATGTTGGTGTCTTTCAATGAACTGTAGAAGGCGGCATGCGGAGGCAGAGTAGGATGTTCGAGCTTTTCGGGACCGTCGAACCATTCATATGGAAAGAAGCCTTTGTTTTCGGTGACGTCGTAGGCTTTCAGGAATTGCGCGTAGCTAACGCCTGGAGCCAGATACGAAGTGACGTCCAGAAATTTGAATTTATCGTTAGCCAGACAGGCGTAGCTGTTGTTTCGTTTGACGGTGAATTTTTTTCCCGGGGCGTGCATCTCCAAAGTCTGTGCCAAGTGGGTTTTGACGAGGTTCATGTCGTATTTGGCAGAGTTGAATCCTAGGACGATTGTCTGTCTGCAGTAAGCTTCCAGTTCTTCTTTCAACTTTTTAAAGATGTTTTTCTCTTTTTCGTCGACCTCCAGGAGATCTTCGTCGTCGAGAAGTGCACGCATGGGGTTGTCGATGTCTTGATCTAGCCTATCGAAAGCATCGGCAAATTGTTGTTGACACAGCTGATAGGTTTTATCCCCAATGCGGGTCATGTACTCCACCATCTTTCTTAAAAGATCCTGGAGATCGGTCTCGACGAAACAGTGTGGATCGGTAAAGTTGGGAACGTTACTGCAGACGGATACGGAGATCGGTTCGTGTCGTTGGGTCCAGGTCAGTTTTGGCGAATTCGATTCTCGAATCGGTACGAGCATGGCCTCGAAATCGTAGACGATGAAATATTTGTACAGTCGGTCGCTGGTAGGAATGTGGATGCCTTGCTCCTCCAACTTGTCGAAGACGGTTTTCGGATTACCGTAGAATCCACCTTTGAAATTATAGACGGTCTGACCGGTACATTTGAGTTGATGTCGTTTCATGTTTCGTAGATGTTGGAAATGGCGATCGCAGGTGCCGCATTGGTATTTCTGGGTGTAAGCCTCTAAATTCGAAATGTAGGATAGATGGTGGTCGAATTGATTGACGTGCATGGTATCTTGGTAATGACATCGAGATTTGTAGACTGTGAGTGCCACACCGTCGTCACGTAGATGGTAGACGTTGACGTTGATTTGGAAACACCTCTCGAAATAAGCCATCTGATGGAGTGGCAGTCCCTGGAAATCGGTTGGATTGACGTCGAGTTGTATTTCACCGGCAAACTGGACCCATCGCTCGAACAACTCTTTCGTGTGTGTCTCCAGTCGATCTCTCAAATGGCCCCGGTGGACGGCTAAACACCGAAAAGCGCAGAGGTGGTCTTTGTATGAAGATCTTTTTAGGCTTTTGTCCAAAGCCACGATCGATTTGGACGCTGTTATGTATTCCGGGAGTTGAATGGCGTTCCCCAGCGGATAGTTTAAATTGTATAGGACGAACCGGACGTTGGTGATCAGGTAGGGTTTCCATTTCGTATCGGGTCGTTGACGCAAGATGTAATCCGTGATGTCGAATCGTTGAAGACGTAGACGAAGACGGTTGAGATCTCGACGTCTGGAAATGTAGACGGGACGTTCGAACAGAGATTCGTTCTGGAAAGGGCGGAAGTATCTGTATTCTCCGGTTTCCGTGTGACGTAAAATCAGACCGAATTCCAGGTTGAGGCGAAATGCGTGTCCCTGCCGATCGTAGATCCGTTCGGCGTGCTCCATCAATTGTTGGACGGTAAAATCGTTGGTCAGCGGAACGTTATAGGTGGAGGTGACGCTGCTTTCTTGGTGGTTCTCCAGGATGAGGGGAGCATTGGCCTCGTAGATGGTCTTCAGAGGTCCGTCTTCTTCCGTCTCCCACGGAGCTTCTCCTTCTGCCCAAGGTCTTGACTGAAGAGCACCGGCTCCGCTCTGGTAGTGGTGTTGCATGGTGTGGAGGTACAGTTGGCGTCGATCGGGGAAGCGTGCCGTACACCGTCGACATCGGTAGCCTTCCGAAGGACCTGGAGTTGGTTCTGGCGTTGGTTCAGGTTCCGGTTCAATGGACTGCAAATATAAAGAAAAAAAAAACAACAAACACTCGAATAAATCATTCCGTATTTCAATAATTGACATTATACCCCCGCTAAAAGCATTTTGTTCCTTCCAATAATTTTCTATAAAATCAATTAATTCTGTATTTTATGGTATACCATGTTTAACAAACAAACAAACAAAATAATTTGTACACTCAATCTTTATTTTTTCGTTCGCGATATTAATTTTTTACTTCTGATACTAGTCGTTGAAAATTACTACTTTCGGTAAGATATATATTTGATCAGATTCGTGCAAAAGTATTTTTGTCGGAATGTAAACAATTTCATATAAAACCAAATTCCTTACTATTTTTGAAGCGAAGAAAATAGATATCATAAAAAATCAAAATATGTTAAGGGATAATATAATTATTCTGTTGGATATTTATGTGGAATAAATTGCTCTTTATCATTTTATTACATTTTATCTGATATAGGTCATAACAACCGAACAATAGATAATAATTTTCTTAAAGGAAAATTCGAAACTCTTGTTAACTAAAAACATAAATTGAACTTACCATTTGAGTGCATTTTTCCTGGTGTTTCTTTAAATCTCGTTTTTCGGAATATTTCTTTCCACATTTTAAACATTGGAACTTTTTGTCTGAGTGTAGAGAACTCACATGAATGTTCAAATCATGTTTCTGTTCAAAGTTAACGTCACAATATTTACAAATTATGGTACAACTTCTACAGTGTTCGACAAATTTATCCTTTCTGTTAAAAGTTTTTTCACATTTGTCACATGTAAACTGCTCTGATTTATTATGAACAGATTCCTTGTGTCGCTTAAGTTCTTGTTGTCTCGAGAAAGTTTTGAAACATCTATCGCACTGAAACTCCATCGTGAAAATGATGGTTTGATCAGTTTGGTGATGTTTTTATAGTCGTGTATATTTGTAAGACTTGTTTTTATTGGTCGTTATATAATACGAGCTTTACAATTGGATAGTTCAAATTTTCGACATTTGGACATGCGCATGTAGTCGGAAGTGTGTACGCCTTATTTGGCCATCGCATAATGACTCACTAGGATGTATTCATAGGTTTGTCTCGTACCCAAGACTGATTACCTTATTCGACCATCGTATGTAGGATGACTCATGGTGTATGCATTAGGTAATTTGAGGATACAGATAAACGCAATGGGATAATAACAAAATTACCGAACAGGAAAAATATTCGCTAGAAAAATTTATTTCAACGCATTGTATATATTCGTGTATTACATGTATGTCATTATTAATAAAAGTCATCTCTATCATCGTGTCGATTGAAAAATATTGATTGTTTAACCAATAAATAATGATACCGGTTAAAAAACCGAATGGTAATTAATTCCTATATAAATAATTATTGACAGATATACCATCGCTTAAAATTGTATCTGTTTATATACCACAAAAATAGTGTTGATTAAATCAAACAGATGTCCGTGAAAGATTAATCGTTGAGGGGTAATATAATTAAGTATCGTCTGCTATTAAAATGTTTAGTTAACTGACCGTAACGTGTATGACCGGATCGCTTTTCGGTGCTGTGTGTGAAATTATTTATTGTAAATTAATGGTTTATATATATTAATTAAAATAATTATTGACAGAAATACCACCACTTAAAATTGTATCTGTTTATATACAGACGGAAAATTGTAAATAGACAAGTAAATATGAGAACTACATGATAACAGATTTGAAGATAAGCTCTACATGTTGATTTAATTGAACGTGAAAGATTAATCGTACAGGCTATAAATAGGTTTACTAAGGTGTTATGACTTGAGTGTATGGTAATTGATAATCGGTGATATGTTTGAAATATTTGATTGTACCAATGTTTTAGATATAATAATTAAAATAAATACCAATGCTGATAATATATTTGTTTCTGTTTATATACAGAATGAATATTGTAAATAGACAAGTAAATATGAGAATAACAGATTTGAAGACAAGCTCCACATGTGGATTTAACGTGAGAGATTAATCGTATAGGCTATAAATAGGTTCACTGACGTGTTATGACCGGATCGATAATCGGCGCTATGTTTGAAATAATTTATCCAATAAAATGTTTTAGATGTTTAATTAAGCGAATGGTAATTAATTCCTTAAAAAAAAATTATCCGTTTTCATCGATTGATATGGAATGACAATTATACGCCGCGCGATGACTCATGGTCGCCCGTCATGGAAGTATCCTTATTAGCAGACACGATGAGTCATTGGAATCGGTTGACCAAATAAGGTTTTGCGCGATGCTGGAATCTCCGATGACTCACGTATTCCGGTGACGTCATGAGACACGTATGTTTTGCGCGATGATGGAATCTCCGATGACGCACTTCCGGTGTATAGAAAGGGGGCGGGGCATGCCCATATTTGTCGGTGCCCTGGTGCCCTGGGTTTTTGGGTTGACTAAAACAGCTCACACCCTACTACTGATAAGGTCAAGAGAAGGTCAAGATTGGTCTCACCTCTGTTAAGGTAGCCAATTCTAACTGAGCATAACGCAACAGTACGATTTTACTGTCTATGCATATTTTGTTTATTTTTGTAGTAGTTTAGTGATTTTTCATAAAGTAGTTTTAGATTTGTTTTTCTTTAATACCATTTTCTTATTTCTTTATTAATATTTTTTACAAGACAGAAGTTTTTGTTTTCTTAATTATTTTTCTAATTGGTTAAAATTGATATCTTTAGATATTTTAATGAATTGGCCATTCATGTTTTAAATGTTTGAGATATTTTAATATCATGACGTCTGGTATTATTTTTTTAATCAATTACGAAAATAATCAAGTTTAAATTTTTTTTCCACTTTATTACTTTTTGGATAAACTTTATGATATTTTTTTTTCTCTTTTCAATTTGATTTTTTTTTCAATTTTTGTTTATCAGAGAGTGGAACTCTGTTTGAAAAGCGAGAGATGATGTTGCGATTAATCTCTGATGCAACATAGATTTAATGTGTATTGTAAACTCTTGAACTCTGTCTCAATAAATAATTGGTATGTTTAGATAACCGGGTTGCAGACACATAAAACTTGTCATTAGTCTGTCCGCTCTTTAAATGTAAAATGTCAGCCTGGTCTTTTAATGCATGCTCCAGTTTTTAATGTATAATAGAGTCAGTTTGTAGTTGCAGTTCGATTAATAAACATGTAGACTTTTAGTATTCCGAGCTCTTAGTTCTTATCATAATAATGGATACATAAAACGTATGCACCGCTAGTTCCCCGTGTTGCAAAGCACGCAACAGTAGTCTTTTTAATTATCAAGTTGCCACAACAGCATTTGCATATTAAAGTCAAAACAAGAATGGGTTACAGATCTGAGTTATCACTTGTGTCCGTGTTGTACTTCATTACGAATGAATCAAATAAGATACATGGAATGCATCACTGGTTGGATTGATTAACAAAACTGGAGTCGGACATGCTTGATACATCTGGGTCAAAATGAGGGACATCGATGAGTTCGTTTTAACGGGACACGTGTCTTGCTTGTTGAATTACTTATTGTGAATTCAAGGCCAGTGATTTCTTTTGACATGTTTGATGCCGACGTAGGTTAATAAGCTGTTGTAAGATTTCTCAGTCCTTTAGGAGACATTTCGTATCTCTTTATCGGTTTTTAGTTTCCCAAATCTATTATGGTTACATTGGTCTATGGCGTTAGTTTGAGTACCAAATCAACTGTTAGGCTGTCTATTTTGGTAACATTTGTCTCTGTCGTTAGTTTGTTTCCCAAATCTATTATGGTTACATTGGTCTATGGCATTAGTTTGTTTTCCAAATCAACTATCAGACTGTCTATTATGGTCACATTAGTCTGTCTCGTTAGTTTGTATCTCAAATCAACTATCAGACTGTCTATTATGGTCAAATCGGTCTGTGTCGTTAGTTTGTATCTCAAATCAACTATCAGACTGTCTATTATGGTCACATCGGCCTGTGTCGTTAGTTTGTATCTCAAATCAACTGGCCACATCGGTCTGTGTCGTTAGTTTGTTTCCCCAATCAACTATCAGACTGTTTATTATGGTCACATTGGTCTCTGTCGTTAGTTTGTTTCCCAAATCAACTATCAGACTGTCTATTATCGTCACATTGGTCTGTCTCGTTAGTTTGTTTCCCAAATCAACTATCAGACTGTCTATTATGGTCACATCGGCCTGTGTCGTTAGTTTGTTTCCCAAATCAACTATCAGACTGTTTATTATGGTCACATCGGTCTGTGTCGTTAGTTTGTTTCC
>OX104117.1:2320193-2373614 GCA_944474755.1 Limnoperna fortunei
GCAACAATGACAACAAACTGACACACACCTGCAACAATGACAACAAACTGACACACACCTGCAACAATGACAAAAACTAACACATACCTGCAACAATGACAACAAACTGACATACACCTGCAACAGTGACAACAAACTGACACACACCTGCAACAATGACAACAAACTGACACACACCTGCAACAATGACAACAAACTGACACACCTGCAACTATGACAAAAACTAACACACATGTGTAAACAATACCAACAGATTGACACATAGATGTAAAAAATGTCAACAAACTGACTGACTATACCTGTAAACAATGTCAACAAACTGACACACACCTACAACAATGTCAACAAACTGACACACACCTGCAACAATGACAAAGAACTGACACACATGTGTAAACAATGCCAACAGATTGACACATACATGTTAAAAATGTCAACAAACTGACAATACCTATAAACAATGTCAAAAAACTAACACACACCTGTAAACAATGCAAACAAACTGCCACACCTGTAACAAAGTCAACTAACTGACACACCTGTAACAATGTCAAATAACTGACACACCTGTTAAAACATCAACTATAGGATACACACTTGTAAACAATGCCAATGGATTGACACACACATGTAAAAGTGTTAGAAAACTGACAATTCTCATTAACAATGTCATCAAACTGACACTTGTGTAAATAATGTCAACAAACTTACGCACACACACATGTAAATGTCAAGGAACTGACAATACCTGCAAACAATGTCAACAAACTGACACACACCTGTAGCAATTTAAAAAAAAACTGACACACACATGTAAATCATATCAAGAAACTGACAATAACTTTAATCAATGTCAACAGACTGACATACACTTTAACAGTCAATAAACTGACACACAAACACACATTTAAACAATAGACACACATCTATGAATGTCAACAAACAGACACATATGTAAACAATGTCAACAGACTGACACACACTTTAACAGTCAATAAACTGACACACAAACACACATTTAAACAATAGACACACATCTATGAATGTCAACAGACAGACACATATGTAAATAATGTCAACAGACTGACACACACATGTAAACAATATCAACAGACTGACACACACATGTAAACAATGTCAACAGACTGACACACACATGTTAATAATGTCAACAGACTGACACACACATGTAAATAATGTCAACAGACTGACACACACATGTAAACAATGTCAACAGACTGACACACACATGTAAACAATGTCAACAGACTGACACACACATGCAAACAATGTCAACAGACTGACACACACATGCAAACAATGTCAACAGACTGACACACACATGTAAACAATGTCAACAGACTGACACACACATGTAAACAATGTCAACAGACTGACACACACATGCAAACAATGTCAACAGACTGACACACACATGCAAACAATGTCAACAGACTGACACACACATGTAAACAATGTCAACAGACTGACACACACATGTAAACAATGTCAACAGACTGACACACACATGCAAACAATGTCAACAGACTGACACACACATGCAAACAATGTCAACAGACTGACACACACATGTAAACAATGTCAACAGACTGACACACACATGCAAACAATGTCAACAGACTGACACACACATGTAAACAATGTCAACAGACTGACACACACATGTAAACAATGTCAACAGACTGACACACACATGTAAACAATGTCAACAGACTGACACACACACATGTAAACAATGTCAACAGACTGGCACACATGTAAACAATGTCAACAGACTGACACACACATGTAAACAATGTCAACAGACTGACACACACATGCAAACAATGTCAACAGACTGACACACACATGTAAACAATGTCAACAGACTGACACACACATGTAAACAATGTCAACATACTGACACACACATGCAAACAATGTCAACAGACTGACACACACATGTAAACAATGTCAACAGACTGACACACACATGTAAACAATGTCAACAAACTGACACAAAGGCAACAACACATGTATTTACATAAATACTTTTGATTTGTTTTGGTTAGGGTGTGAAAAGTCTTTGTTGTCTTGTATTTGTCATTACCATATAACTAATGGTATGATTTATTACAACTTTTGACAAGTTACTGTTACCATGACACCACTTCTTTGGTCAACATAATGTCATACCAGCAATCAGACTTGTATTGACCTTCGCACATTTTTGTGATATTATTTGTATAGTATACATTGTATGTTGTAATAATTATTGGTTCTGTATTTTTCAGACTGAACACCACAGCCTTTACTTTCTGTAACCAGTTTATAGAACTATCCAGTTTCTTACCATCTAACTATATCTATGGCCTGGGAGAACACAGAGGTCCATTACTTCACAGTGTCAACTGGACAAGGTTCACAATGTGGAATAAAGATCAACCCCCTAGGGTAAATATGCATACAATAAATACCAACCCCCTAGGGTGAATTATGCTTACAATAAAGACCAATCCCCTAGGGATATGTAGATTTTCATTATCTGACTGAAGGTCGTGTTGGGACCCCTGTTAGTCTGACCTTATTCATCCACCAAGGTCATGTTGAACAGTTAGGACCCCTGTTAGTCGGATTTTATTCATCCACCAAGGTCATGTTGAACAGTTTGGACCACTTTTAGTCTGACCTTATTCATCCACCAAGGTCGTGTTGAACAGTTAGGACCATTGTTAGTCGGACCTTATTCATCTACCAATCTGTCCATTGTAATGTCTAAAATATTTTTTTTTTTTTTTTGTGTGTGGTATTTAATGCCACTTTCAGCAATTTTTCAGCTATATCATGGTATCCAGTTTTTATTGGGGGAGGCACCCAGAGTACTAGATGAAAACCTGTCGACCTTTGGCAGGAAAACTGGCCCATATTAAGGCTCTAACTTGAAACCTCAATGTTGAAAGCATGTGATCAATAATAGATTGACAACCGAGGCCGATTAAATACATGTATTTGGTTTGATTAGCTTTGTACAGTGACACCATATATATAACATCATATTTGATGTACACATTCTATGCCAATCTTTACAAAAATGTGTTTTGTTTTAAAATGTGTATAACAATTGTTGGTAATATAAACATTTTTTTTGTAAAAATCAAAAATTTTTCACTTGTCATTGGTTGTGTTTTTGAGCTGTATATTTGATATTTATTGAAGAAGGACCACACTTTATTCTTAATTATAATAATTTGTTTTGAATGACAGGAAAATACAAATTTATATGGAACACACCCATTTTATCTTATGATGGAAAATGATGGGAAAAGTCATGGTGTCTTCCTGCTGAACAGTAATGCTATGGGTATGTATGATGGGAAAGTCATGGTGTCTTCCTGTTGAACAGTAATGTTATATGTATGTATGATGGGGAAAAGTCATGGTGTCTTCCTGCTGAACAGTAATGCTATGGGTATGTATGATGGGAAAGTCATGGTCTCTTCCTGCTGAACAGTAATGTTATGGGTAATTATGATGGGGAAAAGTCATGTCGTCTTCCTGCTGAACAGTAATGATATGGGAATGTATGATGGGGAAAAGTCATGGTGTCTTCCTGTTGAACAGTAATGTTATATGTATGTATGATGGGGAAAAGTCATGGTGTCTTCCTGCTGAACAGTAATGTTATATGTATGTATGATGGGGAAAAGTCATGGTGTCTTCCTGTTGAACAGTAATGTTATATGTATGTATGATGGGGAAAAGTCATGGTGTCTTCCTGGTGAATAGTAATGCTATGGGTATGTATGATGGGAAAAGTCATGGTGTCTTCCTGTTGAACAGTAATGCTATGGGTATGTATGATGGGAAAAGTCATGGTGTCTTCCTGCTGAACAGTAATGATATGGGTATGTATGATGGAAAAGTTATGGTGTCTTCCTGCTGAACAGTAATGATATGGGAATGTATGATGGGGAAAAGTCATGGTGTCTTCCTGGTGAATAGTAATGCTATGGGTATGTATGATGGGAAAAGTCATGGTGTCTTCCTGTTGAACAGTAATGCTATGGGTATGTATGATGGGGAAAGTTATGGTGTCTTCCTGCTGAACAGTAATGCTATGGGTATGTATGATGGGGAAAGTTATTGTGTCTTCCTGCTGAACAGTAATGATATGGGAATGTATGATGGAAAAGTCATGGTGTCTTCCTGCTGAACAGTAATGATATGGGAATGTATGATGGGGAAAAGTCATGGTGTCTTCCTGCTGAACAGTAATGATATGGGAATGTATGATGGGGAAAAGTCATGGTGTCTTCCTGCTGAACAGTAATGATATGGGAATGTATGATGGAAAAGTCATGGTGTCTTCCTGCTGAACAGTAATGATATGGGAATGTATGATGGGGAAAAGTCATGGTGTCTTCCTGCTGAACAGTAATGATATGGGTATGTATGATGGAAAAGTCATGGTGTCTTCCTGCTGAACAGTAATGATATGGGAATGTATGATGGGGAAAAGTCATGGTGTCTTCCTGGTGAATAGTAATGCTATGGGTATGTATGATGGGAAAAGTCATGGTGTCTTCCTGCTGAACAGTAATGCTATGGGTATGTATGATGGGGAAAGTTATGGTGTCTTCTTGCTGAACAGTAATGTTATGGGTATGTATGATGGGAAAGTCATGATGTCTTTCTGTTGAATAGTAATCTACGGGTATGTATGATGGGGAAATGTCATGGTGTCTTCCTGGTGAACAATGATGTTATGGGTATGTATGATGGGGAAAAGTCATGGTGTCTTCCTAGTGAACAGTGATGTTATGGGTATGTATGATGGGAAAAGTCATGGTGTCTTCCTGCTGAACAGTAATGCTATGGGAATGTATGATGGGAAAAGTCATGGTGTCTTCCTGTTGAACAGTAATGCTATGGGTATGTATGATGGAAAAAGTCATGGTGTCTTCCTGCTGAACAGTAATGCTATGGGTATGTATGATGGGAAAAGTCATGGTGTCTTCATGTTGAACAGTAATGCTATGGGTATGTATGATGGGGAAAAGTCATGGTGTCTTCCTGTTGAACAGTAATGCTATGGGTATGTATGATGGGAAAGTCATGGTGTCTTCCTGTTGAACAGTATGCTATGGGTATGTATGATGGGGAAAGTCATGGTGTCTTCCTGTTGAACAGTAATGCTATGGGTATGTATGATAAGGAAAGTCATGGTATACAAATGTTGTCATGGAAATTTGGCCACTAAGTATATACAGCCATTGAATTAGAATTGAAATTTTAGAATGCCTTAACATACATATATCCATACTTCATGACATAACAGGGCCAAACATCACACCATACAATTCACTGGGAATGTTGATAATGACTACAACAGATGACTAACACTGCAGGTTAGAGGGGAGCAATGTTCCATGATTGATTAGTAACACATTTTGGTTGTATCAGTCTGACATCATGCCAGAAATCATCTCTTGTCTCCATAATAAATATTGCACTGCAATGGCCTCTGTATACCTTATACTGTTATAATGTCTAACAATTATCCATTTATTAATGTTTGGTTAATATTCTATACAAGACACATTGAAAATCATTGGAGGATTATCAATAATCCTTGGTCAGATCATGTTAATTTAAAGTCTGTATATGTCATTCAGATGTGACGGACTAAATGTCTATATCAAAATGTTTATATCAGTGTTTTATTTCAGATGTCATATTGCAGCCTGCTCCAGCTATTACATGGAGGACTATAGGTGGTATCATAGATCTCTATGTCTTCATGGGTCCAAGCCCCAGTGAAGTCATCCAACAGTACACTGAGGTTATTGGTCATACCTTCATGCCTCCATATTGGAGTTTAGGATTTCACCTCTGCAGATGGGGATTTAAAACTGCCAATGAAACACTTGAAATTTCACAGAAAGTTAGAAATGCAGGAATACCACAGGTAATTAAATATTACACAAGAAAAGCATCAATCATTGCTTATTAGCCGACCAGAACCAAAGCTATTGTTGTCACTTCACATCCATCATTGTTGTCGCCCATGGCAGCCGAGCTTGACCAAAGATATTGTTGTCACTTCACATCCATCATTGTTGTCCGCCATGGCAGCCGAGCTTGACCAAAGCTATTGTTGTCACTTCACATCCATCAGTGTTGTCGCCCATGGCAGCCGAGCTTGACCAAAGATATTGGTGTCACTTCACATCCATCATTGTTGTCAGCCATGGCAGCCCACCTTGACCAAAGATATTGTTGTCACTTCACATCCATCATTGTTGTCAGCCATGGCAGCCGAGCTTGACCAAAGATATTGTTGTCACTTCACATCCATCATTGTTGTCAGCCATGGCAGCCCACCTTGACCAAAGATATTGTTGTCACTTCACATCCATCATTGTTGTCAGCCATGGCAGCCGAGCTTGACCAAAGATATTGGTGTCACTTCACATCCATCATTGTTGTCCGCCATGGCAGTGAAGCTTGACCACAGATATTGTTGTCACTTCACATCCATCATTGTTGTTGACCATGGCATCATTGGTGTCATCAATTACTTTTTAAAAATCTTCTTCTCTGAAACCAATTAGCCAATTAAACTAATTAGCATAAGCTGGAATCTCCGTTTCATTGACTTTAATTAAATTTTGTATCACCAATGACCAACCAACATATCCAAATGTCTAAAAATAGAACATAGGTTTAAAATATTGTTTAATATCTTGAAAACAGTTCCAAAGAATGTCAGGATCTGCCTACATTTTATTTGGACCAAAATTTAAGAAAAACTCTTCGTAAGATTTGGGACCCTTTAATAATTATTTGTCATTTTGTGTGTTAATAATAGAGAAGTGTAAACATCTTAAATGATTATCAAGACAAGATCTAAAAATAAGTCAAAATGACAAAAAAATTTAATTTACTTTTTAGCTCATCTGACCAAAAGGGTCATGTGAGCTATTGTTATCACTTTGCGTCTTTCTGCGTCGGCGTCATCGTTGTTGTCGTCGCCAGCGTCTGTAATCTTTTTACATTTTAATCTTCTTAATTGAAACCAAACTTGGCCATAATTTTCATTGGATGGACCTTTACAAAGTTTGTGTTTTTTATTTAGATTGGAAAACCAATATGGCCACTACCGCAAGACTTAGTTTAACATAGGACCCTATGGGAAAAAAGTTTTAAAGGGCTTCTTCTCTGAAACAATTTAACCAATCAAAACAAAACTTACTAGCAATATTGTTTGGATGGTCCTCTATAAAGTTTATGTTTTTTATGCCAATTGGAAGTTCAAAATGGCCACCAATGCAGGATGTAGTTTAACATAGGACCCTATGGGAAAAAAGTTAAAAACGCTTCTAATCTCTAAAACCAATTAACCAATCAAAACAAAACTTACTAGGAATATTTTTTGGATGGTCCTCTGTAAAGTTCATGTTTTTATCCCAATTGGAAATTCAAAATGGCCACCACCGCAGGACTTGGTTTAACATTGAACCCTATGGGAAAAAAGTTTTAAAAGGCTTCTTCTCTGAAACCAATTAACCAATGGAAACAAAACTTACTACCAATATTGTTTTGGATGGTCCTTTATAAAGTTTGTGTTTTTTATGCCATTGGAAATTCAAAATGGCCACCACGGCAGGATGTAGTTTAACAAGACATTATGGTAAAATAGTTAAAAACACTTCTAATCTCTGAAACCAATTAACCAATCGAAACAAAACTTGCTAGCAATATTGTTTGGATGGTCCTCTGTAAAGTTCGTGTTTTTTATCCCAATCAGAAATTCAAAATGGCCACAGGACTTGGTTTAACATTGGACCCTATGGGGAAACAGTTTTAAAAGGCTTCCTTTCTGAAACCTATTAACCAATGGAAACAAAACTTACTGCTAATATTATTTTGGATGGTCCTTTATAAAGTTTGGGTTTTTTATGCCAATCGGAAATTCAAAATGGCCACCACCGCAGAGCTTAGTTTAATATAGGACCCTATGAGCAAATTAAAAAAAAATCTTTTTCTGTATAAAACCGGTTACCAATAGAAACAAAACTTTCTAGCAATATTGTTTGGATGGTCCTATTTAAAGTTTATTGAAAATTACAGGACTTAGTTTAACATCAGGGAAATGCCACCTTTATTGCCTATAAAATCAGGTGAGTTTAAGAGCCTCTGGTTATAGGAACTGCTGCTGTTTTATTACTCTTTCTTAAAAATGTTTTGTTTGTGTTTATTTTAAGAACTATACTACAGCAACATAAACTGCTAACAGCTGAAATGATTATTAAGACAGATCTATAAATAAGTCAGCTAAATGTCAACTGCTCTTTATATGAGTTATTTCCCTTTTCTCTTTTTTGTGAATATTTCTTTTTTTGTTGACATTTTAAAAACTATAAAATACATAAATGGAAACTGTTAAATTCTAAAAAAAATCAGAAAGATATGCTCTTTCTTGTGAAGAAAGCACCAGGGGCCTCGGTGGCTGAGTGGTTAAGGTATTTCATCTACTATTGATCATTTGGTCAAGGGTTTTTTTCTAGGTACTTTAGCTTCCTACCCCAATAAAAACTGCACCCCATGATATAGCTGAAAAATTGATGAAAGTGGAATTAAACATAAAAAAATGATAGCTCCAATTGTCATCCATTGGAGTAATTTAGTTTATAGACCCTGAGGTCATATTTCCTGAAATTTTGTGATTGCCAAAATATCTCAAGAATGGAATAAATTCAATTATTAACAATATTTTAATTTCCTTTAAATACTCAACATTGCCCATTTCGTATAACCTAATTTGGTATTTCAGCACGTGACTGAAATTGTGAATTCCAAATATTACTTGACTTCTTGTTTAATATTGTTTTTGTTATTTCTTTTCATAAAATTGAATTTAAAATATAAGAATTGTTTTCAATTGCTGGTTACATTATTGATTATAGATGACTTTGGTGGGTTTACGCTGTACATAAACCGACCCAAAGTCATCTATATCCAAGATTCTTGCCAACAATTGAAAACAATCCTTAAATACTAAACTAGGTTAATGATTTGGCCAAATTAACTGTAAGAAACTTACAACCAATTTTATGTGTTTTCAATTAGAGACACAATTTACAATGTTTTTATGGTACCATTTATTCCTTTTAAAATAAAGTATGGGTTTAATAACTACATTTGTCCCCTGGGTCCATACTGAGAGGGTTCCCAGTGCTCAACCCACAGAGCAGCCCAGCACATCCTTAGATGGTGGATAGGGGAAACCCTCTCATTAAAGTGTTGTCAGGTCATAATTCGTAAAATCTGGCCATAGACCATCCTGGGTGACATGTTTGGAGAGTGCCATGCTCATTGCATGATACGAACCCCTTTTGTGGATTTTGAAAAAGAGAAGGCTTATTATTGCTGCTACAAATGGCTAAATTCCCCACCTTACCCAATACTCTATACTTTTCCAGTGACAGTCAAAATTTTGTTCCCTGTGTCCCATCCCACCCTTTTTTTCTGTTGATTTATTGTTTGTTAACTTGTTCTAGTCCTGTATATAGCTGAAATACTGCTCGATGGAAGTAAAACAAACATCAAATCAATCAATCAACATTCCTCTCCTCTTCTTATTTGTAGGATATACAGTGGAATGACATAGAATATTTATGACATGAAAAAAAGGTATAGTAATGGCTACATTCCTCCCCACTTTTTATTTGTACAGTGGAATGACATAGACTATATGACAATTATAGTAATAACATTCCTCCCCACTTTTTATTTGTAGGATGTGCAGTGGAATGACATAGACTATATGGATAATAAGAGAGATTTTACTTATAGCACAGACTTTGGTGATATGCCCGGTCTGGTCAATCAAATTCACAGTGCTGGATTACATTACATCATGATAGTGGTAAGATTTAGTTAAGCAGTCAGAACTTGTTTAAATGAGCAAATATTATCAGGTGAAGTAAGACCAATGCACTAATATAACATTTAAAATGTTCAAAATTTATAGTAACCAAATCAAAATAATGTTTCACCATGTTCAGGTGGGTTTTTGCCCTCTTTTGTGTTGAATCAGCCTCAGTTAAACCATATTTGTATTTGTGGATTGAGTTTAAGCCCTTCTTTACAATGATTTCATATAAGTCCCAGTAGAGTCTTGATTTGACTAAATGTGCGTCTGTAAATTTTATAACTTTGGTATCTTTGATGACATTTTATTTAAAGACCTACTAATGAATATTTTTATCTTAGGACCCAGGTATTAGTAACCAGTCACCAGGAAACTACTATCCATATGACCTTGGAATAAAGATGGATATATTTATCAAAGATAATCAAGGAAAACCATTGGTTGGCAAGGTTAGGTTTGTTACACAAATAGCCTAGAAATAAAGAGTCAAGGACAGCCATTGGTTGGCAAGGTCAGGTTTGTTACACAAATAGCCTTGAAATAAAGAGACAAGGACAGCCATTGGTTGGCAAGGTCAGGTTTGTTACACATATAGCCTAGAAATAAAGAGTCAAGGACAGCCATTGGTTGGCAAGGTTAGGTTTGTTACACATATAGCCTAGAAATAAAGAGTCAAGGACAGCCATTGGTTGGCAAGGTCAGGTTTGTTACACATATAGCCTAGAAATAAAGAGTCAAGGAAAGCCATTGGTTGGCAAGGTCAGGTTTGTTACACATATAGCCTAGAAATAAAGAGTCAAGGATAGCCATTGGTTGGAAAGGTCAGGTTTGTTACACACATAGCCTAGAAATAAAGAGTCAAGGAAAGCCATTGGTTGGCAAGGTTAGGTTTGTTACACATATAGCCTAGAAATAAAGAGTCAAGGACAGCCATTGGTTGGCAAGGTCAGGTTTGTTACACATATAGCCTAGAAATAAAGAGTCAAGGACAGCCATTGGTTGGCAAGGTCAGGTTTGTTACACATATAGCCTAGAAATAAAGAGTCAAGGACAGCCATTGGTTGGCAAGGTCAGGTTTGTTACACAAATAGCCTAGAAATAAAGAGTCAAGGATAGCCATTGGTTGACAATGTCAGGTTTTTATTCTAGAAATAAATATAGAAATTCAAAGTGGTTGAGTTGCAAGGTAAAACTAAATAAAGTAAGTAAACTGATTTCATGTTACCATGAAGTCATAGCTAATGAGTTCTCAATGAACGTGTTAATTAGAATAATAAAAAAGTAAAACTGCCAAATATGGTAACTCGTGTTATACCACAGAAGTGTTTTGTAAGGTTCCATTATACAGTGCTATCATGTAGCAATGTAAATCACTTTTTTTTTCAGACATTTTGGTTGTTCACTTTAAATATCATTATTACATTTTTTGATAGATTAAAGAACTTGTGCAATATTTATGTCTACTTTTAGGTGTGGCCAGGTGATGTTACATTCCCAGATTTCACCAATAGTAAATCCTTTGATTATTGGACAGAATTAGTGAAGAAATTTCATGATCAAGTTCAGTTCGATGGAATATGGATTGTAAGTAATACATACATTGAATACAAACCAGTTTTAAAATAGAGTTTTATCTTGTTCAATGGAAAAATTTAAATTAAAAAAATAGCATCACTGTAGAAATTTGAAATAACATTATTTTATTGAGTGATTTGGAGATAACTTTGTATTTGCAGGACATGAATGAAATCTCCAACTTTGTATCTGGTTCTGTCAACAGTTGTCCCACAAATTCTGTAGAGAACCCTCCTTATATTCCAGGTAAGCTGGTTCTGTCAACAGTTGTCCCACAAATTCTGTAGAGAACCCTCCTTATATTCCAGGTAAGCTGGTTCTGTCAACAGCTGTCCCACAAATTCTGTAGAGAACCCTCCTTATATTCCAGGTAAGCTGGTTCTGTCAACAGCTGTCCCACAAATTCTGTAGAGAACCCTCCTTATATTCCAGGTAAACTGGTTCTGTCAACAGTTGTCCCACAAATTCTGTAGAGAACCCTCCTTATATTCCAGGTAAGCTGGTTCTGTCAACAGTTGTCCCACAAATTCTGTAGAGAACCCTCCTTATATTCCAGGTAAGCTGGTTCTGTCAACAGTTGTCCCACAAATTCTGTAGAGAACCCTCCTTATATTCCAGGTAAGCTAGTTTGGTCAACAGCTGTCCCACAAATTCTGTAGAGAACCCTCCTTATATTCCAGGTAAGCTAGTTTGGTCGACAGTTGTCCCACAAATTCTGTAGAGAACCCTCCTTATATTCCAGGTAAGCTAGTTTGGTCAATAGCTGTCCCACAAATTCTGTAGAGAACCCTCCTTATATTCCAGGTAAGCTAGTTTGGTCAACAGCTGTCCCACAAATTCTGTAGAGAACCCTCCTTATATTCCAGGTAAGCTAGTTTGGTCGACAGTTGTCCCACAAATTCTGCAGAGAACCCTCCTTATATTCCAGGTAAGCTAGTTTGGTCAATAGCTGTCCCACAAATTCTGTAGAGAACCCTCCTTATATTCCAGGTAAGCTAGTTTGGTCAACAGCTGTCCCACAAATTCTGTAGAGAACCCTCCTTATATTCCCGGTAAGTTGGTTCTGTCAACAGTTGTCCCACAAATTCTGAAGAGAACCCTCCTTATATTCCAGGTAAGCTAGTTTGGTCGACAGTTGTCCCACACATTCAATAGAAAAATCCTCCTGATATTCCAGGTAAGTTGGTTCTGTCAACAGTTGTCCCACAAATTCTGTATAGAACCATCCTTATATTCCTGGTATATACAGAATACAGTACTTGAAGTCTGAAAATGCAACACTTTTATAAATCACTTAGCAGACATTAATCTTTCATCAATCTTTGTAGTTACAAAACAGATCAGAGATCAGACTGGTCATTTCCAATCTGTTCAGAACATTTCTTAAGCTGAATGCTAAAATGAGGAATTAAAGGGGGGATAGTGGTTAACTAGGGATACTTTTAGGTACAGGTCTGTGGATGGAGATTTGAAAACCCACCCTATTCATATATTTTATTATAAAGTGGGACCTAATCATATATTGAATTATTAAATCTGACCTATTCATATATTTTATTATTGCACATCCCCATTGACAAAATAGTCCATTCACTACCAAAATGATCAAGTGATGTTAACGGAACACTTTGTTTGTAAAATCACTGTGGTTTACATGGGCTTAAGATGAAAATTGAGGCATGGATATGTTTAGATCATTTACAACTACCCAATGATATATTTTTCAATGACAAAAGCTTCCTTTTCATATTTTTTAAGAGGTAAAAAAGTTGCCCTTTTGGGCCACACATCCGTATTACCCTACATATACCAAGTTACACCCCCTACACATTAAAGAGCAAAACCTAAACATCAGAAGACTTTAAGAAACATTTTAGATGCTCAGTTAAAAAAAACCTCTAGAATCTGATGTACTAAATAATTAAAATAAGGACTGCAATAATATCAATAAGCAGATAATTAAAATAAACTACAATTTTTGTCACAAATTATAATTTGTCATTGAGAACACAGAATGAAGATCTTTGGTATCAAAACATTATTAAATCTCCTACTGTAAATCAGGCATCTCTCAAAAACCCTGTGTGGGGCCTCGTTGGACAAGTGGTTAAGGTAGTTCATCTACTATTTATCATGTGGTCTGTCCCATGTGTGGGGCCTCGTTGGACAAGTGGTCAAGGTAGTTTGTCTACTATTTATCATGTGGTCTGTCCCATGTGTGGGGCCTCGTTGGACAAGTGGTTAAGGTAGTTCGTCTACTATTTATCATGTGGTCTGTCCCATGTGTGGGCCTCCTTGGACAAGTGGTCAAGGTAGTTCGTCTACTATTTATCATGTGGTCTGTCCCATGTGTGGGGCCTTGTTGGACAAGTGGTTAAGGTAGTTTGTCTACTATTTATCATGTGGTCTGTCCCACGTGCGGGCCTCGTTGGACAAGTGGTTAAGGTAGTTCGTCTACTATTTATCATGTGGTCTGTCCCATGTGTGGGGCCTCGTTGGACAAGTGGTTAAGGTAGTTCGTCTACTATTTATCATGTGGTCTGTCCCATGTGTGGGGCCTTGTTGGACAAGTGGTTAAGGTAGTTTGTCTACTATTTATCATGTGGTCTGTCCCATGTGTGGGGCCTCGTTGGACAAGTGGTCAAGGTAGTTTGTCTACTATTTATCATGTGGTCTGTCCCATGTGTGGGGCCTCGTTGGACAAATGGTTAAGGTAGTTCGTCTACTATTTATCATGTGGTCTGTCCCATGTGTGGGGCCTCGTTGGACAAGTGGTTAAGGTAGTTTGTCTACTATTTATCATGTGGTCTGTCCCACGTGTGGGCCTCGTTGGACAAGTGGTTAAGGTAGTTTGTCTACTATTTATCATGTGGTCTGTCCCATGTGTGGGCCTCGTTGGACAAGTGGTTAAGGTAGTTTGTCTACTATTTATCATGTGGTCTGTCCCATGTGTGAGGCCTCGTTGGACAAGTGGTCAAGGTAGTTTGTCTACTATTTATCATGTGGTCTGTCCCATGTGTGGGGCCTTGTTGGACAAGTGGTTAAGGTAGTTTGTCTACTATTTATCATGGGGTCTGTCCCACGTGTGGGCCTCGTTGGACAAGTGGTTAAGGTAGTTTGTCTACTATTTATCATGTGGTCTGTCCCATGTGTGGGCCTCGTTGGACAAGTGGTTAAGGTAGTTCGTCTACTATTTATCATGTGGTCTGTCCCATGTGTGGGCCTCGTTGGACAAGTGGTTAAGGTAGTTTGTCTACTATTTATCATGTGGTCTGTCCCACGTGTGGGCCTCGTTGGACAAGTGGTTAAGGTAGTTTGTCTACTATTTATCATGTGGTCTGTCCCATGTGTGGGGCCTCATTGGACAAGTGGTTAAGGTAGTTCGTCTACTATTTATCATGTGGTCTGTCCCATGTGTGGGGCCTTGTTGGACAAGTGGTCAAGGTAGTTTGTCTACTATTTATCATGTGGTCTGTCCCATGTGTGGGGCCTTGTTGGACAAGTGGTTAAGGTAGTTCGTCTACTATTTATCATGTGGTCTGTCCCATGTGTGGGGCCTCGTTGGACAAGTGGTTAAGGTAGTTCGTCTACTATTTATCATGTGGTCTGTCCCATGTGTGGGGCCTCGTTGGACAAGTGGTTAAGGTAGTTCGTCTACTATTTATCATGTGGTCTGTCCCATGTGTGGGGCCTCGTTGGACAAGTGGTTAAGGTAGTTTGTCTACTATTTATCATGTGGTCTGTCCCATGTGTGGGGCCTCGTTGGACAAGTGGTTAAGGTAGTTTGTCTACTATTTATCATGTGGTCTGTCCCATGTGTGGGGCCTCGTTGGACAAGTGGTTAAGGTAGTTCGTCTACTATTTATCATGTGGTCTGTCAACACTAAGATTGCGGGTTTGATTCTCATTGCAGGCAGGCTCCACTCGACTCCAATCTTAATTGACAAGGATTGCCAGATTTCCTACTGCTGGTAGGGGTTCTCTCCTGGTACTCCGGCTTCCTCCCCCAATAAAAACTGGATGCCATGATATAGCTGAAAAATTACTGAAGGTGGCATTAAAATACCATTCAAACAAACAAACAAAACCATGTGTTTAATTTTGGTGTGTTAAATTTTGTCATTTCGAACAACTGATGTGTTAAACTTTGACAACTTCTATAGATGCTCTCTTTATATTGTAGTTGTCAGCACGGTTATTATATGTGTTATATATGGTGTGTATACACTTAGAGATCCAGGACTGACTACGAAAATTTAATTTTATTAGATTATGTAATTCCCACATATATCATATCCTTCTGTCAATAAATAACAATTAAACTTTAATCCTTTTTGTATTCTAGCATTAACATCTTGATTGATTGACGATGAAGGTGTTATTTTTATTATCAATAACTGTGTATTATTAGTAAATGATAAGACGGACATAATTATGTATGAATAGAGAATTCATACATTGTGTTTTCTTAACAATTTTTAAGGAAATATATATACAATGTATACCTGTAATTTCTCTTTAAACACTCTTGTGTATAACTTTTAAGTCATACATTTTACGAAATTGTAAAAAGGTCTGCTATTTTGGCAAGTAAAATGTTGGTGCATGCTTTAATTTGGTGTGTTTAATTTTGGCACTTCGACCGAAAGCGGCAAATAAACCAATTAAAAATACAGCCAAACTAACACGATTCATGGTAGACAATAAATATAACTATTGTTTAAGGTTCTCCTCTTCAGACTTATTTTGATATATATTGTTACAGATATAGCTGGTGATAGTTTGAGGTTTTCTACAGTGTGTGCCACAGCCCAACAGAGCGCATCAATATCCTACAATGTGCATAACTTATATGGAATGACAGAAACTGCTGCTACTTACATGTATGTATAGAATGACAGAAACTACAGCTACTTACATGTATGTATAGAATGACAGAAACTGCTGCTACTTACATGTATGTATAGAATGACAGAAACTGCTGCTACTTACATGTATTATAGAATGACAGAAACAGATGCTACTTACATGTATGTATAGAATGACAGAAACAGATGCTACTTACATGTATGTATAGAATGACAGAAACTGCTGCTACTGACATGTATGTACAGAATGACAGAAACTACAGCTACTTACATGTATGTATAGAATGACAGAAACTACAGCTACTTACATGTATGTATAGAATGACAGAAACAGCTGCTACTTACATGTATGTATAGAATGACAGAAACTACAGCTACTTACATGTATTATAGAATGACAGAAACAGATGCTACTTACATGTATGTATAGAATGACAGAAACAGATGCTACTTACATGTATGTATAGAATGACAGAAACTGCTGCTACTTACATGTATGTATAGAATGACAGAAACTACAGCTACTTACATGTATGTATAGAATGACAGAAACAGCTGCTACTTACAAGTATGTATAGAATGACAGAAACAGCTGCTACTGACATGTATGTATAGAATGACAGAAACTGCTGCTACTTACATGTATGTATAGAATGACAGAAACTGCTGCTACTTACATGTATGTATAGATTGACAGAAACAGCTGCTACTTACATGTATGTATAGAATGACAGAAAGTACTGCTACTTACATGTATGTATAGAATGACAGAAACTACAGCTACTTACATGTATGTATAGATTGACAGAAACTGCTGCTATTTACACGTATGTATAGAATGACAGAAACTGCTGCTACTTACATGTATGTATAGAATGACAGAAACAGCTGCTACTGACATGTATGTATAGAATGACAGAAACTGCTGCTATTTACACGTATGTATAGAATGACAGAAACTGCTGCTACTTACATGTATTATAGAATGACAGAAACTGCTGCTACTTACATGTATGTATAGAATGACAGAAACAGCTGCTACTTACATGTATGTATAGAATGACAGAAACAGCTGCTACTGACATGTATGTATAGAATGACAGAAACTACAGCTACTTACATGTATGTATAGATTGACAGAAACTGCTGCTATTTACACGTATGTATAGAATGACAGAAACTGCTGCTACTTACATGTATGTATAGAATGACAGAAACTACTGCTACTGACACGTATGTATAGAATGACAGAAACTGCTGCTATTTACATGTATGTATGGAATGACAGAAACTGCTGCTACTTACATGTATGTATAGATTGACAGAAACTGCTGCTACTTACATGTATGTATAGAATGACAGAAACTGCTGCTACTGACACGTATGTATAGAATGACAGAAACTGCTGCTATTTACATGTATGTATGGAATGACAGAAACTGCTGCTACTTACATGTATGTATAGAATGACAGAAACTACTGCTACTGACATGTATGTATGGAATGACAGAAACTGCTGCTACTGACACGTATGTATGGAATGACAGAAACTGCTGCTACTGACATGTATGTTTAGAATGACAGAAACTGCTGCTACTTACACGTATGTATAGAATGACAGAAACTGCTGCTACTTACATGTATGTATAGAATGACAGAAACTGCTGCTACTTACATGTATGTATAGAATGACAGAAACTACAGCTACTGACACGTATGTATAGAATGACAGAAACTACTGCTACTGACATGTATGTATAGAATGAGAGAAACAGCTGCTACTGACACGTATGTATGGAATGACAGAAACTGCTGCTACTTACATGTATGTATAGAATGACAGAAAGTACTGTTACTGACATGTATGTATAGAATGACAGAAACTGCTGCTACTGACACGTATGTATGGAATGACAGAAACTGCTGCTACTGACATGTATGTATAGAATGACAGAAACTGCTGCTACTTACACGTATGTATAGAATGACAGAAACTGCTGCTACTTACATGTATGTATAGAATGACAGAAACTACAGCTACTGACACGTATGTTTAGAATGACAGAAACTACTGCTACTGACATGTATGTATAGAATGAGAGAAACAGCTGCTACTGACACGTATGTATAGAATGACAGAAACTGCTGCTACTTACATGTATGTATAGAATGACAGAAACTACAGCTACTGACACGTATGTTTAGAATGACAGAAACTACTGCTACTGACATGTATGTATAGAATGAGAGAAACAGCTGCTACTGACACGTATGTATGGAATGACAGAAACTGCTGCTACTTACATGTATGTATAGAATGACAGAAAGTACTGCTACTGACATGTATGTATAGAATGACAGAAACTGCTGCTACTGACACGTATGTATGGAATGACAGAAACTGCTGCTACTTACATGTATGTATAGAATGACAGAAACTACAGCTACTGACACGTATGTTTAGAATGACAGAAACTACTGCTACTGACATGTATGTATAGAATGAGAGAAACAGCTGCTACTGACACGTATGTATAGAATGACAGAAACTGCTGCTACTTACATGTATGTATAGAATGACAGAAACTACAGCTACTGACACGTATGTTTAGAATGACAGAAACTACTGCTACTGACATGTATGTATAGAATGAGAGAAACAGCTGCTACTGACACGTATGTATGGAATGACAGAAACTGCTGCTACTTACATGTATGTATAGAATGACAGAAAGTACTGCTACTGACATGTATGTATAGAATGACAGAAACTGCTGCTACTGACACGTATGTATGGAATGACAGAAACTGCTGCTACTTACATGTATGTATAGAATGACAGGAACTACAGCTACTTACATGTATGTATAGAATGACAGAAACTACTGCTACTGACATGTATGTATAGAATGACAGAAACTGCTGCTACTTACATGTATGTATAGAATGACAGAAACAGCTGCTACTTACATGTATGTACAGAATGACAGAAACTGCTGCTACTGACATGTATGTACAGAATGACAGAAACTGCTGCTACTGACATGTATGTATAGATTGACAGAAACTGCTGCTACTTACATGTATGTATAGAATGACAGAAACAGCTGCTACTTACATGTATGTATAGAATGACAGAAACAGCTGCTACTTACATGTATGTATAGAATGACAGAAACTGCTGCTACTTACATGTATGTATAGAATGACAGAAAGTACTGCTACTTACATGTATGTATAGAATGACAGAAACAGCTGCTACTTACATGTATGTACAGAATGACAGAAACAGCTGCTACTTACATGTATGTATAGAATGACAGAAACTGCTGCTACTTACATGTATGTACAGAATGACAGAAACAGCTGCTACTTACATGTATGTATAGAATGACAGAAACTGCTGCTACTTACATGTATGTATAGAATGACAGAAACTGCTGCTACTTACATGTATGTACAGAATGACAGAAACTGCTGCTACTGACATGTATGTATAGAATGACAGAAACTGCTGCTACTTACATGTATGTACAGAATGACAGAAACAGCTGCTACTTACATGTATGTATAGAATGACAGAAACTACAGCTACTTACATGTATGTATAGAATGACAGAAACTGCTGCTACTTACATGTATGTATAGAATGACAGAAACAGCTGCTACTTACATGTATGTACAGAATGACAGAAACTGCTGCTACTGACATGTATGTACAGAATGACAGAAACTGCTGCTACTGACATGTATGTATAGATTGACAGAAACTGCTGCTACTTACATGTATGTATAGAATGACAGAAACAGCTGCTACTTACATGTATGTACAGAATGACAGAAACAGCTGCTACTTACATGTATGTATAGAATGACAGAAACTGCTGCTACTTACATGTATGTACAGAATGACAGAAACAGCTGCTACTTACATGTATGTATAGAATGACAGAAACTGCTGCTACTTACATGTATGTACAGAATGACAGAAACTGCTGCTATTTACACGTATGTATAGAATGACAGAAACTGCTGCTACTTACATGTATGTATAGAATGACAGAAACTGTTGCTACTTACATGTATGTATAGAATGACAGAAACTACAGCTACTTACATGTATGTATAGAGTGACAGAAACTGCTGCTACTTACATGTATGTATAGAGTGACAGAAACTGCTGCTACTTACATGTATGTATAGAATGACAGAAACTACAGCTACTTACATGTATGTATAGAATGACAGAAACTGCTGCTACTTACATGTATGTATAGAATGACAGAAACTGCTGCTACTTACATGTATGTATAGAATGACAGAAACTGCTGCTACTTACATGTATGTATAGAATGACAGAAACTGCTGCTACTTACATGTATGTATAGAATGACAGAAACTGCTGCTACTTACATGTATGTACAGAATGACAGAAACAGCTGCTACTTACATGTATGTATAGAATGACAGAAACTGCTGCTACTTACATGTATGTATAGAATGACAGAAACTGCTGCTACTTACATGTATGTATAGAATGACAGAAACTGCTGCTATTTACATGTATGTATAGAGTGACAGAAACTGCTGCTACTTACATGTATGTATAGATTGACAGAAACTGCTGCTACTTACATGTATGTATAGAATGACAGAAACTGCTGCTACTTACATGTATGTATAGAATGACAGAAACTGCTGCTACTTACATGTATGTATAGAATGACAGAAACTGCTGCTACTTACATGTATGTATAGAATGACAGAAACAGCTGCTACTTACATGTATGTATAGAATGACAGAAACTGCTGCTACTTACATGTATGTATGGAATGACAGAAACTGCTGCTACTTACATGTATGTATAGAATGACAGAAACTGCTGCTACTTACATGTATGTATGGAATGACAGAAACTGCTGCTACTTACATCTATGTATAGAATGACAGAAACAGCTGCTACTTACATGTATGTATAGAATGACAGAAACTGCTGCTACTTACATGTATGTACAGAATGACAGAAACTGCTGCTATTTACACGTATGTATAGAATGACAGAAACTGCTGCTACTTACATGTATGTATAGAATGACAGAAACTGTTGCTACTTACATGTATGTATAGAATGACAGAAACTACAGCTACTTACATGTATGTATAGAGTGACAGAAACTGCTGCTACTTACATGTATGTATAGAGTGACAGAAACTGCTGCTACTTACATGTATGTATAGAATGACAGAAACTACAGCTACTTACATGTATGTATAGAATGACAGAAACTGCTGCTACTTACATGTATGTATAGAATGACAGAAACTGCTGCTACTTACATGTATGTATAGAATGACAGAAACTGCTGCTACTTACATGTATGTATAGAATGACAGAAACTGCTGCTACTTACATGTATGTATAGAATGACAGAAACTGCTGCTACTTACATGTATGTACAGAATGACAGAAACAGCTGCTACTTACATGTATGTATAGAATGACAGAAACTGCTGCTACTTACATGTATGTATAGAATGACAGAAACTGCTGCTACTTACATGTATGTATAGAATGACAGAAACTGCTGCTATTTACATGTATGTATAGAGTGACAGAAACTGCTGCTACTTACATGTATGTATAGATTGACAGAAACTGCTGCTACTTACATGTATGTATAGAATGACAGAAACTGCTGCTACTTACATGTATGTATAGAATGACAGAAACTGCTGCTACTTACATGTATGTATAGAATGACAGAAACTGCTGCTACTTACATGTATGTATAGAATGACAGAAACAGCTGCTACTTACATGTATGTATAGAATGACAGAAACTGCTGCTACTTACATGTATGTATGGAATGACAGAAACTGCTGCTACTTACATGTATGTATAGAATGACAGAAACTGCTGCTACTTACATGTATGTATGGAATGACAGAAACTGCTGCTACTTACATCTATGTATAGAATGACAGAAACAGCTGCTACTTACATGTATGTATGGAATGACAGAAACTGCTGCTACTTACATGTATGTATAGAATGACAGAAACAGCTGCTACTTACATGTATGTATAGAATGACAGAAACTGCTGCTACTTACATGTATGTATAGAATGACAGAAACAGCTGCTACTTACATGTATGTATAGATGACAGAAACTACAGCTACTTACATGTATGTATAGAATGACAGAAACTGCTGCTACTTACATGTATGTATAGAATGACAGAAACTGCTGCTATTTACATGTATGTATGGAATGACAGAAACTACTGCTACTGACATGTATGTATAGAATGACAGAAACTACAGCTACTTACATGTATGTATAGAATGACAGAAACTGCTGCTACTGACATGTATGTATGGAATGACAGAAACTGCTGCTACTTACATGTATGTATAGAATGACAGAAACTGCTGCTACTTACATGTATGTATAGAATGACAGAAACTGCTGCTACTGACATGTATGTATAGATTGACAGAAACTGCTGCTACTTACATGTATGTATAGAATGACAGAAACTGCTGCTACTGACATGTATGTATGGAATGACAGAAACTGCTGCTACTTACATGTATGTATAGAATGACAGAAACTGCTGCTACTGACATGTATGTATAGAATGACAGAAACTGCTGCTACTGACATGTATGTATAGATTGACAGAAACTGCTGCTACTTACATGTATGTATAGAATGACAGAAACTGCTGCTACTTACATGTATGTATAGAATGACAGAAACTGCTGCTACTTACATGTATGTATAGAATGACAGAAACTGCTGCTACTTACATGTATGTATAGAATGACAGAAATTGCTGCTATTTACATGTATGTATGGAATGACAGAAACTACTGCTACTTACATGTATGTATAGAATGACAGAAACTGCTGCTACTTACATGTATGTATAGAATGACAGAAACTGCTGCTATTTACATGTATGTATGGAATGACAGAAACTGCTGCTACTTACATGTATGTATAGAATGACAGAAACTGCTGCTACTTACATGTATGTATAGAATGACAGAAACTGCTGCTACTTACATGTATGTATAGAATGACAGAAACTGCTGCTACTTACATGTATGTATGGAATGACAGAAACTGCTGCTACTTACATGTATGTATAGAATGACAGAAACTGCTGCTACTTACATGTATGTATAGAATGACAGAAACTGCTGCTACTTACATGTATGTATAGAATGACAGAAACTGCTGCTACTTACATGTATGTATAGAATGACAGAAACTGCTGCTACTTACATGTATGTATAGAATGACAGAAACAGCTGCTACTTACATGTATGTATAGAATGACAGAAACTGCTGCTACTGACATGTATGTATAGAATGACAGAAACTGCTGCTATTTACATGTATGTATAGAATGACAGAAACTGCTGCTACTTGCATGTATGTATAGAATGACAGAAACTGCTGCTACTTACATGTATGTATAGAATGACAGAAACTGCTGCTACTGACATGTATGTATAGAATGACAGAAACTGCTGCTACTTACATGTATGTATAGAATGACAGAAACTGCTGCTACTTACATGTATTATAGAATGACAGAAACTACTGCTACTTACATGTATGTATAGAATGACAGAAACTGCTGCTACTGACATGTATTATAGAATGACAGAAACAGCTGCTATTTACATGTATGTATGGAATGACAGAAACAGCTGCTATTTACATGTATGTATAAAATGACAGAAACTGCTGCTACTTGCATGTATGTATAGAATGACAGAAACTGCTGCTACTTATTATAGAATGACAGAAACAGCTGCTATTTACATGTATGTATGGAATGACAGAAACAGCTGCTATTTACATGTATGTATAAAATGACAGAAACAGCTGCTACTTGCATGTATGTATAAAATGACAGAAACTGCTGCTACTTACATGTATGTACAGAATGACAGAAACTGCTGCTACTTACATGTATGTATAGAATGACAGAAACAGGTGCTACTTACATGTATGTATAGAATGACAGAAACTGCTGCTATGTACATGTATGTATGGAATGACAGAAACAGCTGCTACTTACATGTATGTATAGAATGACAGAAACTGCTGCTACTTACATGTATTATAGAATGACAGAAACTGCTGCTATTTACATGTATTATAGAATGACAGAAACTGCTGCTACTTACATGTATTATAGAATGACAGAAACTGCTGCTATTTACATGTATGTATAGAATGACAGAAACAGGTGCTACTTACATGTATGTATAGAATGACAGAAACTGCTGCTATGTACATGTATGTATGGAATGACAGAAACAGCTGCTACTTACATGTATGTATAGAATGACAGAAACTGCTGCTACTTACATGTATTATAGAATGACAGAAACAGCTCTATTTACATGTATGTATGGAATGACAGAAACAGCTGCTATTTACATGTATGTATAGAATGACAGAAACTGCTGCTATGTACATGTATGTATGGAATGACAGAAACTGCTGCTACTTACATGTGTTATAGAATGACAGAAACTGCTGCTACTTACATGTATTATAGAATGACAGAAACTGCTGCTACTTACATGTATTATAGAATGACAGAAACTGCTGCTATTTACATGTATGTATAGAATGACAGAAACAGGTGCTACTTACATGTATGTATAGAATGACAGAAACTGCTGCTATGTACATGTATGTATGGAATGACAGAAACAGCTGCTACTTACATGTATGTATAGAATGACAGAAACTGCTGCTACTTACATGTATTATAGAATGACAGAAACAGCTCTATTTACATGTATGTATGGAATGACAGAAACAGCTGCTATTTACATGTATGTATAGAATGACAGAAACTGCTGCTACTTACATGTATGTATAGATTGACAGAAACTGCTGCTATTTACACGTATGTACAGAATGACAGAAACTGCTGCTACTTACATGTATGTATAGAATGACAGAAACTGCTGCTATTTACATGTATGTATGGAATGACAGAAACAGCTGCTACTTACATGTATGTATAGAATGACAGAAACTGCTGCTACTTACATGTATTATAGAATGACAGAAACAGCTGCTATTTACATGTATGTATGGAATGACAGAAACAGCTGCTATTTACATGTATGTATAGAATGACAGAAACTGCTGCTACTTACATGTATGTATAGAATGACAGAAACTGCTGCTACTTACACGTATGTATAGAATGACAGAAACTGCTGCTACTGACATGTATGTATAGAATGACAGAAACTGCTGCTACTTACATGTATGTATAGAATGACAGAAACTGCTGCTACTTACATGTATGTATAGAATGACAGAAACTGCTGCTACTTACATGTATGTATAGAATGACAGAAACTGCTGCTACTTACATGTATGTATAGAATGACAGAAACTGCTGCTACTTACATGTATGTATAGAATGACAGAAACTACTGCTACCTTCAATGATATCTTCAATAGCTATATCATCGCATTCAGTTTTTATTTGGGGAGGAAGCCAGAGTACCTGCTTCAATAGCTATATCATGGCATTAAGTTTTTGTCTCGCCTGCGACGAAAGTCGCTGGAGGCGAGACATATGTATGGGAATCCGCCGGCGGCGGCGGCGGCGGCGGCGTAAACACTTGACATCTTGCTTCATATCTTTGTAAGCCCAAGCCCTAGGTCCATCAAATTTGGTACAGAGGTAGCTTATGATGAGAACTTGCCAGTCATTCACCTGTCACCTGACCTTGACCTCAATTTCACGGTCCAGTGACTACGTTAAAGTTTTTGGGTTACGACAGTTCCTCTGTAACTATGCATGGTAGAATGACAATATTTGGTGTATAGGTTGCTGATGACTAGTACATGACTGTCTGGTAGGTGTCACCTGACCTTGACCTCAATTTCACGGTCCAGCGACTACGTTAAAGTTTTTGGGTTACGACAGTTCCTCTGTAACTACGCATGGTAGGATGACAATATTTGGTGTATAGGTTGCTGATGACTAGTACATGACTGTCTGGTAGGTGTCACCTGACCTTGACCTCAATTTCACGGTCCAGCGACTACGTTAAAGTTTTTGGGTTACGACAGTTCCTCTGTAACTACGCATGGTAGGATGACAATATTTGGTGTATAGGTTGCTGATGACTAGTACATGACTGTCTGGTAGGTGTCACCTGACTTTGACCTCAATTTCACGGTCCAGCGACTACGTTAAAGTTTTTGGGTTACGACAGTTCCTCTGTAACTACACATGGTAGGATGACAATATTTGGTGTATAGGTTGCTGATGACTAGTACATGACTGTCTGGTAGGTGTCACCTGACCTTGACCTCAATTTCACGGTCCAGCCACTACGTTAAAGTTTTGGGGTTACGACAGTTCCTCTGTAACTATGCATGGTAGGATGACAATATTAGGTGTATAGGTTGCTGATGACTAGTACATGACTGTCTGGTAGGTGTCACCTGACCTTGACCTCAATTTCATGGTCCAGTGACTACGTTAAAGTTTTTGGGTTATGGCTGTTCCCCTGTAACTATGCAGGGTATGGTGACAATATTTTGTATACAGGCCGCTGCTGATATTTAATGCTATTTAAGTAATGCTTATGACGAAATTTATTTTCGTTACTGATGCGGAATGCAGGCGAGACGTTTTTCTGTGTCCACACTTGTTTATTTGGGGAGGAAGCCAAAGTACTTGGAGAAACCCCAACCATCGGTTGGAAAACTGGCAATCCTTGTCAATTAAGATTGGAGTTGAGTACATCCTGCCGACAGTGAGACTCGAACCTGCAACATCAGTGTCATAGACCATGTGATCAATAGTAGACCAACTACCTTAACCACTCAGCCAAAAAGGCCCCTCTTCTATTTGATGTTTATTTAACAATCAGCAGATAATTGAAATGATAAACTATCTTCAACTTGACATTAAGTTAACATTCATTTGACATTTAGATTTAGTTATCTTCTACTGGATTTCTAATTAACTTCAATTTCATGTTTAGTGAAGTCATCTTCTATTTTACATTTAGTTAAGTTATCTTCAATTTGACATTTTGCTTAAGTTATCATCTATTGGACATTATGGTAAGTAAGTAACTTAAATTTGATGTTAAGTTAACTTCAAATTGTTTTTTTATTGAAGTTATCTTCTATCTGAGTAATTATCTTGTATTTGAAGTTTAGCTAAATTATCTTCAATTTGACATTTAGTAAAGTTATTTCCTATTTGATGTCATCCATGTACAGGGCAGATATACCTAGATAGTCAGGGCAGATATACCTAGATAGTCAGGGCAGATATACTTAGATAGTCAGGGCAGATATACCTAGATAGTCAGGGCAGATATACCTAGATAGTCAGGGCAGATATATGTAGGAAGTCTTTACATACTCATACAGGCAGATATATGTATTAAGTCTTTATATACTTGTAGAGGGCAGATATTCGAAACCAGTCTTTACGTGCTTTGTAGGTCATATATATAAAGACACAGTAGTCTTTACTTATGAGCACTTAGCTAGTATTGTTCTTTATATACTTGTACAGGGCAGATATTCGAAACCAGTCTTTCATGCTTTGTAGGTCATATATAATTAAAGATACAATAGTCTTTACTTATGAGCACTTAGCTATTATTATTCTTTATATTCTTGTACAGGGCATTAAACACTACAAGACAGAAGAGGCCATTTGTCATATCAAGATCGACATATGCAGGTCAAGGACAGTATGGAGGTCATTGGTCAGGAGATAACTTTGCTACATACTATGACATGGCCATTTCTATACCTGGTAGTATTTGTTATTGTTTCCATGGTGATATCTGACATCTAGTTAGTAATTAAGTGTTGCCTTTATATTTTGTTTCCATGGTGATATCTGACATCTAGTTAGTAATTAAGTGTTGCCTTTATATTTCAAAATGCGTTTTATGGTAATATTTGTTATTGTTTCCATGGTGATATCTGACATCTAGTTAGTAATTAAGTGTTGCCTTTATATTTTGTTTCCATGGTGATATGACATCTAGTTAGTAATTAAGTGTTGCCTTTATATTTTGTTTCCATGGTGATATGACATCTAGTTAGTAATTAAGTGTTGCCTTTATATTTTGTTTCCATGGTGATATGACATCTAGTTAGTAATTAAGTGTTGCCTTTATATTTTGGTTCCATGGTGATATGACATCTAGTTAGTAATTAAGTGTTGCCTTTATATTTTGTTTCCATGGTGATATGACATCTAGTTAGTAATTAAGTGTTGCCTTTATATTTTGTTTCCATGGTGATATCTGACATCTAGTTAGTAATTAAGTGTTGCCTTTATATTTTGTTTCCATGGTGATATGACATCTAGTTAGTAATTAAGTGTTGCCTTTATATTTTGTTTCCATGGTGATATCTGACATCTAGTTAGTAATTAAGTGTTGCCTTTATATTTTGTTTCCATGGTGATGTGACATCTAGTTAGTAATTAAGTGTTGCCTTTATATTTTGTTTCCATGGTGATATCTGACATCTAGTTAGGAATTAAGTGTTGCCTTTATATTTCAAACTGCGTTTTATGGTAATATTTGTTATTGTTTCCATGGTGATATCTGACGTCTAGTTAGTAATTAAGTGTTGCCTTTATATTTCAAACTGCGTTTTATGGTGATTTTTTTTTTCATCCCAAAAAAGTGGAAATTTGGACATCCTAGTTTCCATCCCACATATTTTGGTTTCTAATGCACACATTTTTACAAATTTATTTTTGCAGTTGTATTTTTGGGGACATACATGTGAAATATAAACCATGTAAATTCAGCATTACATCATTTTATTGTATTCTAAATCACACAGTACCTAGGTCAGTATGATTCTGATCTACCTGTTTTTTATGTTGAATTTTAACATATTTATGTACTTGTATGTATTTCTCTTATGACTGGGCTGTTTTATCATATTCCCAAATGCTTGTGTATTTTGCGATATCACACCTTGGGCAATGTAATATGAAAAGGTGATATGATAATTGGCTCTCCCTCCTGATTGGATGATTGTCCACTGTTTATCACTTTCAAAGCATTATGATTGGTTGGGATGGTGTAGCTGTGAAGTTTATCATTCTTGGCCACTGTTCATGTTATAAGGGAATGCAACATTATTTGAAAAAAAATCTGTACAAAATCATAAGAGAATTTGATTTCATAACTCGTGAGAGTTCAATATACATTTATTGACTTTGATATAGGTTAATACCTGGTTTTATCAACCCTGAAAAAATTATATCCACCGAGCCAACGGCGAGTGTGGATATTATTTTTGAGGGTTGATAAAACCAGGTATTAACCTATATCAAAGTCGATGAATGTTTTATTATATGAATATTTTTACTTTACACTGGAAGTCTTTAATAAAAATGGATAACAATAAAAATTTATTTAAACAATAACAACAGTAGGCTATAACATTTTAAATTGAAATATTCTCATTTTCAAATTAAAATTTATAGTAATATTAGAGCAATTATGAAAAATTTGCAAAAACTGTTCCTGTTCATTGACAGTTGCAAAACTTGTCTGCTGCTCGTCAGCCATTTTGAACCAATGTCAACAAATAGAATGTTTTAAAAGAATGATTTTGATTGGCTGAGGTTTTAATTCAACCAATCAAATTAATGCTTGTTTCTCCATTGTTGAATTCTATTTTTAACTACTGAAAAGTGATAAATATTCTATTTTTTAAGCTACCCAAAAGTCAAAACTTTTATATCAGTCTATTTTTATCTACTTTGGGGTTAACACACTGTCTGCATAATACTTTTCATGATACCCTGGGCCAATCAAAATTAAGATAAATGTTAGTCATGTAATAATATTGCTTAATACCATTCTATCTTTATGTAATTCAATGTAATAAGAAGATTGCCAGAGGCTCATTTGTTTTAACATTGAAATTGCATCTCAAGTTCATATTTTACAATTTTCAACTCTCACTAATTATAAAATCAATACACATCTCAGAAATGTTGAATTTTGACATATTTATGTATATATCTATGATCCATGCATACTGGGTTTTATTTTCAGAATGTTAAATATAAAATGATTAGGGCACACATTTGTATGAATTTTATTTTCAGAAATTCTGAACTTTAACATGTTTGGAATATCTATGATTGGGGCACACATTTGTATGAATTTTATTTTCAGAAATTCTGAACTTTAACATGTTTGGAATATCTATGATTGGGGCAGACATTTGTATGAATTTTATTTTCAGAAATTCTGAACTTTAACATGTTTGGAATATCTATGATTGGGGCAGACATTTGTGTGAATTTTATTTTCAGAAATTCTGAACTTTAACATGTTTGGAATATCTATGAT
Source organism: Limnoperna fortunei (assembly GCA_944474755.1). NCBI lineage: Eukaryota > Metazoa > Mollusca > Bivalvia > Mytilida > Modiolidae > Limnoperna > Limnoperna fortunei. The sequence goes on from OX104117.1 coordinate 2,350,999, forward strand.
TGGGGCAGACATTTATATGAATTTTATTTTCAGAAATTCTTAACTTTAACATGTTTGGAATATCTATGATTGGGGCAGACATTTGTGGGTTTGCCTTGGACACAACGGAAGATTTATGTCAAAGATGGTATGAACTGGGAGCATTTTATCCTTTCTCCAGGAGTCATAATACATTGGGTGCCAGGGTAAGTTTATTATTGTAACACAGTCATTACATACAGGGGTTTATCATTTATTTTGTAGGGCTAATGATTGGAAATTGGTTAAGGTAGTTTGTCATCTACTATTGATCACATGAGGTTGTTGGGTTCGAGCTTTACTGTGGACAAGGTGTACTTTAATCCAACCTTATTTGTTAAAGATTGCCATTATTCCTGCCAACGATTGCCACTATTCCTGAAAAAAATTACCATTATTCCTGCCAAAGATTGCCATTATTCCTGCCAAAGATTGCCATTATTCCTGGCAAAGATTGCCATTATTCCTGCCAAAGATTGCCATTATTCCTGCCAAAGATTGTCATTATTCCTTCCAAAGATTGCCATTATTAATGCCAAAGATTGCCATTATTCCTGCCAAAGATTGCCATTATTCATGGCAAAGATTGCAATTATTCCTGCCAAAGATTGCCATTATTCCTGCCAAAGATTGCCATTATTCCTGCCAAAGATCAAGGGTTTTCACTGGTTACTTCAGCTTCTGCCCTAAAGGAACACTGGATGCCATGATATAGCTGAAAAATTGCTGCAAATGGCACAAAACACCATTCAAACATACAAACAAACAAACATTTAGTTCAATATATGATATACAGGTAACTGTTCTTACATCAACTTATACACATGATCTAGTTTCTAAGCCAGAAAGTTGCATTATATTTTGCAGCCACAGGATCCAACAGCGTTCGGTCCAGATTTAATAGAATCAACCAGGACAGCCTATAACATCAGATATACACTGCTTCCATACCTGTATACATTGTTTCATAAAAGTCATATGATGGGAGAAACAGTTGCAAGGCCTTTGTTCTTTGAGTAAGTCACATGATATCCATAAAGTCGTACAATTAGACAAACTATTTTTAGACACAATTCTTTTAGTACCAAATTGCATTCATTTAATCATGTGATTGGTAGAGGTTTTTCTTTAAGTAAGTAGCCACTCTCCGGCACAGAGAATATAACTGGTTCCCAGATATAACCTCTGCCACACATCATTCCCCATTTACTGCCGGAATACATTTGTCGTCTGCTTGTAACATTTGTAAACAAAAAATGATGTTTGGAAAAAAGTATACGAGATCTTTTTTATTTTTATATAGTCTATTTATACACTTTTGATACAGTTTTACATTGCAATTACTGCATTTGTACATGAAGTGTATCTGCCATGAGAGATATCTCTCACAATGTCAACCAATAGTATGGCAGAGGTGATTATGGTTGATGTAGGATACCCAGAATCCTTTGTGTGGAGATTTGTATTTAGCATGGCATGCATGCATAGAAAACCTGTCCTTATTGATGCATTAACTAACTAATAGATTATCACAATACAAATCTGTGTTGGCAACAACAAAGTGGTAAGTTGTTAATTTGTATTTGTTATTTATTCATATGCTATTTATATGCAGGTTTCCATTGGACAAGACAACATACAGTATTGATGGTCAGTTTTTGTGGGGAAGTTCTTTGTTAATATCCCCTGCCTTAACAAAGGTAAGCTATGAAACAATCTTTTATATAAAGTTTAAAGGTAATAGTAGTTTATGATACATGCTGAGTTGTATAATGCAATAACTGTAAATCAGGGTACTACATGTATGTATTTCACTTTATAACAAAGTTGACAACTGCTGTACAATAAATCAACCTTTGTTTCTTCCATAAATGGCAGATTTCTGGTACAGATGACCCAGTACAGATGAGCTCATGCGCACACATCTGTACTTGCTGCGTCATCCAATCAAAACGCCTGAAACAAGAATGTTGTTATGGAAGCATAACAACGTTTCTGTTTGACGTTCTTGTTTCCGGCGTTCTGATTGGATGTCAGAGACAATGGAGATACTATTGGATATAGCGATGTGAAAGTTGTTGGTTTATGGAAGAAATAGGTACTTTTTAATACTTTTTTGGGAAAGTCCGTGTGATCTTTATCTCGTGATAGAAATTTTAATTGTTTCTTGGCTAGTTCTGCTGCGCTCCACTCGTGAAAAGACATAAAATTTCTATTAATCGTGAAAGATCAACCAGTCTTTCCCAAAAACGTATGAAAGAACCTATTAATCTTGAGTGTCATACGAGTGACCTGTGTTAATAAACTGAATACCTACACCCTACACAATCAGTGTATTGAGGAACAATGGTCCATGTAAAGTTTACTAACTAAAGCTGGCCCAAAAGCCCAGGTGAGCCCTGTCATCTTAACTAAACTTTACCTTAGTTGACCCAAAGCTCATCTGAGTCCTTGCCCTATATAGTAAACTTTACCTTAGCTGACCCAAAGCTCATCTGAGTCCTTGCCCTATATAGTAAACTTTACCTTAGCTGACCCAAAGCTCATGTCAGTCCTTGCCCTATATATAGTAAACTTTACCTTTGCTGACCCAAAGCTCATGTGAGTACTTGCCCTATATATAGTTAACTTACCTAAGTTGACCCAAAGCTCATGTCAGTCCTTGCCCTATATATAGTAAACTTTACCTTTGCTGACCCAAAGCTCATGTGAGTCCTTGCCCTATATATAGTAAACTTTACCTAAGCTGACCCAAAGCTCATGTCAGTCCTTGCCTTATATATAGTAAACTTTACCTTAGTTGACCCAAAGCTCATCTGAGTCCTTGCCCTATATAGTAAACTTTACCTTAGTTGACCCAAAGCTCATGTGAGTCCTTGCCCTATATATAGTAAACTTTACCATAGCTGACCCAAAGTTCAAGTGAGTCCTTGCCCTATATATAGTAAACTTTACCTTAGTTGACCCAAAGCTCATGTGAGTCCTTGCCCTATATAGTAAACTTTACCTTAGTTGACCCAAAGCTCATGTGAGTACTTGCCCTATATATAGTAAACTTTACCTTAGCTGACCCAAAGCTCATCTGAGTCCTTGCCCTATATAGTAAACTTTACCTTAGCTGACCCAAAGCTCATGTCAGTCTTTGCCCTATATATAGTAAACTTTACCTTAGCTGACCCAAAGCTCATGTGAGTCCTTGCCCTATATAGTAAACTTTACCTTAGTTGACCCAAAGCTCATCTGAGTCCTTGCCCTATATAGGAAACTTTACCATAGCTGACCCAAAGCTCATCTGAGTCCTTGCCCTATATAGTAAACTTTACCTTAGTTGACCCAAAGCTCATGTGAGTACTTGCCCTATATATAGTAAACTTTACCTAAGTTGACCCAAAGCTCATGTCAGTCCTTGCCCTATATATAGTAAACTTTACCTTAGTTGACCCAAAGCTCATCTGAGTCCTTGCCCTATATAGTAAACTTTACCTTAGCTGACCCAAAGCTCATGTGAGTCCTTGCCCTATATATAGTAAACTTTACCTTAGCTGACCCAAAGCTCATGTGAGTCCTTGCCCTATATAGTAAACTTGACCTTAGCTGACCCAAAGCTCATGTGAGTCCTTGCCCTATATATAGTAAACTTTACCTTAGCTGACCCAAAGCTCATGTGAGTCCTTGCCCTATATAGTAAACTTTACCTTAGTTGACCCAAAGCTCATGTGAGTACTTGCCCTATATATAGTAAACTTTACCTTAGCTGACCCAAAGCTCATGTGAGTCCTTGCCCTATATATAGTAAACTTTACCATAGCTGACCCAAAGCTCATGTGAGTCCTTGCCCTATATATAGTAAACTTTACCATAGATGACCCAAAGCTCATGTCAGTCCTTGCCCTATATATAGTAAACTTTACCATAGCTGACCCAAAGCTCATGTGAGTCCTTGCCCTATATAGTAAACTTTACCTTAGCTGACCCAAAGCTCAAGTGAGTCCTTGTCTTATATATAGTAAACTTTACCATAGCTGACCCAAAGCTCATGTCAGTCCTTGCCCTATATATAGTAAACTTTACCTAAGCTGACCCAAAGCTCATGTGAGTCCTTGCCCTATATATAGTAAACTTTACCATAGCTGACCCAAAGCTCATGTGAGTCCTTGTCTTATATATAGTAAACTTTACCTTAGTTGACCCAAAGCTCATGTGAGTCCTTGTCCTATATATAGTAAACTTTACCTTAGTTGACCCAAAGCTCATGTGAGTCCTTGCCTTATATATAGTAAACTTTACCTTAGTTGCCCCGAAGCTCATGTGAGTCCTTGCCCTATATATAGTAAACTTTACCTTAGTTGACCCAAAGCTCATGTGAGTCCTTGCCCTATATATAGTAAACTTTACCTTAGCTGACCCAAAGCTCATGTGAGTCCTTGCCTTATATATAGTAAACTTTACCATAGCTGACCCAAAGCTCATGTGAGTCCTTGCCCTATATATAGTAAACTTTACCTTAGCTGACCAAAGCTCATGTCAGTCCTTGCCCTCTATATATAGTTAACTTTACCTTAGCTGACCCAAAGCTCATGTGAGTCCTTGCCCTATATATAGTAAACTTTACCTGAGCTGACCCAAAGCTCATGTGAGTCCTTGCCCTATATATAGTAAACTTTACCTTAGCTGACCCAAAGCTCATGTCAGTCCTTGCCCTATATATAGTAAACTTTACCTTAGCTGACCCAAAGCTCATGTGAGTCCTTCCCCTATATATAGTAAACTTGACCATAGCTGACCCAAAGCTCATGTCAGTCCTTGCCCTATATATAGTAAACTTTACCTTAGTTGACCCAAAGCTCATGTCAGTCCTTGCTCTATATATAGTTAACTTACCTAAGCTGACCCAAAGCTCATGTCAGTCCTTGCCCTATATATAGTTAACTTTACCTAAGCTGACCCAAAGCTCATGTGAGTCCTTGCCTTATATAGAGGAAACTTGACCTAAGCTGACCCAAAGCTCATGTGAATCCTTGCCCTATATATAGTAAACTTTACCTTAGTTGACCCAAAGCTCATGTCAGTCCTTGCCCTATATATAGTTAACTTTACCTTAGTTGACCCAAAGCTCATGTCAGTCCTTGCCTTATATATAGTAAACTTTACCATAGCTGACCCAAAGCTCATGTGAGTCCTTGCCCTATATATAGTAAACTTTACCTTAGCTGACCCAAAGCTCATGTCAGTCCTTGCCCTATATATAGTAAACTTTACCTAAGCTGACCCAAAGCTCATGTCAGTCCTTGGCCTATATATAGTAAACTTTACCTTAGTTGACCCAAAGCTCATGTGAATCCTTGCCCTATATATAGTAAACTTTACCTTAGTTGACCCAAAGCTCATGTCAGTCCTTGCCCTATATATAGTAAATTTTACCATAGCTGACCCAAAGCTCATGTGAGTCCTTGCCCTATATATAGGAAACTTTACCTTAGCTGACCCAAAGCTCATGTCAGTCCTTGCCCTATATATAGTAAACTTTACCATAGATGACCCAAAGCTCATGTGAATCCTTGCCCTATATATAGTAAACTTTACCTTAGTTGACCCAAAGCTCATGTCAGTCCTTGCCCTATATATAGAAAACTTTACCTAAGCTGACCCAAAGCTCATGTCAGTCCTTGCCCTATATATAGTAAACTTTACCTAAGCTGACCCAAAGCTCATGTCAGTCCTTGCCCTATATAGAGGAAACTTGACCTAAGCTGACCCAAAGCTCATGTGAATCCTTGCCCTATATATAGTAAACTTTACCTTAGCTGACCCAAAGCTCATGTGAGTCCTTGCCTTATATATAGTAAACTTTACCATAGCTGACCCAAAGCTCATGTGAGTCCTTGCCCTACATATAGTAAACTTTACCTTAGCTGACCCAAAGCTCATGTGAGTCCTTGCCCTATATATAGTAAACTTTACCTTAGCAGACCCAAAGCTCATGTCAGTCCTTGCCCTATATATAGTAAACTTGACCATAGCTGACCCAAAGCTCATGTGAGTCCTTGCCCTATATATAGTAAACTTTACCTAAGCTGACCCAAAGCTCATGTGAGTCCTTGCCCTACATATAGTAAACTTTACCTGAGCTGACCCAAAGCTCATGTGAGTCCTTGCCCTATATATAGTAAACTTTACCTAAGCTGACCCAAAGCTCATGTCAGTCCTTGCCCTATATATAGTAAACTTAACCTTAGCTGACCCAAAGCTCATGTGAGTCCTTGCCCTATATATAGTAAACTTTACCTTAGCTGACCCAAAGCTCATGTGAGTCCTTGCCCTATATATAGTAAACTTTACCATAGCTGACCCAAAGCTCATGTCAGTCCTTGCCCTATATATAGTAAACTTTACCTTAGTTGACCCAAAGCTCATGTCAGTCCTTGCCCTATATATAGTTAACTTACCTAAGCTGTCCCAAAGCTCATGTCAGTCCTTGCCCTATATATAGTTAACTTTACCATAGCTGACCCGAAGCTCATGTCATTCCTTGCCTTATATATAGTAAACTTTACCTTTGCTGACCCAAAGCTCATGTCAGTCCTTGCCCTATATATAGTAAACTTTACCTTAGTTGACCCAAAGCTCATGTGAGTCCTTGCCTTATATATAGTAAACTTTACCTTAGCTGACCCAAAGCTCATGTGAGTCCTTGCCCTATATATAGTAAACTTTACCATAGCTGACCCAAAGCTCAAGTGAGTCCTTGCCCTATATATAGTAAACTTTACCTAAGCTGACCCAAAGTTCAAGTGAGTCCTTGCCCTATATATAGTAAACTTTACCATAGCTGACCTAAAGCTCATGTGAGTCCTTGCCCTATATATAGTAAACTTTACCATAGCTGACCCAAAGCTCAAGTGAGTCCTTGCCCTATATATAGTAAACTTTACCTAAGCTGACCCAAAGTTCATGTGAGTCCTTGCCCTATATATAGTAAACTTTACCTTGACTGACCCAAAGCTCATGTGAGTCCTTGCCCTATATATAGTAAACTTTACCTTGACTGACCCAAAGCTCATGTGAGTCCTTGCCCTATATATAGTAAACTTTACCATAGTTGACCCAAAGCTCATGTCAGTCCTTGCCCTATATATAGTAAACTTTACCATAGCTGACCCAAAGCTCAAGTGAGTCCTTGCCTTATATATAGTAAACTTTACCTTAGCTGACCCAAAGCTCATGTGAGTCCTTGCCCTATATATAGTAAACTTTACCTAAGCTGACCCAAAGTTCAAGTGAGTCCTTGCCCTATATATAGTAAACTTTACCATAGCTGACCTAAAGCTCATGTGAGTCCTTGCCCTATATATAGTAAACTTGACCTTAGCTGACCCAAAGCTCATGTGAGTCCTTGCCCTATATATAGTAAACTTTACCTTGACTGACCCAAAGCTCATGTGAGTCCTTGCCCTATATATAGTAAACTTTACCTTGACTGACCCAAAGCTCATGTGAGTCCTTGCCCTATATATAGTAAACTTTACCATAGATGACCCAAAGCTCATGTTAGTCCTTGCCCTATATATAGTAAACTTTACCTTAGTTGACCCAAAGCTCATGTCAGTCCTTGCCCTATATATAGTAAACTTTACCATAGATGACCCAAAGCTCATGTCAGTCCTTGCCCTATATATAGTAAACTTTACCTAAGCTGACCCAAAGCTCATGTGAGTCCTTCCCCTATATATAGTAAACTTGACCATAGCTGACCCAAAGCTCATGTGAGTCCTTGCCCTATATATAGTAAACTTTACCTTAGATGACCCAAAGCTCATGTGAGTCCTTGCCCTACATATAGTAAACTTTACCTTAGCTGACCCAAAGCTCATGTCAGTCCTTGCCCTATATATAGTAAACTTTACCTTAGTTGACCCAAAGCTCATGTGAGTCCTTGCCCTATATATAGTAAACTTTACCTTGACTGACCCAAAGCTCATGTGAGTCCTTGCCCTATATATAGTAAACTTTACCTTAGCTGACCCAAAGCTCATGTGAGTCCTTGCCCTACATATAGTAAACTTAACCTAAGCTGATCCAAAGCTCATGTCAGTCCTTGCCCTATATATAGTAAACTTTACCTTAGCTGACCCAAAGCTCATGTGAGTCCTTGCCCTATATGACAACGGCTCTGTAAATGAACTTTGACTGAGGGAGAGGAAAATAGTTCTTATTTTGATATTTGACTGCGCCAAACTGTAGCATAGACAGTGGATTTATTATTCAATGGAATTTTAATATTGGAGCTGTATTTAAAAAGCAGTTTCATTTAGAATTTATAAATAAATTTATTCAGATAATTTATTAAATGTATTGGGTATTTTTTTATCTGATTGTTCAAAGCCTATTTCTGGACTATTTTATGGGTGTAAGGGAGTTTCCATGAGTACCCTTCGGATTTTCTAAATTTGCCAAAAATTTTATCTGACATGCCACCCCGAAAATTTAATGTGATATACGTGAAATTATTCCGGTCGTTTTGAGGGGTCTCTCATTACTCAACGAAACTTGGTGCCTAAGTGAGAGCAAAAAATGTCAATAGTTTCCCCTATACAAAAATAATTAAGAGGCCGTTGTCAAGTTGAAGTGTTGATTTTTTACTTTGTTGTCTAAAAGTTTGTATGTCAATGATGTTATTAGTTCAGCCACTGCAGCTATAATGCTGTAACTTTCACTTTATTCTGTCAGATAACAGTAAACAATTAAAAAATACATCTTTCTGTCTAAATTTTACTCAAAAACATTAAAATTTATGGTTTTAAACAGTAAGTTACATGGCCTTGAATGGCATAAAATTGTCAGATTTCCTTGTAGACAGAAACAACAAAGAATTTAAGGAAAAATTGCTAAATTACTCAAAGGAAAACAGAAGCGAAATTAATTTAGTTATTAAACACTATTGCAACTAAATAAATTTAATTTTGAACAAAAACCAAAAAAAAAAATACCTGTGTGTACTTCAACCCTTTAGAACAGCAAAAAACAGCGCATGGGAAATCTGCGAGATAAGGTTCTATATGATATTGCTCACAAATGTACTTTCAACCAAATCCATGATACTGTTTACCCAAAAAGCATGCAAAGCCAGTAAAATTTGGTTTGTATTTTATTTATATCATTAATTTTTGTCTGAAAAACTGATCCAGTAGCAACAGATAGAGTCGGGTCATAATCTAGCATGCACGTTTCCCCCAAAACAAATTATGATTGCATGACCATTTCTACAAGATGTATTTAAATCCAGCATTTTTCCTCAAATGCTTAATTTTACCAAGGGGAAACACTTGTAATCAACATTCATATTTCTACCTTTTAGCAATTAACAAAATAGACACTAATAAAGTTAAAACCTTGTCAACCAAGGGAGATAATTGTAGGCACTGAAGAATGTAAACAAACTATAAAATGAAGCTTTTATTGTAAATATATGACATTGATCCATATTTAAAGAACAAAATTAGAAGATAATAATCCGATTCCTATTTTAGAAATACAATCACAGAAAAGTCTTCATGAGATTACAAAGATAGCTTAACCCTCTTGCTGCCAAAGTGACATTTCTGTCATTCCCGCTAAATTTTGTTTTTATGCATAAAACATCAGTGGTATTTATGACGTCATTCGATTGTTCTTCGGCAAAGTACGTCAATTATGGCGGGAACGATTCATAATTTGGAAGGAAATATAAAAAGATAAAATGAATGTAGTATAAGAGATGCATTGAGCGTACTTTTAGCGTCCTATTGACATTACAGTATACATTGAAGTATACAACAAAATTGATTTATTTTTTGCAAAAGGTTCCAGCAGAGAATCTTCAAACATCTGCGGTACTTATTACATTTAAATGCACTTTAAATCCTTAATTTGCACAAAATAAATAAATAAATAAATAAATAAATAAATAAATAAATAAATAAATAAATAAATAAATAAATAAATAAATAAATAAATAAGAGTTTTAAAGACCGAACGAAATAATGCATTAAAATTGCCCGAGTGACACACGTAAGCACTTTACTTGTATTTATTACATCAACCATCGATTCATTATTTTAAGGGTATAGTTTTTTCTTTTCTTGTTTCAAATAGAGATAAAATATAAACAACACGACAAATCAAACGTTTATATATAAATTTTTAACTGCATAGTGCACATCAAGTACCGTTTTCTGTATTCATCAGTGTTCAAAATTTTTGTCTGACGCTAATAAAGTTATGTCGGGTCCTACTTAAACAGCGCTCTTGAACGCCATGGAATATGAAACAAATATACAACTTATCAAATGATTTCACCCCCCAATATTGTGTTCTGTATGAAAGACTTTATTGTTTGTTTCATTATCGCGGGAATCTATAGTAGAAGTCAGTGTGTTTTGGTGGAGGTTGCGTTTGGTCAAGCTTATGCTCCTTTTGTAGACCCAAAAGATTATATTTTGAAATCGACAATTATTTCCTAAAAAAATCCTGACTAAAAACACGGTAGGTTCGTAATCTAAGTATAATTAGTCTAATGTAAAGTTAATGACATGCTTTGGAATATGTGAAACATCGATCCAACAAAACAACACAACTGAGTACACGTTAATTATGCCTCAGCGACATCATCGTTGAAATTGCGTCCCAACTCGGAGGAGAGTTGCTCGACGAACAAATTTAGCCTCAGATTTCGAGGACTATGATGCGGGATTATGTGTCAATGATTTTTGAAAAAAAAAAATCATTCATTTACAGGGGTATATAATTTGAACAATAAATTCTTATAAAATCTGCAACCTGAAAAGAATAGATTGTTATATTTTTTATTTTTGTTATTTCATTTAACTATGTAAATAAGCAGTAAGACATTGTATAATACCCTCTACTTGAATGCGTTTCTTTCGGTTCTCTGAGTTTACAGATTATATCTTGAGCACTATAGTCAAGGGAAACAAACCATAATTTAAAAGTATGCTTACAAATCTGTAAATATAGAACTCCGTACACTTTGTACATTAGAAATAGTAAATATTTATGGTCATTGTCTTCCGCTGCATTTTCGTTAATATTTATTCATTTTTGAAATTAATATTTATGAATTTAAGCCTATAATTAAAAAGCGCGGGATATCCAATTAATATTTGCGGGAAATAATGTGTAAACAGCGGGAAATGGATGAACTATTAAAGCCGTATTACAAGATGCGAAAGCGCAAATTTTGCAACGTCATAGAACAAAGACTTGTTTTGATATTTGGCGCGATAAATCGATAAAATATATTCGGCAGCAAGAGGGTTAAACATTGTTTGTGGGAGGGGGGGGGGGGGGGGGGGGGGGGGGTGCACATGTAGATGGAAAAAGCCAGGATATGCGCATATAAATATAAAAGTGACATATCAGTAGGTGGAGTGGTTTCATTTGGTAACCATGGACCTTGTACACAATAAATGCACTCGGTTACTAATTTTAAAAACATGTTTTTTTGCTTTCACCATTTATTTCAAATTCTTGTATTGATGTTTACTTGTTTACAATATATGGTTACAACATCATAGCATTATGACGTCACAGTTTGCATGATGTCATAAAGGGTACTTCAAAACTCCTGGCTGTGTAAATCTCTTTTTTAAGAAACTTCTTTGGAAATATTGCTATTAACCTATTAATAATCATTTGAATTTTAGTAAATACAAATGTACACCCATTTCTGAACCATAATTATTTGATTTATATATTGAGTACTGTTTAAGAATGTTTGATTGTGAAATTAATACAAAAATTAGAAAGTAAATGTAAAAATTTGTTCTAAAAGATAAGTAATGTGCCCATTTTTCTTCTTAAAAAGGTAAAATTTTTATAACTTTGGAATTCAGTATTGATATTATTTAAAGATATAGCCTTCCTATGATTTATTATGACATACAGTATATAGGTTGCGAAAGCAAAAACTTATCATCCAGCTATAGATATAATGACACATGAAAATTGTTGATTTTTTTTTAAATCAAGTGTTGAGTTGAACAATTGAAAGCGTTAAAGTTTGTTCATAAAACAGGTTGAAACGGCTTTATTTTATTTCGGAATGAGATGAAACTTGGTAGATTTGCTCGTAATATGGGGAACAAAAATAAAATACAGTAAAAAGTATGAAAATTGAAAATTTTGTTTTCAATTTGACAACGGCTCTGTAAATGAACTTTGACTGAGGGAGAGGAAAATAGTTCTTATTTTGATATTTGACTGCGCCAAACTGTAGCATAGACAGTGGATTTATTATTCAATGGAATTTTAATATTGGAGCTGTATTTTTTTATCTGATTGTTCAAAGCCTATTTCTGGACTATTTTATGGGTGTAAGGGAGTTTCCATTAGTACCCTTCTGATTTTCTAAATTTGCCAAAAATTTTATCTGACATGGCACCCCGAAAATTTAATGTGATATACGTGAAATTATTCCGGTCGTTTTGAGGGGTCTCTCATTACTCAACGAAACTTGGTGCCTAAGTGAGAGCAAAAAATGTCAATAGTTTCCCCTATACAAAAATAATTAAGAGGCCGTTGTCATATATAGTAAACTTTACCTTAGCTGACCCAAAGCTCATGTCAGTCCTTGCCCTATATATGGTAAACTTTACCTAAGCTGACCCAAAGCTCATGTCAGTCCTTGGCCTATATATGGTAAACTTTACCATAGTTGACCCAAAGCTCATGTCAGTCCTTGCCCTATATATGGTAAACTTTACCTAAGCTGACCCAAAGCTCATGTCAGTCCTTGCCCTATATATGGTAAACTTTACCATAGTTGACCCAAAGCTCATGTCAGTCCTTGCCCTATATATGGTAAACTTTACCTAAGCTGACCCAAAGCTCATGTCAGTCCTTGCCCTATATATGGTAAACTTTACCTAAGCTGACCCAAAGCTCATGTCAGTCCTTGCCCTATATATGGTAAACTTTACCTAAGCTGACCCAAAGCTCATGTCAGTCCTTGCCCTATATATAGTAAACTTTACCTTAGCTGACCCAAAGTTCATGTGAGTCCTTGCCCTATATATAGTAAACTTTACCATAGCTGACCCAAAGCTCATGTGAGTCCTTGCCCTATATATAGTAAACTTTACCATAGCTGACCCAAAGCTCATGTGAGTCCTTGCCCTATATATAGTAAACTTTACCTTAGCTGACCCAAAGCTCATGTGAATCCTTGCCCTATATATGGTAAACTTTACCTAAGCTGACCCAAAGCTCATGTCAGTCCTTGCCTTATATATAGTAAACTTTACCATAGTTGACCCAAAGCTCATGTCAGTCCTTGCCCTATATATAGTAAACTTTACCTTAGTTGACCCAAAGCTCATGTCAGTCCTTGCCTTATATATAGTAAACTTTACCATAGCTGACCCAAAGCTCATGTGAGTCCTTGCCCTACATATAGTAAACTTTACCTTAGCTGACCCAAAGCTCATGTGAGTCCTTGCCCTATATATAGTAAACTTTACCTTAGCAGACCCAAAGCTCATGTCAGTCCTTGGCCTATATATAGTAAACTTTACCTTAGTTGACCCAAAGCTCATGTGAGTCCTTGCCCTATATATAGTAAACTTTACCATAGCTGACCCAAAGCTCATGTGAGTCCTTGCCCTATATATAGTAAACTTTACCATAGCTGACCCAAAGCTCATGTGAGTCCTTGCCCTATATATAGTAAACTTTACCTTAGCAGACCCAAAGCTCATGTGAGTCCTTGCCCTATATATAGTAAACTTTACCATAGCTGACCCAAAGCTCATGTGAGTCCTTGCCCTATATATAGTAAACTTTACCTTAGCAGACCCAAAGCTCATGTCAGTCCTTGGCCTATATATGGTAAACTTTACCTAAGCTGACCCAAAGCTCATGTCAGTCCTTGCCCTATATATAGTAAACTTTACCTTAGTTGACCCAAAGCTCATGTCAGTCCTTGCCTTATATATAGTAAACTTTACCATAGCTGACCCAAAGCTCATGTGAGTCCTTGCCCTACATATAGTAAACTTTACCTTAGCTGACCCAAAGCTCATGTGAGTCCTTGCCCTATATATAGTAAACTTTACCTTAGCAGACCCAAAGCTCATGTCAGTCCTTGCCCTATATATGGTAAACTTTACCTAAGCTGACCCAAAGCTCATGTCAGTCCTTGCCCTATATATAGTAAACTTTACCTTAGTTGACCCAAAGCTCATGTGAGTCCTTGCCCTATATATAGTTAACTTACCTAAGTTGACCCAAAGCTCATGTCAGTCCTTGCCCTATATATAGTAAACTTTACCTTAGTTGACCCAAAGCTCATGTCAGTCCTTGCCCTATATATAGTTAACTTACCTAAGTTGACCCAAAGCTCATGTCAGTCCTTGCCCTATATATAGTAAACTTTACCTAAGCTGACCCAAAGCTCATGTCAGTCCTTGCCCTATATATAGTTAACTTACCTAAGTTGACCCAAAGCTCATGTCAGTCCTTGCCCTATATATAGTAAACTTTACCATAGCTGACCCAAAGCTCATGTCAGTCCTTGCCCTATATATAGTTAACTTACCTAAGTTGACCCAAAGCTCATGTCAGTCCTTGCCCTATATATAGTAAACTTTACCTAAGCTGACCCAAAGCTCATGTCAGTCCTTGCCCTATATATAGTAAATTTTACCATAGCTGACCCAAAGCTCATGTGAGTCCTTGCCCTATATATAGGAAACTTTACCTTAGCTGACCCAAAGCTCATGTCAGTCCTTGCCCTATATATAGTAAACTTTACCTTAGTTGACCCAAAGCTCATGTGAATCCTTGCCCTATATATAGTAAACTTTACCTTAGTTGACCCAAAGCTCATGTCAGTCCTTGCCCTATATATAGAAAACTTTACCTAAGCTGACCCAAAGCTCATGTCAGTCCTTGCCCTATATATAGTAAACTTTACCTAAGCTGACCCAAAGCTCATGTCAGTCCTTGCCCTATATAGAGGAAACTTGACCTAAGCTGACCCAAAGCTCATGTGAATCCTTGCCCTATATATAGTAAACTTTACCATAGATGACCCAAAGCTCATGTTAGTCCTTGCCCTATATATAGTAAACTTTACCTTAGCTGACCCAAAGCTCATGTGAGTCCTTGCCCTATATATAGTAAACTTTACCTTAGCAGACCCAAAGCTCATGTCAGTCCTTGCCCTATATATAGTAAACTTGACCATAGCTGACCCAAAGCTCATGTGAGTCCTTGCCCTATATATAGTAAACTTTACCTAAGCTGACCCAAAGCTCATGTGAGTCCTTGCCCTACATATAGTAAACTTTACCTGAGCTGACCCAAAGCTCATGTGAGTCCTTGCCCTATATATAGTAAACTTTACCTAAGCTGACCCAAAGCTCATGTCAGTCCTTGCCCTATATATAGTAAACTTAACCTTAGCTGACCCAAAGCTCATGTGAGTCCTTGCCCTATATATAGTAAACTTTACCTTAGCTGACCCAAAGCTCATGTGAGTCCTTGCCCTATATATAGTAAACTTTACCATAGCTGACCCAAAGCTCATGTGAGTCCTTGCCCTATATATAGTAAACTTTACCTTAGTTGACCCAAAGCTCATGTCAGTCCTTGCCCTATATATAGTTAACTTACCTAAGCTGTCCCAAAGCTCATGTCAGTCCTTGCCCTATATATAGTTAACTTTACCATAGCTGACCCGAAGCTCATGTCATTCCTTGCCTTATATATAGTAAACTTTACCTTTGCTGACCCAAAGCTCATGTCAGTCCTTGCCCTATATATAGTAAACTTTACCTTAGTTGACCCAAAGCTCATGTGAGTCCTTGCCTTATATATAGTAAACTTTACCTTAGCTGACCCAAAGCTCATGTGAGTCCTTGCCCTATATATAGTAAACTTTACCATAGCTGACCCAAAGCTCAAGTGAGTCCTTGCCCTATATATAGTAAACTTTACCTAAGCTGACCCAAAGTTCAAGTGAGTCCTTGCCCTATATATAGTAAACTTTACCATAGCTGACCTAAAGCTCATGTGAGTCCTTGCCCTATATATAGTAAACTTGACCTTAGCTGACCCAAAGCTCATGTGAGTCCTTGCCCTATATATAGTAAACTTTACCTTGACTGACCCAAAGCTCATGTGAGTCCTTGCCCTATATATAGTAAACTTTACCATAGCTGACCCAAAGCTCAAGTGAGTCCTTGCCCTATATATAGTAAACTTTACCATAGTTGACCCAAAGCTCATGTGAGTCCTTGCCCTATATATAGTAAACTTTACCATAGTTGACCCAAAGCTCATGTGAGTCCTTGCCCTATATATAGTAAACTTTACCATAGTTGACCCAAAGCTCATGTGAGTCCTTGCCCTATATATAGTAAACTTTACCTAAGTTGACCCAAAGCTCATGTCAGTCCTTGCCCTATATATAGTAAACTTTACCATAGATGACCCAAAGCTCATGTGAGTCCTTGCCCTATATATAGTAAACTTTACCATAGATGACCCAAAGCTCATGTGAGTCCTTGCCCTATATATAGTAAACTTTACCATAGTTGACCCAAAGCTCATGTGAGTCCTTGCCCTATATATAGTAAACTTTACCTAAGTTGACCCAAAGCTCATGTCAGTCCTTGCCCTATATATAGTAAACTTTACCATAGATGACCCAAAGCTCATGTTAGTCCTTGCCCTATATATAGTAAACTTTACCATAGATGACCCAAAGCTCATGTCAGTCCTTGCCCTATATATAGTAAACTTTACCTTAGCTGACCCAAAGCTCATGTCAGTCCTTGCCCTATATATAGTAAACTTTACCATAGATGACCCAAAGCTCATGTGAGTCCTTGCCCTATATATAGTAAACTTTACCTTAGCTGACCCAAAGCTCATGTCAGTCCTTGCCCTATATATAGTAAACTTTACCTTAGCTGACCCAAAGCTCATGTCAGTCCTTGCCCTATATATAGTAAACTTTACCTTAGTTGACCCAAAGCTCATGTGAGTCCTTGCCCTATATATAGTAAACTTTACCTTAGTTGACCCAAAGCTCATGTCAGTCCTTGCCCTATATATAGTAAACTTTACCATAGATGACCCAAAGCTCATGTCAGTCCTTGCCCTATATATAGTAAACTTTACCTTAGCTGACCCAAAGCTCATGTCAGTCCTTGCCCTATATATAGTAAACTTTACCTTAGTTGACCCAAAGCTCATGTGAGTCCTTGCCCTATATATAGTAAACTTTACCTTGACTGACCCAAAGCTCATGTGAGTCCTTGCCCTATATATAGTAAACTTTACCTTAGCTGACCCAAAGCTCATGTGAGTCCTTGCCCTACATATAGTAAACTTAACCTAAGCTGATCCAAAGCTCATGTCAGTCCTTGCCCTATATATAGTAAACTTTACCTTAGCTGACCCAAAGCTCATGTGAGTCCTTGCCCTATATGACAACGGCTCTGTAAATGAACTTTGACTGAGGGAGAGGAAAATAGTTCTTATTTTGATATTTGACTGCGCCAAACTGTAGCATAGACAGTGGATTTATTATTCAATGGAATTTTAATATTGGAGCTGTATTTAAAAAGCAGTTTCATTTAGAATTTATAAATAAATTTATTCAGATAATTTATTAAATGTATTGGGTATTTTTTTATCTGATTGTTCAAAGCCTATTTCTGGACTATTTTATGGGTGTAAGGGAGTTTCCATGAGTACCCTTCGGATTTTCTAAATTTGCCAAAAATTTTATCTGACATGCCACCCCGAAAATTTAATGTGATATACGTGAAATTATTCCGGTCGTTTTGAGGGGTCTCTCATTACTCAACGAAACTTGGTGCCTAAGTGAGAGCAAAAAATGTCAATAGTTTCCCCTATACAAAAATAATTAAGAGGCCGTTGTCAAGTTGAAGTGTTGATTTTTTACTTTGTTGTCTAAAAGTTTGTATGTCAATGATGTTATTAGTTCAGCCACTGCAGCTATAATGCTGTAACTTTCACTTTATTCTGTCAGATAACAGTAAACAATTAAAAAATACATCTTTCTGTCTAAATTTTACTCAAAAACATTAAAATTTATGGTTTTAAACAGTAAGTTACATGGCCTTGAATGGCATAAAATTGTCAGATTTCCTTGTAGACAGAAACAACAAAGAATTTAAGGAAAAATTGCTAAATTACTCAAAGGAAAACAGAAGCGAAATTAATTTAGTTATTAAACACTATTGCAACTAAATAAATTTAATTTTGAACAAAAACCAAAAAAAAAAATACCTGTGTGTACTTCAACCCTTTAGAACAGCAAAAAACAGCGCATGGGAAATCTGCGAGATAAGGTTCTATATGATATTGCTCACAAATGTACTTTCAACCAAATCCATGATACTGTTTACCCAAAAAGCATGCAAAGCCAGTAAAATATGGTTTGTATTTTATTTATATCATTAATTTTTGTCTGAAAAACTGATCCAGTAGCAACAGATAGAGTCGGGTCATAATCTAGCATGCACGTTTCCCCCAAAACAAATTATGATTGCATGACCATTTCTACAAGATGTATTTAAATCCAGCATTTTTCCTCAAATGCTTAATTTTACCAAGGGGAAACACTTGTAATCAACATTCATATTTCTACCTTTTAGCAATTAACAAAATAGACACTAATAAAGTTAAAACCTTGTCAACCAAGGGAGATAATTGTAGGCACTGAAGAATGTAAACAAACTATAAAATGAAGCTTTTATTGTAAATATATGACATTGATCCATATTTAAAGAACAAAATTAGAAGATAATAATCCGATTCCTATTTTAGAAATACAATCACAGAAAAGTCTTCATGAGATTACAAAGATAGCTTAACCCTCTTGCTGCCAAAGTGACATTTCTGTCATTCCCGCTAAATTTTGTTTTTATGCATAAAACATCAGTGGTATTTATGACGTCATTCGATTGTTCTTCGGCAAAGTACGTCAATTATGGCGGGAACGATTCATAATTTGGAAGGAAATATAAAAAGATAAAATGAATGTAGTATAAGAGATGCATTGAGCGTACTTTTAGCGTCCTATTGACATTACAGTATACATTGAAGTATACAACAAAATTGATTTATTTTTTGCAAAAGGTTCCAGCAGAGAATCTTCAAACATCTGCGGTACTTATTACATTTAAATGCACTTTAAATCCTTAATTTGCACAAAATAAATAAATAAATAAATAAATAAATAAATAAATAAATAAATAAATAAATAAATAAATAAGAGTTTTAAAGACCGAACGAAATAATGCATTAAAATTGCCCGAGTGACACACGTAAGCACTTTACTTGTATTTATTACATCAACCATCGATTCATTATTTTAAGGGTATAGTTTTTTCTTTTCTTGTTTCAAATAGAGATAAAATATAAACAACACGACAAATCAAACGTTTATATATAAATTTTTAACTGCATAGTGCACATCAAGTACCGTTTTCTGTATTCATCAGTGTTCAAAATTTTTGTCTGACGCTAATAAAGTTATGTCGGGTCCTACTTAAACAGCGCTCTTGAACGCCATGGAATATGAAACAAATATACAACTTATCAAATGATTTCACCCCCCAATATTGTGTTCTGTATGAAAGACTTTATTGTTTGTTTCATTATCGCGGGAATCTATAGTAGAAGTCAGTGTGTTTTGGTGGAGGTTGCGTTTGGTCAAGCTTATGCTCCTTTTGTAGACCCAAAAGATTATATTTTGAAATCGACAATTATTTCCTAAAAAAATCCTGACTAAAAACACGGTAGGTTCGTAATCTAAGTATAATTAGTCTAATGTAAAGTTAATGACATGCTTTGGAATATGTGAAACATCGATCCAACAAAACAACACAACTGAGTACACGTTAATTA
Organism: Limnoperna fortunei; assembly: GCA_944474755.1. Taxonomy (NCBI): domain Eukaryota; kingdom Metazoa; phylum Mollusca; class Bivalvia; order Mytilida; family Modiolidae; genus Limnoperna; species Limnoperna fortunei. The sequence continues at coordinate 2,370,961 of OX104117.1, forward strand.
TGCCTCAGCGACATCATCGTTGAAATTGCGTCCCAACTCGGAGGAGAGTTGCTCGACGAACAAATTTAGCCTCAGATTTCGAGGACTATGATGCGGGATTATGTGTCAATGATTTTTGAAAAAAAAAAATCATTCATTTACAGGGGTATATAATTTGAACAATAAATTCTTATAAAATCTGCAACCTGAAAAGAATAGATTGTTATATTTTTTATTTTTGTTATTTCATTTAACTATGTAAATAAGCAGTAAGACATTGTATAATACCCTCTACTTGAATGCGTTTCTTTCGGTTCTCTGAGTTTACAGATTATATCTTGAGCACTATAGTCAAGGGAAACAAACCATAATTTAAAAGTATGCTTACAAATCTGTAAATATAGAACTCCGTACACTTTGTACATTAGAAATAGTAAATATTTATGGTCATTGTCTTCCGCTGCATTTTCGTTAATATTTATTCATTTTTGAAATTAATATTTATGAATTTAAGCCTATAATTAAAAAGCGCGGGATATCCAATTAATATTTGCGGGAAATAATGTGTAAACAGCGGGAAATGGATGAACTATTAAAGCCGTATTACAAGATGCGAAAGCGCAAATTTTGCAACGTCATAGAACAAAGACTTGTTTTGATATTTGGCGCGATAAATCGATAAAATATATTCGGCAGCAAGAGGGTTAAACATTGTTTGTGGGAGGGGGGGGGGGGTGCACATGTAGATGGAAAAAGCCAGGATATGCGCATATAAATATAAAAGTGACATATCAGTAGGTGGAGTGGTTTCATTTGGTAACCATGGACCTTGTACACAATAAATGCACTCGGTTACTAATTTTAAAAACATGTTTTTTTGCTTTCACCATTTATTTCAAATTCTTGTATTGATGTTTACTTGTTTACAATATATGGTTACAACATCATAGCATTATGACGTCACAGTTTGCATGATGTCATAAAGGGTACTTCAAAACTCCTGGCTGTGTAAATCTCTTTTTTAAGAAACTTCTTTGGAAATATTGCTATTAACCTATTAATAATCATTTGAATTTTAGTAAATACAAATGTACACCCATTTCTGAACCATAATTATTTGATTTATATATTGAGTACTGTTTAAGAATGTTTGATTGTGAAATTAATACAAAAATTAGAAAGTAAATGTAAAAATTTGTTCTAAAAGATAAGTAATGTGCCCATTTTTCTTCTTAAAAAGGTAAAATTTTTATAACTTTGGAATTCAGTATTGATATTATTTAAAGATATAGCCTTCCTATGATTTATTATGACATACAGTATATAGGTTGCGAAAGCAAAAACTTATCATCCAGCTATAGATATAATGACACATGAAAATTGTTGATTTTTTTTTAAATCAAGTGTTGAGTTGAACAATTGAAAGCGTTAAAGTTTGTTCATAAAACAGGTTGAAACGGCTTTATTTTATTTCGGAATGAGATGAAACTTGGTAGATTTGCTCGTAATATGGGGAACAAAAATAAAATACAGTAAAAAGTATGAAAATTGAAAATTTTGTTTTCAATTTGACAACGGCTCTGTAAATGAACTTTGACTGAGGGAGAGGAAAATAGTTCTTATTTTGATATTTGACTGCGCCAAACTGTAGCATAGACAGTGGATTTATTATTCAATGGAATTTTAATATTGGAGCTGTATTTTTTTATCTGATTGTTCAAAGCCTATTTCTGGACTATTTTATGGGTGTAAGGGAGTTTCCATTAGTACCCTTCTGATTTTCTAAATTTGCCAAAAATTTTATCTGACATGGCACCCCGAAAATTTAATGTGATATACGTGAAATTATTCCGGTCGTTTTGAGGGGTCTCTCATTACTCAACGAAACTTGGTGCCTAAGTGAGAGCAAAAAATGTCAATAGTTTCCCCTATACAAAAATAATTAAGAGGCCGTTGTCATATATAGTAAACTTTACCATAGTTGACCCAAAGCTCATGTCAGTCCTTGCCCTATATATGGTAAACTTTACCTAAGCTGACCAAAGCTCATGTCAGTCCTTGCCCTATATATAGTAAACTTTACCTTAGTTGACCCAAAGCTCATGTCAGTCCTTGCCCTATATATAGTTAACTTTACCATAGCTGACCCGAAGCTCATGTCATTCCTTGCCTTATATATAGTAAACTTTACCTTTGCTGACCCAAAGCTCATGTCAGTCCTTGCCCTATATATAGTAAACTTTACCTTAGTTGACCCAAAGCTCATGTGAGTCCTTGCCTTATATATAGTAAACTTTACCTTAGCTGACCCAAAGCTCATGTGAGTCCTTGCCCTATATATAGTAAACTTTACCATAGCTGACCCAAAGCTCAAGTGAGTCCTTGCCCTATATATAGTAAACTTTACCTAAGCTGACCCAAAGTTCAAGTGAGTCCTTGCCCTATATATAGTAAACTTTACCATAGCTGACCTAAAGCTCATGTGAGTCCTTGCCCTATATATAGTAAACTTGACCTTAGCTGACCCAAAGCTCATGTGAGTCCTTGCCCTATATATAGTAAACTTTACCTTGACTGACCCAAAGCTCATGTGAGTCCTTGCCCTATATATAGTAAACTTTACCATAGCTGACCCAAAGCTCAAGTGAGTCCTTGCCCTATATATAGTAAACTTT